>JANAVB010030220.1:35271489-35703989 GCA_029216955.1 Iris pallida
ATAAGGAACAATCCTCCACTGGATTCCTCGTGATGATGGTCACGAAATGATTGAAAAAAATCCAATCAACAGTTGGCTTTAGTCTAATAATAGTGGTATTGTGTCTTTTCTTCTTCTTTTTTATTATCTGAAATTTCGTCTTATTGTTAATTCTACATCCATGTCTATTTCAGGATGCTAAGAAAGGTGTTCTGTTCATTGACTTTCCCCTGTTTTGCAACTTCAGTTGAAACGTTTTGAATACGATTTCATGCGGGATACTATGGTGAAGGTTGGTATACTGGACATGACTTTCTCCTGGTTCCTTGTGCTTGATCATGCTTTGAACCTGTTTGGAGCATGCTTCAAGTTTGATTGGTCTGTTTCATTATTTGTAGTAATCATTTGTTTGCTTTTTGTAGCTTGATATGCGATGCGATTACTGTTGCAAGTTTTTTTGGCTGCAAATTGAATTTATGATTTTTCTTTGTTATTGACATTTCCGTTTAGTTTATGTAGCAACTTTCTGGTGTGTAATACTCTTAAGCTGTCAAATGCCTCCAACTTTGTAGCCTGATTGTCTGTACACCATGCATGACTGCAATAGGTCTTTTTTATACGTCACTTTTGACTTTTTTTGTAAGCCCTTTTAGTGAATAATTATCAGTTTGCACAGGGTTGTTACAGTAAATCAAACACATGAAACTGCCTCCTTTGCATCAACCTTAGTGTTCGACATTTCTGATGTTTTTTCTGTTGCAACTGATTGGTAATGAAAACTAATAATGCCACTTTATTGACCATGTTTTGTGTGCACCTTGGAAAATGACATCCAGGTGTTTTAAATTTAACAAGTAATTTTATTAGTTTTTTAAGCACTGAATATCAGTTTATAGGCGTAGTTGCAGCAAAGCAAACACATGAAGTTGCCTCTACATCAACAATAGTGCTAGCTGGACTCTTCAAGTTTCTAGTTTCTCGGTTCGTTGAAGACTTTGAGAATCCGATACACCGAGACACTCCATGATGAAGTCATAGAGATGTCATCATTCTGTTGTGACGTTGTTTGTTAATGTGAAAGATGCTGAATCAAGGCTGTACAAACAAAGGCTGTCTACTCATTCTTTAAAGCAATTGATTAAATGATTTATACACACTTAGCAGATCCAACATATGCATTCCATGTATGGGGTTTATGATCATTACTTACTGATGCAGCATTTTAAGACAAGATAGTCTAACACTTAATTCAATTAAATTTTATCTACAGAAACGAGATGCAAGTACAAATATTTATGTAGATCCTATAGTTGTGTGTTCGGGAGATGTAGCATATATGCATAAGAGATATTTGGATGGAGGGAAATCCTAGAGAATACAGAGTAGATATGAGCCACCCTGTTTGAATTTGATAAGTTTTGGGATCGGTGTACAATGACCTCTCAGGAATGTGATAACAATACACCCATGTTGGTGGAACAAATGAAACATAGGAAATTTTGAAGATCAAAATGTTGAATAGAAATATAGACACTGTTTTGCCTAGCAAGGAGTATATTGTTTCTAAATATTTCCCATGTCATAATAATATCTTCATCTTGCACAAGTTTGTCAATAATTTTATGCTCTGGGATATATATATATATATATATATATATATATATATATATATATATATATATATATATATATATTGCGTTCATACACACAAATACATGGTCAGTTCTGAAGTGGCATTTTGCTTCAATCATTGCGATTCACATCCTAAAAGATAGAAAGGTGATTGGTAAACCTTTAACATTTGATTGACTAGATACGAAATAGTTGGCTTTTGAGGTCCTCATATCCATTCATTTTTCACAGGATCCATAAGGAATCTTCACATCACTTGAACTTTGATGCTATTAATTTTGGAATGTGTATCACACTTTGACAAAATGGGGCACAAATTTGTGTCCAATATTGCCTTGTTGTTGTTGTGTGTGTGAGCTGTTAACTCTTATTGTACTTGCTCACGTGCAATAATATGTTTAAATACATACTCTATATACTGTAGATGTATCCACGTCCTAAGGTTGTTGAAGGTTGTCTGTAACAGGCACTAGGAGGCTTGCACATATACAAATCAAAGTAGGAGTAAATTTACTTGTGATATAATACAACTGACCAATTTATCTGCTGTCATAGTGTTTGCTCCTGTCTGTTTTTCAACATGATAAAGTACAACTATTTGGCGTCACAGATTTTGTGATATATATATATACTTTTAGAACTGCAGTATAATTCATCTGTTTGCAAATTTAAAATCTCCCGAGGAGGTGCTCTATGAAGAGTTATTTCTTTAATAGCAAAAATGTATGTACAATGGACGATGAGGAAGAAGGGAGCTTTATAATGTAATTTGTTCATTGACATGCTTCCAGCAGTAAGAATCCCTGTCCAGCATGATACTCACCTGACACTTTGTTGGCATGTCAGCCTACGGCTATATTATGAAGGCTCCCAAAGCATAGCTTGACATGCAAGCCTAGGTGGGGTATAGCAGAAGATGGTTCTGGTACCTATTCTGTAGTTGATATCCTTGTACTGTAAATTGCGCTGGAAGCACAAACTGAATACTGGATGAACCTTATATAACAGAAATAGCTAAGGTACAAAGAAACTAGCCATATCTTATCTCGAGGATTGAGTACAGAGGCACTTCTAAAATTGCCAATTTTCAATCCTGAATGAGAGAACAAATTTCAGTGATTTACATAAGAACTTTTGCAATCTAAATTAGCAAACGTGTAGCGTAGAGAAGTTATTCTCCGGTGTTCTTGAATATAATGTTTGGACTTTGGAATTTATCATATTCGGTGCCAAATAACAAATTATGTTGTAGCTCGGAGAAATGTATACCCCCTATCCTCAGATTATGCTTACAAGCAAAGAGTTACTATAAAACAATAGTTTCTTTCAGTGGATTGGTAATTACTATATCTGGGAGTTTGTGGAAGGAATTGAGTAAGCATTCTTTGGGGGCTAGTTAGAAGGTTGATGATGTGTTCAAATTTTGTCTGGGAAAGCTCAAAACTGAACTGATATTTTTTTTTTCCTTCTCTTACACTCTTTCCTGGTCCTTCAGTACATGCTTAAAATTTCAAATATTGTATAGAACTTTTTTCTGATCTATAGTTGAACACTGATTTTCAATATTATGGGTGCAGATAAATGACCGTTATGAGTTCCCCTTACAACTAGACCTTGACAGAGAAAATGGTAAATATTTATCTCCAGATGCTGACAGATCAGTTCGCAACCTTTATACTCTTCACAGGTAATAACTTTGGTGGATCTTTCGTCTTATCATCTCGTATCATTTGTAAAGTATGTACATATACTTTCTCCTTATTATTTGTAAAATATGTACATATCTCCTATACATATGTTGGCACTGGCATATCATTCTGGTACAGACTTTTATGGTTTTTATGTGCCCTTATGTGAAGCTATAATTTCAAATCCAGCTACTCTCACATGTTTTGAGGACATCGACTTCTAAAACTGCAATGACATATGGTGTGGCAAACTTTCTTGTCCCATCCGATGTAATAAGAAAATGGAGGCTTGTATTTTTTAACCTGTAAAGAAAATATCACTTTCTTAGTCAATTTGTTGTGTTTCTGTTGCTTCTTAGTCAATTTTCGCCGACCCCCCCCCCCCCCCCCCTTGCTGCCCCCCCTCCCTTCGCCGACCCCCCCTGCTACCCCCCTCCCTTTGCCGACCCCCCCCCTTGTTGTCCAGGCCCCCCCCCCCCCCCCCCCACCCCCCCAGTCACCCCCCCTTCGCCGACCCCCCTGCTGCCGCCCTTCGCCGACCCCCCCCCCCCCCCCGATCCAGCCCCCCTGCCCAGATCTGCTGTGCAGACCCCCGGTTCTCTCCCCCTTCCCGGATCTGCTGTGCAGACACCCGGCTCCCCCACACTCCGGATCTGCGGCGCAGACACCAGGCTCCCCCACACCCCGGATCTGCTGTGCAGACACCCGGATCCCCCCCCCCCCCGCCCCGGATCTGCTGTGCGGACACCCAGATCCCCCCCACGCTCCGGATCTGCTGTGCAGACAGGACCACCCACGATGGCTCAAAATCCTAACATTTTCCATCAGCCACCACACACCCTCCGAACCCTAGTTTAAAAAAAAGAAAAAAAAAGGAAAAAAAAGAAAAAAAAGAAAGAAAAAAAGAGTCAAAGTCAGTGGTCCAATGCTTTATTCCTAGATTAAGCCGTTTGGACTTAACAAATAATTTTTCTACCCTAATCTTCACATCCAAATCTACACAGAGAATGATCGTGTTTTCTCCTGTGTCCTGACGTGTTTACTTTCTATGTGCGCGACGGTGTTGACCACGTTTATAGCACATTCGTAAAGTTGGTGTGATTTTTGGGGTTGGAAATAACTCGCGACGGTTGCTTCCATTTCAGGATGACATATTCGAAGGCAGATGATGGTAACGGTGTCAGCAACACGACGGACACTGGCACGACGATCTCTTCGACTCGACTTGTCGACCGTCGATTGGACGGTCCAGATGGTTACTCAACATGGCGGAAGAAAGTTGAGAAAACACTTCGTGGGATGCGGCTATTTAAACATTTGACTGACAGCCCTCCGGTCACGACTGATCCCACATTTGAACAGTGGAAGACGGATGATAGTCGACTGTTTACACAGTTGATGAACTCCATGGAACCGTCCGTCGAGGACATGGTTCAAAACACGGACCCGGTCAAGGAGCTATGGGAGGTCCTAGCAACGACGTTTGATGGAAAACGCGACTTGTCTCGCATATACGACTCGGTTGTTGGCGTTTACCGAGCAACTCAAGGAGACAAGTCTCATAAGGACCACTTTCGATCCTTCAAGGCTATGGTGGATGAAATTGATCGTGTTCTTCCTTTGACGGCGGATATCAATGAAGCTCGGGCTCAACGCGAGCAGCTTCATGTTATGGCATATCTTGCATCTCTCCGTCCTGATGCGGACTCGGCTCGATCCCAGATCATTGCTGGATCTGATGTTCCATCTTTGATGGAGGTCCACTTCCGTGTTCTTCGGGCCGCAAAGGTGGTTGAGACCACTCCGGGAGATACTCCTGCTGATCGATCTGCCCTTGGTAGCGCTGCTCGTCCTGGCGTTCGTGGTGGGCGTGGTGGACGACGAGGTGGTCGGACTTATGGTCGCGATGGCGGACGCGGCAATGGTGGTCGTGATGGGGACGACTACGAACATGCTTCCACTGTGGCTAACAGGGACATTTCCAGTAGCAGTGTCCTAAAGCTCCTGTTGCCAATATTACTTCGGATGCTACTGATAATAGCGTTCGTTCGGTTCAGATGAGCGACGATTCTTACGCGGAATTTCTTGAGTTTCAGGCTCAACGTCGTGGTGAAGCATCAACGTTTGGTTCCACAGCCGGATATTTCGCAGCATGCATAGTAAAACCCAAGCAGTGGGTAATTGACTCTGGTGCATCCTCACACATGACTGGTGACGCAGGTATGATACATGATTATGTACCTGTCCGTCGTGCTTCCGGCATTACTGTTGCCAATGGCGGTTCTCTGGCAGTCCGCGGCCGTGGAAGTGCCACTCTTTCTTCCGGACTGTCAGTTACCTCTGTTCTACGGGGACCTTGTCCGACTGAATCTGTAATGGGTTTTAAGTACTTTGTCACGTTTGTCGATGATTACTCACGTGTCACTTTTATTTATTTAATGAAAAGTCGCGTTGAATTATTTAACATCTGGTGTAACTTTCATGCCGAGATAACTACACAATTTGATCTTCCAATCAAAACCTTTCGGAGTGACAATGGTCGTGAGTATTTATCTCGTGATCTTGATAAACATCTGGCCATCAACGGCATCATCCATTAGGGGTGAGCGTCGGTATAATCGGTCGGTATTTGATCGAACTTTTCGGTACTTTTTTAAATCGGTATCTAAAAAATCAATACCAATATCGTACCATTTAGAATCGGTTTTTTCGGTTTCGGTTAAATCGGTATTCGGTCGATTTTTGTTCGGTATCGGTATTTTACCAATTAACTTTTGATCAATCAACACACTTAATATTTTAGAACCTCTTAACCTATAATATTTTTTTTTTACTTTTTTGGAAGCATTAAATTTTAAAGCCAAGTTTCTATCAACCAAACAATTAATCAAAATTATGAAAACAATATGTAGCAAGTCGCAAACACCTAAAAAAGAGCTTAAAAGATCAAATGTGGTCACTAAGTTTAATCTTTAATATAAGTTTAAGAAACCAAAATTCACTTCAAAATTTTATGAGCACAAAAACATAAGCTCAAAAGATCAAAAACTAAATTCTTAGCATTCTTAACATAACTTCAAGTCCACTAAAGTAAATTCTAAGTTCTAAGAAACTGACCAAAAAAAGATAAAAATGAAAATTAGTAGTATAAATCACGAACAACATTCTAAAAAAGTATATATATATATATATATATATATATATATATATATATATATATATATATATATATATAAAATCGGTTCGGTTCGGTATTTTCGGTATGGTATTACACTCAAACCGCTACCACTACCATTATATCATATTTTAGTCGGTTCGACAATTCGGTATCGGTACATAATTTCGGTTCGGTTTTTTGGGATATTTTTAATCGGTATTCGGTCGGTTTTTCGGTATCGATCGGTATTTGCTCACCCCTATCATCCACCAAACCTCTTGTGCGTACACACCACAACAAAATGGTGTAGCCGAACGCAATAATCGTCATTTATTGGAAACAACACGTGCTCTTATGTTTCAAGCACGTACTCCCAAGAGATTTTGGTCGGATGCGGTCCTTACAGCTTGTTATCTTATTAATCGCATGCCGTCGTCAGTTCTCCATGGTAGCACTCCCTTCTCTAGGCTCTTTCCTGGAAGAGAGCCGTTTTCTCTGCCTCCCCGCATCTTTGGTTGCTTATGCTATGTTCGGGATATCCGATCAACCCTTTCTAAATTGGATCCTAAGGCTATAAAATGTATTTTTCTTGGGTATTCTAAAGATCAGAAAGGGTATCGGTGTTTCTCTCCTGTCTTAAAGCGATATTTTTTCACTCGGAATGTTACCTTTGTCGAAACAAAATTTCTTCCGTTCCCCCAATCAACAGGTCCGGCTCCCCTGATCTATCCCGAAGAAGATTTTTTGTTGTTTCCTCCTCAAACACAACTACCTCCCGTACGGGTGCCATCCCTTACCGAGCCAGTCTTCCAGGATGATGGTCCACATACACCGATTCAGCCATTAACGACATCAACCACAGAATCTTCCTCCTCTGGTTCCACCAGCAGCTCCGACTCCAGTGAGTTGCCTCCATCTGTCCCTCCAGCAGCTCCACCAATTCCGCCAGCAGCTCCGGCGATTCCGCCTCCAGAACGTCCTCGTCGTGCATGTCGAGATCATCCCTTGTATGTTAACAACTACAAAGGACTTACCAGTCACACTCAGTCTCTGGTAGCTACTATTGATGGGATTCAGATCCCCAAGACCGCTGAGGAGGGTCTCCGACATCCTGGTTGGCGTGCTGCTATGCATGAGGAGATGAAGGCTCTCCAGGAGAATCATACCTGGGACTTAGTCGATCTACCTCATGGTAAACAGGCAGTCGGTTGCAAATGGATGTTCACGATTAAGGTAAAATCGGATGGCACTCTTGACCGATTGAAAGCTCGTTTGGTGGCCAAAGGTTACTCTCAAACCTATGGTGAGGATTACTTCGAGACTTTTTCTCCTGTGGCCAAAATGACGTCCGTTCGTGTCCTCATGGCCTTGGCCATTCGCTATGACTGGCCTTTACTTCAACTCGATATAAAGAATGCTTTCCTCCACGGGGATCTTGATGAAGAAGTATATGTGATGCAACCTCCCGGGTTCGTTGCAAGGGAGGGTAAAGTGTGTCGTCTAAGGAAGGCCCTCTATGGCCTGAAACAATCACCTCGTGCATGGTTTGGTAGATTTACACAGGTGGTTACTCAATTTGGAATGTGTCAGTCGAAGAAGGACCATTCAATCTTCTATCGACACACATCTACTGGAAGAATACTTCTTGGTGTCTACGTTGATGATATTGTAATCACGGGAGATGACAGCCAGGGTATTGCAAGTCTCAAGAAGTTTCTTGGAGAACAATTTCAAACCAAGGATATGGGATCCTTGAACTATTTCTTGGGCATTGAAGTCACACGGGATAAGCGGGACATTGTAATGTCTCAAAGAAAATATGTACTGGATATACTAAATGATGCAGGCATGATGCAAGCAAAGGGAGCAAACTCACCTATGGATCCAGGGGCAAAATTACTTCCAGACGAAGGGGTCCTGATGACCAATCCAGATCAGTATCGTCGAGTGGTTGGAAAACTCAACTACTTGGCAGTCATGACGCGTCCGGATATTTCTTTTGCAGTAAGCGTCGCAAGTAGATTCATAGCTTCTCCAAGAGTTCCACACTGGCAGACAGTTCTTAGAATTTTGTGTTATCTAGTAAAGAATCCAGGGAAAGGAATTCGAATGGAGAATAATGGACACACTCGCATTGAGTGTTTTACTGATGCTGACTGGGGGACAAATTTGACAGATAGACGGTCTACATCTGGCTACTCAGTATTTGTTGGTGGAAATCTAGTATCATGGAAAAGCAAGAAACAAAGTGTGATAGCACGCTCAAGCTCGGAAGCAGAATATCGAGCTATTGCTCATGGCACGTCAGAGATATTATATATGAAGCATCTCCTACAAGAACTGGGAGAAGATGCAGGATCTCAAGTGGCAGACCTATGGTGTGATAACCAATCTGCTATTCACATTGCCACCAATCCAGTATTTCATGAACGGACGAAGCATATTGAAATTGACATTCATTTTGTTCGTGATGAATATACAAAAGGAGTGATAAAGTTTCAACATGTGCGGACCGGCGACCAGATAGCTGATATCTTCACAAAGCCTCTTCTGAGTCCCCGGGTTCAATTTTTATGTAACAAGCTGGGCATGATTGACATCTATGCTCCAGCTTGAGGGAGAGTGTTAAGTGTTATATTAGAGTTATTAGTTATTGGGCTTTAGTCCCACATTGCTTAGAGTAATAGGAGAGGAGACTAGCCTCTCATATATATGTGTAGTCTCTCTTCAATAAAAAAATCATCTATTTTATTCCATTCTACTATATATATATATATATATATATATATATATATTAGGTCACATTATTTTGTTATATATTTTAAAATGATAAGTATAATGCTATGTGCTAGCACGCCTCCATCCCAACCCCATCCACATGAAAGTATGCTAAAATCTAGGATACGTAAGATGTATTTGATGTATAATCCCCCATCCCAAGTATTAAAGTGTCCTAAAACTCCTAACAGCAAATACATATGTGACATGGGTACCGTCCTTGACTTGTCTGTGTTACATAGCCGGGGGTATTTCCTTAAAGGGTCAAGTGCGTATTTTGCACATCAGCATAATGCAGTATCTGTGTTTTGTAGGTGGGACGACTTGGGTAGGCAAATGCACCAGACATGTGAAAGTATTTCACAGTTTTAACTGTTAATGAATTTAAGGATGGCGATAGTCTGTGTTCGGTCATTAAATTTGTGAATTTCCATTACTGTGTCATGTTTTATATAGTAGTTGATGGAGCCTCTAGGACTAGAGGCCTAGACGAACATGGTCTAAAGTGTTATAGAGTAGATATGGATATTGTTAGTGTTAAAGAAGGAGATGTATATTGTTAGTGTTATAGAGGAGATGCCCCTTAATAGAGCCCAATGGAAGAGGAGAATTCAGAGAGTCGACCACAGGAATTTGATATAAAGGCTTTGTTGTTGTTGTTCTGGCGGTGTCATCTTTTATTGCCTTTGGTTAAAAGCACTATTCAATGTTTTGGAATCGGCTTTTGTTCAAACAAACAAATGGAGGAATCAGCTTGTTACATCCCCTTGACCTATTTGTTATCCTCAGAGAGAAACATCATATATTTGAGGTATTTATTAACTGTAATTTTTGAAACATTTACTTTGTCGTTAAGCGTAGACCTCTCTTTTACTGATTAAAGAATGCATTTATTCAGTTTTCGTGGTTTTAAGTATTAGTGATTGGCAGTGATGAGTTTATATTGTTAGGGACTCATCTGTATCATATTATGTTATGTTTTCTTATTAGTTGGTGATCGCGAAGGGTGTGGTAACTTACTAACTCTTCTTTCTTTTGTTGACTACTGCAGTGTTCTTGTTCATAGTGGTGGGGTGCATGGTGGACATTACTATGCGTTTATCAGACCAACTCTTTCTGATCAGTGGTATGTAGATTGCCTTATTTACATGCTTGTTCTTTTCTGCCTTGGAGAACCGTGCAAGTGCATACATGTATTCTAACTAGAGTGAATGAATCTTATAGAGATGTATATGTGTGTATCCTTGAAACTATGGTAATATATGGAGTGATTTCATAGTTTAAGTCATTTGATAGTAACCGTGTTGATACTTTGTTTTCAGGTTCAAGTTTGATGATGAACGTGTAACAAAAGAAGAGATGAAGAGGGCACTGGAAGAGCAGTATGGGGGTGAGGAAGAGGTAATTTTTATTGCCAGCAGAAGCTATATTTAACTGCTTATCTCATCTTTTCTTTATGACTCTTAGTATGTTCTTCCTTTGTATTCAACAGCTTCCTCAGACAAATCCAGGCTTTAATAATACTCCATTTAAATTTACGAAATATTCAAATGCCTACATGCTTGTTTATATTCGTGAGAGTGACAAGGATAAAATTATATGCAATGTGGATGAGAAAGACATTGCCGAACACCTTAGAGTAAGACACTTCTCAAAATAATTAGTTGTTGAAGGTTCCTGCTTTTACAAGGGTGTAATGGACTTTTCATCTTTCACAGATCAGATTGAAGAAAGAACAAGAGGAGAAAGATCATAAGAAGAAGGAAAAAGCTGAGGCACATCTTTATACCATTATAAAGGTACTCAATATAGTTATTTGGAATTGAATTTAGTGGATAATATATACTGTATGCCTATACTCCTTTCAGGACCATTTCCATCTAACTTCTTGCAATGTATGCAGGTAGCACGAAATGAGGATTTGACAGAGCAAATTGGCCGTGATTTATACTTTGACTTAGTTGACCATGACAAAGTTTGCAGCTTTCGTGTTCAGAAACAGACACCTTTTAATCTTTTCAAGGTAATTATTCAACATAAGCAAACCAAAATTTGAAAGAGAATGAGTATTATTGGTTATTTGAGCATTTTATCGTACTTCGATATGCAAAAATAAAGATGGGAAGTTTTCATTTTCAGGGCTAATTTTCAACTTCTGACTAATGTTGGTCATAGACTCATAGTGTGTTTACCTTGTGTACATTGAAGACTTTAATCTTTGTTACACATACTGGAACATTGTTTCGTTTGGTTTGGTAGAGGCTGCATTGTCATCTAATATTCTACTTTCATAGTTTTCCTTAGAAGGTGGCAGATAACTATTTATTGTTATTGTTTATTTCATTTATGATTTATATTTTTATTTACAATATACTCTCCAAAGTGATTGATAATTTTGCAAATGTTTGTTGTTCTTACGAGCTGCTTCTCATTGGCCGCTGAAATTGGACGTGCAGAAGTTGCCACCCTTATGATAATGTTTAAAATTATTTATTAAATTATGCTGAATCTGTATCTGTTTACTGTAAAATCATAGAATAAAACAAAGTATGTTAATCTTGTAATACGCAGGAAAACAAGATCACTGATGCATCTTCCCGTAAGTTCTTTATGGTAGTTTACAGTTATATAATAGTTGAGTGTGTAAGGAGTTATAGGTTTAATATGAAGTGATCTAAGTTTATGTCTCATCATTGCCTGGATCAAAATGAACATGCAAACACTAATCCTATATGATGTATAAATCCAGTGGATTAACATCTATTTTGTATTAAGAGACCATTGCCTGGCGCACGGTAAGGCTTTGCTGCTTGCATCCTGAAAAATGCAGGTTGGGGTCACGGAAATAACCTCTCCACATATATACGGGGATAAGGCTGCGTACGTCTTGACTCTTCCAGTGAGCCTCGTGGCAGAGACACACCCTGTTTTTATAAGTTGTAGGTTCCAGTGATTGGAATACAAACAATTCCCTATATTATAGACATGATGAGCACGACTTTGATGAGGAAATAGTTTTAGAATTTTCAAAAAATGACAGAGATAATGACCCTGAGGTTTGCAGATTTTATATTAAGTGTCCAGCTGGTACATGAATGATGGATTTCGCATGAAACCAAATGTGGTGTGAACTTTGTCACGTTTTTTGAGGGATAGAGTGATTATGCAAATAGGAAGTACCATATTCAACTTCGTTTTTTTATTTCCTTTAAAGAACCTAACAAAGAATAAATGTAGCAATTGTTCTGTAAACTGTATCTTCTTCTTGAAGATCAGTGCACTTACATTTACTGATGTGCAGGAGGAGGTTGCCAAGGAATTGGGTATCCCTGTGCAATGTCAGCGCTTTTGGCTGTGGGCCAAGAGACAAAACCATACATATCGGCCTAATAGGCCACTGACTCCTCAAGAGGAAGCTCAATCTGTAAGTAGATTTCTGCTCCAAAAATCTTTTAATTTACTTGCATGACAGGGTTTATGGTGCACTATACTTCCCTGAATTGACATTAGGTGAGAGACCCTTCATATATTCATCTCGTTGGACTATGCTATACTCCTGAATAATGCAAAAATGGTCCATTTGGCTTAGGCGAAGCTTAGAGCTATCAGCAAGACTACTTGCATCTGACAGTTGACACCTACAAATTATATGACGTTTATGACCATTGAAAGTATTTCTGCTCTGCTTATTAGTTCTTGGATAGTTGTCATTACCACAACTCTTGACAGTCTCTCCTGATGTAACTAACCTGTAAATTGGTAATATGGAAGAATACCTTCACATTCTGTTTTTTTAGTAAGTAATTCTGTTGACGCAGTTGATGGCAATCTGCACATGATTCTTGAAGATACCATTATTTCTACATACTCGTTAATTTCCAGCATTAAATTATTCCAACAACAAAACTCTTCATTCCAACCAATACCACTATAGAGAAATTTGAGCATTACATTAGAATGAGAGGAACAATATTGACAAGATATGTAAATTTTTATTTATGAAGTAGATTCAACCAAGATGATTTCCGGAGTTCAAGAAACAATATTGAATTCCAGCGGCAAACCAAGCACATATTAATCAAATTTAATAGGCTTGGGACTGATCAAAGGAGATCTAGGGTTAGAACTTATCTACCCATGAATCATAGAGAGAAGGCATTCCTCTTTTCCGAGGCAGTCGGCCACACAATATATCTACTTTGTCTTGAAAAAAACTGCTATATGCCTACATTATATTTTATTATATCCCCGATGTCTCTTTAATAGTGCATAGGAATCAAATATAGAACATATATTTTCTTTCAGACTTACTCAGGGCCATGTTTAACCGGTTCAGGCCCCCAGTGGATGCTGTATGCAACAGCACAACTGATAACCCAGAGTTAATAATTATAGGAAACTAATAAAACTGCAAAGTTTGGATTTAACTATTAGTGGGAGAATTATAACCCAATCTACATTGATTTCTCCAGAGAAACTTGATCGGTCTTTTGTCATTAATTCTAACTGTTGGTTCCTGAGATTCAAACCAACTATTTTATTCCGATTGGACAAGGTAAATACTAAATGGGGTTCCATTAGATAGCTTAGGCTCCATTTTTCAGCTTTTCCGTGTGCCAATTGGAAGATCAAAGTGCTAATGAATCTTGCAAGTGTCTGATTCAAATACTATTTTAAGGGTCAAAGTGATCAGGATACATACTGGGATACAGAGTGAAGGCTTTTGCGCTGGTCCTGGCTCTTTACGTTCGTCTCTATAGATGATTCTGGGTCATTTCCTTCCAGTAGAGATGAGTTCTTAAACACTACTAGAATCCTTCTTGTCAGGAATAGAGCATGCTGGAGGAGGCATTGGGAAGACATTGATGTTCTGCATCCACATTTTGGAGGGGACAGGCATATGATGACACACTTGAAGCCATAATGAAATGACGTCGCACACATTTGCGACCATTCTTTCACCTTTCAACATTGGAAAGGACTCTTCTTGTAGACAGAAGAATGAATTGGGACGATCTTTGTCCATTGAATATGTAGAGTAATGTCCATATTTTGTAGTGAAGCCATATCAGAAGTACTCACTACTTAAACATGCTATTTGGTAATAATGATGTCACTCAGCTATCCACTATAAAATAATTGCTTCAGATATTTGAAGGTAATGAATTTAGATGTTTCAACAGATTTATTTAATGTCATCAGGATTCCAATTGGATTTTTTTTTTTCCAATGACGAGAGAAATCATCAATACAAAATTATATATGAACTGAAGACAGGATTGCTAAAGGACCGGGCCTGAGTTGGTGATTATTTTAGCTCGTACCAATTAAGGTTGCTTGGAATTGCCAAATTTGGCAAATACCAAAATAAGTTTGAGACAGAATCACTACTCGAGAATAATCTGGGCTTGTGCATAGAAGCCAGTCCTAACTTGGAACATTTGAAACCTAGAAGTTGATTTTCAGCAATAAATTTAAGTCCAAACCACAAGACCCTAATTCCAGCAGTAAACTCCTGGACTCAGCACAACATTCGATGACTGCCAACAATAGATATGAATTAGAGAAGCAATTCTGTCGCGTCATAAAATCCAGTAATATAATATATTTCAGCAAGAAGATTTCAGTTTTAGCAAACATGATTGATTTCCAGCAGCAAACTTGAAATAACATGACCACAGAAATATCCAGAATTGCTGAAGTTGAGATCAGTAGATGGAAATTTAGGGATAGAAAATATGATCTTGTCTATCAAGAACGTTAAGGATGTCCAATGATGGGTTAGAGGAATGGAAGGAGAAACGGTTGGAAGGTGAGTAAAATGGAGAAGATCTAGAGGCATTTCCCTCTTTTTTCCAGGCAAGGCCACACAAAAGAAGCTCTTATGTTCTCTAAAAGCTATTCCTCCGATTCTAATATTTGACTATAAATCTTAGCTTACATAGGTTTGAATATATAGGAATAAAATAGGATTCCTCCAAGATGTGGCAACTTATTCAGACCCCAAAAGGGGTCAGCTTGACTGATCCAGGCTCAGATTGACCAGGTGATATTAGAAACTACATGGTGATTAATCATCAACTGAACTCAAATGGGAGACATTCAATCATCCTTCTAAACCAACTAAAGATAACTTCATTGAACCTATGTTGTTATTACACAATATGTTTCTTACAATACCGATATACTACCATTTGTTTACCTATTGCTTGATCCGGTACGATGCATATAGGCTGATAGGTTGTATTGGTTGTTCTACTTGAATCATGTGACATATACTTCAGAATCCAGATTCTGGACCTAGACAGACTTCTAAAGATGAGAGAAATATGTTTTTTTTTATAAGAACATTGTATTAAATAATGTTCATATATGGTTTTAGAAGTATACACGTAAACTCCTACTTTACACACTACTTTACAAGTATGATACAGTTAAAAAGATTTACAAGCATGATACAGTTATTTTATCATATTTTACACAATAAGATATGCAAGAAGATCGATACCGATACATGATATGTATTGCGAGGTGACAACCTAACTTTGTCCCATTACCAACCAGTGATTTAAGACCCAATTTGACTAGGACAGTGAACTGAAAGAGAACCCTAATCAAAGTAAGAAACAATTGGACATGCCAATTGCATTATTTAGACATTTGTAATACCCGTCATCATTGAAGGTTTCTGCAGTTGGTGCAGGTGCAGTCACCAACCACACACGATACATGTAAAATTAAATTTTAGCTTTACCTATATGGAAGATTTGGAGTCCAGTCTACATTTCCTCTCATGCTTTACTTGGCATCTCGAACAACTTCTATGTTGCCTAACACCATAAAAAGTCATCATTGTCTAGTATCCAAATGTGACATAGTGTTGCATGCTCATGTGAATTGGCAAGATGCTTTTATGCAATGACATGGAAAGCAAAACTGGGTTGATTATGAATTTAAATTTGATTTTAGAAGGCTACATGAAACATAGTTAATGCTCTACTGTCAAGGTTGTAAAAGGCGCTAGTCGGACGGGCGCCTAGCGCATAGCCCGCCTAGGCGGACGCCATTCAAAAAACCCAAAAAACCTACTGAAACTTGCAAAAAAAAGTCCATAAAACCCCAAAACATGGGTAGTCGGAGGTGGGGGCGGGGGGTAGGTGAGCGCCTAGGCGGGCATTAGACGGGCACATGACGCCTAGGTGGCTTCCTAGGCCGATTTTTAGAACAGTGTCTACTTTGAATCTGTCATTAGCATTCCAATGTAGTGCCTAAGTCCTGTCCGAGGAGATTATAGTAAGGTAAGGGAGTGCCATTAAGATTTGAAGTAAGTTGACATTAAAAAAAACCCATCGTCATTAGCCAGACATAATTCAAACTCGAGCAACTTTGTCTTCTCTCAGATATCGTGGACTAAGAATGAGTGCAAGTGGAGGGAGATGACCAAGTTTTTTTATTCCATCATGGAGGTGCAATATACGACGAGAAGCAGAGTCTAAACACATTCCCCATATGTATTTTTTGGCACTGTTCATCTATTTCATTTGGCATCAAGATATCTTTTCTTTTTTATGTATAGATAATTTGAACAACATCAAGTGATTGCATAAAATTGTTAACATGTATCATGAATGTTATCTGTTCCTGTTGAAAGGGTACTGTTAAAGGTTTTCTGTCTATCCTGATATCGTACTGATATTGGAATTTTATTCTCATGTTTTTATTATCCCATTTCTAGTGCGTATATTTTGAGTCATGAATTCACAAAGAAAAGTTGATGACAGATTAACCAATAGGATATCTCACACTATAACAAGGTTCTAAACGGCGGTAGGCGGGTGTGCGGCGGAGAGAGTCCGCCTACCGCCTAGGACGCCTAGGCACCGCCTATGCGGTCGATACATTTTGAACATTTTTTTTTACTATTTTAGTATTTTACCACAGTTTTTGCATAATATGCATATTTTAAGGGTGTTCCATGCATAACTAAGTTGTAGAACGAAGATTTATAAAGTTTTAGTTTTGTAAAAGTGAACTATATGCCCATAATGCTTACAAAACCTTTTTGGCCAAAATATCTTGTTAGGTATTGCTCCGCCTAGGCGCCCGCCTATGCCGCCTCATCTCCGCCTATGCTGCCAACCTCCGTTGGCCGCCTACTCCACCGCCTACCGAAAAGCGGTGCGGAGAGAGACCCCCTACCGCCTAGGCGCCGCCTAGGCGGGCTAGGCGGCCGCCATTTAGAACACTGCACTATAAACACAGTTGTTCTGGCTTGCTTGCTGCCAGTTCAAGTTTTTCAGAACTTTACAGTTTATATAGTAGTCAAAAGGCGAGCATACAAATCAATATCTACCCTAATACTAGGTCTGCTCCACCTTTACTTCGTCTACCTACTCTATGCCCTTTCCAACAATACCGTATTGCTAATGCTTGGAATGTCTATACCTACTAGACGATCCTTAATTGCAATTGAGTTTCGCAAATTGACAAAGCTATATGATTATTGTCAATATTTTAGGTAGCAATATAATAGGAGAAATTGACGTCCCTTTTCTTTTAATTTTCTGCATTCAACACCATGGGAGGAGAAGATGAATGTTGTATTCTAGTTTCTTGCTGGATCAAGTAACCTGATCTGTCCATTTTTGTATTTTGTTTTTTTAGTTGACCCTAAAATATTTTTCGTTTGAAACAAAAACCCTAACAAATGCTTGTTTTTTTATTGTTCTACTTTCATCTACTTATGGGTCGAAGAACTTATTGTTGAATGTCGATATATTATATTATAGGTTGGTCAGCTGAGGGAGGTATCAAATAAGGCACACAATGCTGAACTGAAACTATTTTTGGAAGTAGAGCTTGGACTGGTACTGATTCTATTATTGTAAACCCTTTTGTTTCACTGTTTATTTCTGGATTTCTACCTTTCCTTGTCTTGAGACACGTCTACTCAATACTTCAATTATTTTCGCTGTGTTCTATATTTTCTTCTGTCATTGTTCAGGATTTACGGCCTATCCCACCGCCGGATAAAACTAAGGAAGATATACTAATTTTTTTCAAGCTTTATGATGCTGAAAAGGAAGAGCTAAGGTATCTTCCCCTGCCTATAGCTTTAGAATATTAGTAACTTTGCATCGCTTTATATTATTATTTTCATCTGTTTATGCTTAGATACGTGGGGAGGCTGTTTGTGAAGGCACTGGGAAAGCCAGCAGAAATACTGACAAAGTTGAATGAGTTGGCCGGCTTTTCACCAAATGAAGAAATTGAATTATACGAGGTGCGTTCCCATATTCTTTCTATTGCCCATCTTACTAATAGGGTAATTTAATTTAATTTATTTTGTTACAGGAAATAAAGTTTGAACCAACTGTTATGTGTGAACACATCGACAAGAAAGTTACTTTTCGATCTAGCCAGGTTTTCTGATGCACATATATCATTGTTATTGGATGCTTTTAGTATATTTTCCATGTTCGAGTACTGATGCTTCTTTTTATACTTGCAGCTGGAAGATGGTGACATTATCTGTTATCAGAAAGTCTCTCCCTTAGAGAGAGATGAGAAGTGCCGCTATCCTGATGTTCCTTCTTTTCTTGAGTATGTTCATAACCGACAGGTATGCATTGCCTGGATGTTGATATTCTATCAGAAAGCAAACTAATGTATTTTGGTCTTTTGCATGGAAGGTTACAAGTAGACCTGATTTCACCTTCATATCCGAGGTTTTGTAGAATGCATTTTATTGCAGCATCAACTCAAACTATGGGTTTTCTGAAAGCTAGTTTGGAATACAATTTAACTAAATAGATGTGATTTGTTTTTCTCTCATCTTGTTATTGGCGCTACCTTTAACTTATGAGAGACGTCCTCGTTTTTTTATCTCATCTTTCAATGTATTGCCACTCATGCATCTTAGCACTCATCATGTTGGTTAGACTAATTTTGTGGACATTTGTTTCTTGATTACCAATGATATGATCCATAGAACATGGCTGGTCTTATAGTTGTCTTAGTTGAAAAAAATTCAACTTCAAAGGCATCTTCCGATCACATAGTACTCCAGAAGTACTCCATTTCAACCATATTGTTTTAATTCTATCCATGACATCCTTCTGAGTTTTCCATCACGATGAATTGTTGATCTTAAATATTGAAAGCTATCACTTTTAGGGTGTATTAGGTATGCAATATATATTTTATTCCCGGATAAATTTAGCATGGGAAACCAATTACCATGTTTGGTTTTGCTTATAAAATATTCCTAGGAATTTAGAATGTCCAGGAAAAATAATTTTTCCAAGAATCATGGAAAACCTCTTCCACCAAAATAGATGGCTATATTCATTTCTCATGGGAATAAATAATGCATGGGTATACTAAGTCAGGTCCGGATCAAGTTCGGGCGAGTCAAGTGATGTTAGAGTTAGTTGCCTCGAATCTGGTCGGTTGGGTCGGGTCGGAGTGAAGTCGGGTCGGGTTTATTAAACATAATTTTTAACTAATAATTGCATCGAATGAGATTCAAACCCCGGTCTTTTTTATTAATAGTAAGATATCGTTACCAACTACACCAATGCATGACTTGCACATAAAACCAATGTAAATAAATGTAACTTAAAATAAATTAAACAATCATATTAGTACATAAAGTTTATATTAATGAGAATATCATAATTATACCAAATGTCAGAATATAAATTTCCAATGAATTTGATTCAATGGAATTTAATTCCTTGGAATATAGGATTTCCGACTATCTAATATTCTTCGTACCAAACACCATCCCGTAAGGTATCTCTCTTGCCAATATATGTACTACCCTCTCATTTATTTTGCCTTTCAGTTGAAGTTACATTTGATATACTCTGTTTACTCCTACTAATTTTAAGACCTTTAGATTCCAAGATTTTTTTTTTTCCGCACTACTATTTCAACCTACCCGTTTGCTACTCTCATTGACCGACACAATATCGACAACAAACATCACACACCATATGGCTACTAATTTTATCCATAACTAGCGCAAAAATGTAAGGACTTAATGTTGATCCTTATGTAAGCCAATGGTAATAGAAAATGACTTGCAATCTTCTCCAATGGTTCACACGGTTGTCGTATCATACATATCCTCAATAGTTTCATATAGCTATTAGGAACTTGTTTCTTCTCCAAAGCTCATTACATTATATTCGTAGGAACTCTATATTAAGTTTTAAAGTCAATAAAGACCATATGTAAATCCCTCTTTTTCTCTTTAAATATTTATCTTCTTAATAAGTAAATGACTTTCACAGTAGATCTTCGTGGGCATGAAACCAAATTGATTCTTTGAATTTCTGGTGTCTTTTTTAATCTTTGCTCGGATACTCTCTCCCATAGTTTTATGATATGGCTCATGAACTTAATTTCTCGGTAGCTATTACAATTTTGTTTGTCTCCCTAATTTTTATACATGGTTACTCTAAACTAGTTCTCCATTAATCGGGCATCTTCTTAGTTCTTTATATATGGGCTTTGCTTATGTTGTTTGTAAATTATTTTGTTTAATTTGGTGAAATATGAGAAGGGATTAATTATGAGATGGAAATTAGGGACTGGGGAGATTAAGAAAAGTTTTATTAGATGATGGATATGGAACATAAATGATTGAACTTAGAAATAATTCAAGATGTTCATGAAATACCAAAACTGTTCATTTCCATACTTGGGACCCTTTGATTTATCATGAATGTGAGATTGAAGAGGATCCTATTCATAGAACTGAACGGGGCGCAAGATAGTTCAAGTAGAAAAATCCATCTGAGAGATCCAAGTGACCGTAAAGTAGATGGAAGACTGTTACGAAAAACCACCATTGAGGTTTTATGGGTTTGGGTAATTATCCTATACAGCTGAAGTGAGCAGTATGTTGACGGATAAGTGGTAAGAGAAGTTACAGGTAGGACCAATTGTGAGAGCTTCATAATTGAGGTCAACACCAAGGTGGATAGAGAGAACCAAAAAGAAGACAGGCATATCAACGTTGACTATAAATTGTAATGTTTTTTTCTTAATGTTGCTGCTGCTATTTTTTAATTGTTGTTTCCAAGATGTACACAGTACACTGTGCAATCTTTGCTCCAATGTAGAATTAGATATTATCCTTTCTAGATGTTGAGTTATAGGGAGATTTAATGTGTTACTATGTTTGGTTGTCTAGAATTTGAGATTTAGCCCCTATATATTATTAGTTTTATGGGGATGGAAGGCCTTACTATATTTGGCCTTATTGAGTTTTAATTTCTAGGGAGACTGAAATCCTTACTATGTTTAGTCCCTAGTCCTTGTTGAGTTTACTTTCTTCTTCTGTGTTCAATCTAGAAGGTAATTGCTATTGACACAACATTTACTGGTCATTTAAACGATGCATTATTGCTAGTTATTCTTATATATATTATATAGGGGAAATGTCACTTCCTCTAGGGAAATCATAAGACTTCAGCTTGGAGATTGCAATCAATAAATTCACATTTTAGAGTACTAAAACGAAATATTGATGCCTGGTGAACTGATTTGTATGTCATGGTTATTTGTTTTTATCCTCTCAAACAATATTGTTTTATTTTCCATTGTTTAACTATTCCTAATTAATTTAGTGAGAAATTGTTGGAACCTACAACTCAGTTGATTACCTAATTCAGTCCAGATGGCAAGTTGACCGTGCCCAACTTGTGCTGCATCCCCCTTCTAGTTATCCTTTATAGCCATTCAACATCTAGGATGATTTTGTTGATTTTTGGGAAGATTGAATGCCTTTGCATGTTTGATACATATTAAGTTTGGCATTCTTCTGTGTTCGATCTAGGAGATGATTGCAGTCGTCAAACAAATTTACTGATCATTTGACTGGCAGACATGGTTGCTGGTTATATACGGGAAATTTGCTTCCCTTCTCCCTTCAAAGATTAAATTCAAAGCTAGGAAGAATGTTGATGACTTTTAGCTTGGGAAACTTGCAAGCAAACCAATACACACATGCTTCAACTATTGCACCAATTCATGGTGGACTGACTTGTGTATAGTGCTTACCTTTTATCTTCTTAGGCAAATTTTTTAAAATTTTACCTCTCTGATATACCTGTATTAATTATATGAATATTGGTATCTTATGGATCATTTGATTATGAAATTCACTCCAAACATTAAAGGTGGCCACAATGTCTAACTTGTCATGCATTTGCCTCCCATCCAGATAGTGTCTTATATGATCATTTAAGGTCTAGGATATTTTTGATGATTTCTGTGATGTATATATGAAATTATGTCTTTGCCTCTGGTTCCTAAGATCATTAGTACCCGTTCTTCAGATAAACGAGCTTGATTAAATTTATTCCTCTAATTTAGCAGAAAATACTGTTCTCCTTATTTATTTATTTTCGTTTGCTCTCTTTATCTTATATGTCGTAGTCTTATCTTTATGATAAAGTCTGTGTTCATATAAATTTGTGACGGTTCATGTTTATTTTGTAATAAGTGTATGATTTGGCCTTTATTGTAGCTTTCTGTAGTTATGGTGTTTTTCCTAATGTGGTGAGGATTTCACACACTGTAGTATTTATAATTGTTTTAATAATGCACATCTTTTAAGAACCTGCTTATCTAATCTTCAAATTTATGCCCACCTTTATATGTTTAATGTTATTTCAATAGGTTGTCCATTTTCGGTCATTGGAGAAGCCAAAGGAGGATGATTTCTGTTTAGAATTGTGAGTTCCCAAAATTGATGAACTTTTTCATGCTAATTGTTTGTTTTATGTGACAATGATCATGTTCCTTTTCTTCCTTAAAGGTCAAAGCTTCACACTTATGATGATGTTGTAGAAAGAGTTGCTCGCCACCTTGGTCTAGATGATCCATCAAAAATTCGTCTTACATCTCATAACTGTTATTCTCAACAGCCTAAACCCCAGCCTATCAAGTATCGTGGTGTAGACCATCTCTCAGACATGTTGGTTCATTACAACCAGGTTATGTATCTTCTTAATTCATATATTTGGGTTTTGATCCAAACTTGACTGCAAGTGGCATGCTTGTGATGCATTAACAAAGGATCTGAAGTAGTTCAATGGTTGTAACTGTAACAGATTTCTGACATATTGTACTACGAAGTCCTGGACATTCCACTGCCAGAACTGCAGGGTTTAAAAACACTTAAAGTTGCATTTCACCATGCCACAAAGGATGAGGTCTGCTTACTTTCCCTTGATAGTCTCACATTGTTAAGTATTTTACTTGACGAGAATTTGTCTCCCTTTTATTTTCAGATTGTAATTCACAGTATTCGATTACCTAAAAATAGCACTGTCGGCGATGTGATAAATGATTTGAAAACTAAGGTTAGTTTTACAAGGTCAACACTATTCTATTTTCTACCTACTTTGCTTTAGGATATTGAATGTTGTTTATCATACTTTGTATTGCAATAGCTGTCATGATAGTGAAAATTTGAATCAGTAGAACCTACCTTGGGGTTTCCATCTATTATTATTTTATATATGTACAACTTACTTATTTGCCATGATATTCAAACAGGTTGAGCTTTCACATCCTAATGCAGAACTCCGGTTACTTGAAGTCTTTTATCATAAGATTTATAAGGTACTTTGATGTTCTTCCGGACATTTTTGGTTTTGATGCACATATGTATTTGTATTCTTTTACCTAATTATTAACAATTGGTAGTGCACTCTGAATTATCCCATCGTAGGACATTCTTGTTTATGATGCACATATCTACTTCTGTTTGTCTAATTTAATGGATGAACAACTGGGAAAGCACCTGATCTAGGACAGCAGTGAAGCGCAATTGAAGGCATTTAACAGATTTAAGTTGTCACCTTGATTTAAGAGTGAAAATTAGATAGAAATCTCTTTCATGCTCATTCTAGACTTCTCTGCAAGTGTTTCATATTTTCCTGCATGTTTACAGTGCAACTTTTTTAGGAAGATTTACCGATCTTGTCAAACTGGAAAGTGTCTGCTTTGTAGACATATCATGTAGTTTGCCACACTTTTTGTGCCTATCTTTTGCTTCTTTACGCCTGATTGATTTTCTTAATCATCATTGTGTCTAATCCTTGCAGATTTTTCCACCTACCGAAAAGATAGAAAACATAAATGATCAATATTGGACATTACGTGCAGAGGAGGTATGTCTTATGTTATAAATAATCATATTCTATCTATCATATCATATATCTGTTTCAATCCCAGAGAATGTTTAGGGGATCCATTGACTATACTGGCCTCTTCTCACTTCAGAGTTGATTCCTTGTTACATAATTTTTTTTTTCTGGCATAGATTCCTGAAGAAGAGAAGAACCTTGCTCCCCATGATCGATTGATTCATGTCTACCATTTCATGAAAGACCCCAACCAAAACCAGATGGTAAATACTTTCATAGGGCAATTATTTTGCACCTAAATTTCTTTCTATTATCAACTTCTTTTTCTAATACTTGAACTGTTGATATGAAATTTTTTCTGGTATGAAATTATCCATGCCTAACAATCTTGTGTTCATTTTCTCTAGCAAGTTCAGAACTTCGGAGAGCCTTTCTTTCTGATCATTCATGAAGGAGAGACTTTGGCTGATGTAAAACTACGTATCCAAACAAAACTTAAGGTTCCCGATGAGGAATTTGCTAAGGTATTCTTTGTCATTCTTGAGCATTCTCTCATATGTCTGTGTATTTATGTAAAATTCTGAAATGTTTAATGACAATAAATACAACTCTCTAAAACTCAAATCTATGATTTTGTGTTTCTGATCACATTTAAGCTTTCATTGGAAATATGCATTTTCTTAAACGGCATACCCTATATACGTGAATAATTCTGATGGATCTTGTAAGTTCCTCAACCTAAATCTCGTAATTCTAATTGCATTTATGTAACCAGTGGAAGTTTGCATTTTTATCTCTGGGTCGCCCAGAGTACCTTCAAGATACGGATGTTGTTTCTACTCGGTTTCAGGTGTGCATTATCTTCTTTTTTACTACCTTCTTGCCTTCTTGCTAGATGTATGTTCATTCATTTGTCAATTTTTATTATTATTTATAGAGAAGAGATGTTTATGGAGCCTGGGAGCAATATCTTGGATTAGAGCATGCGGACACTTCTCCGAAAAGGGCCCACACAGTTAATCAGGTAAAATCTGTTATTGAAGTTCCTTGATCAGTATAGCTATATTTGAATGGAGTTTGTTTGCCATTGCTTTTTTCTTTCTTTCCCTCTCATTCACAGCAATTATTTATATGTACCTTAATTAACCTTCAGTATACTTGTGCAATGCCAAAAATTTGTGGACCTGCAGAACCGTCACACTTATGAGAAGCCTGTGAAAATCTACAACTAAAACATAGCTCTTACCCTTCCCTCCATGGCACCTGCCCCAACTTCAATGCTAGTTGCCTCCAGTCTGCACACATAAAAATGAGGAAATGTACATCTTGAAACAATAAGCAACAGCAAATGCGTGGCTGGTGGTTCCATGATCCTTTGCTTCGTGATTTAATTGGGCATGGTGGAATCTGTTATGTTGGTGGCGGCGGGGAGGGGGATTTCGGGAGTGCGTTCACGTCTGTTATCTGTAATTGGTGCCGACCCTTGAGGGTCTCATATTTATTTTTCTTTGGCCGTGCCGGGCACCCAGTAGAGAGTAGTAGTGGGCTTTTTGGTTTCCGTTGTAACCTAGCACATAAGAAGATTTTGGATTAGAAGATGTATACAGCGCGTATAGTGGTTCTCTAGCACATTTTGCTTGTTTATTCTTGCCTTGCCCTCCGCTTTCCTCTGTGTTCTGTTTGTTCTTTAGGCAAAACGGTGGTTGTATAATTTGATGATTGTTAATGTATTTGAAGAGTTCGTTGGAGGTTTTTTCCGTCGGAAATTTATAGTTTTAAGGCTCACCTTAACCTTTTACTATTTTTGTTTAGTCTCATTTATATTGTGAGATGTGTGTTGGCTTCTGGTGCCAAGTCCTTCGAAGGAACCCTAGATAGCTCTGCATATGAACAGCTGTTGGGTTCAACATGATAGGGAAGCCTCGTAGGAGGCACACTGAGGTTACCCTTTCCAATTGCTTACAGTGAGGAACATTCTTTATGCTATTGCCATTTTATAAAGGTTAGAAATCTTTGGTATTGTTGACATGGTTTTTTTTTTTGAGGTGTATTTTATCCAAGCTGGGCCATGGCTCAAAGCCATCCGTCCGTCGGGGATTCGAACCCGAGACCTGTGCTCGGGTGGCTCTCTACCACTAGGCACGGCATATGTAGGATGCAGAGGAGTCCCTCCTGCAGATATATAATCTGAGACCCCTTTTTGGGGAAACTCTTGCTAAGTTGAATCATAACTTAGCCTATCAATAAATCAGTTGTAGATGGCTTAACAGTATCCAACCATTTAACCTTCTGAAACTTAATTCAAATGGGAGCGTTTAATCTTTGAGACTTTGATACACTAAGGGGTTCTTTTTTAGTTGCTGTAAATGCAATAACAGTTTCAGTATTTGTCTGCACCATTGTGGTAGAACTAGTAGAATTGGTTCAATAAATCTTGCATCAACTCTTTGCTTCTACATTATGTGGCAACAACTAAACAATAAAACTATATTTACAGCAAAGTTGCAAGTATTTCGCGATATTAAATACAGACAACTAAATAATGTATTTAATAAAAACTTCTTACAACAACTAGTAATGTTTACGTGCGTTACACTTACAAAAAATCTATGATATTGTTAAAAAGTTAGATAAAAGTTTAAATTATAGTAAAATATTTGAAATGATTTGAATATATTTTAATTAGAAGTTGTTATAAATATACTTTTGGAATTTTGGGTATGTGTTTATTAGATAATACCATGTACTTAGTTTAAATATAATTTGAATATTGAATATATTTTAGGATTTATTATTTGTTCAGGTATTAGAAATAGAATAATTTTATAATTTTTTACTTTTTAACTCTGTGAGGAGATATGAAAGATTTTTTAATTTTTGTAATGTTTTATTAACACTCCTAAAATGTCTACATGCACTCCACTCTATTTTATATCATTCAAATTTCAAATCTATCATTGCATTAAATCTGATATTAATGTGTGCATGTATGGAGGGATGAGTTGCATGCATGGAGGGAGGAGTGTAGGATGCTATTCTAGGAGTGACAATAATGTTAGTACAAGGATAGATTTGGAATTTGAATGATAAAAAAAAAATTAAAGAGTAGCATATGACGATATTTTAGGAGTGTCAATAAGGACATCTTTTTTTAATGGAGGACTGATTTTTTAGTTGTTTTCAAGCCGCATTATAATAGTAAAGTTAAATGTGCAACGAAACATCCTCTAGATGTTCCTTTCTAAAAAATAATTATAGTTTAAAATATTGAGAAGGTTGTTTGATTTAAAAAAAATTTAAAATCGATATACTTTAGTTTTGTTAAGCAAGAAAGCAATAAAAACTTTGGGCCCGTTTAGTTCGGGTATCTGAGAAAGGGAACAGAGTCTTTGCAGTTATATTAAGGTTGCGTTTGGTTCATTGTAATGTAATCGTAATCGTAATGGAATTGGGTTTGTAATGTAATTGAGTTTGTAATGTAATGGAATTACAATTACATTACTATGTTTGGTTGAAACATGTAATCAAACCATGTAATGTAATGTTAATTGCATTCATGTGTTTGGTTTACCATGTAATGTAATTGAATTTTTAATTTAATATTTTTTTTAAAATACAACATAAAATTTAAAAAGTTGATCAATACAAAATTTCAAAATTTTAAAAAGAAAAAAGAAAAAAAATTAAAAATAAATAATAAAAAAGGGGGAAAATGGTTTGTTTTCTGCTAAAAAAAGACCAAAAACAAAAAATAAAAAATACCAAAAATGACAAACGAACAAAACAGAAGGAAAAAAAACCAAAATTGAAAAAGCGATAAAAAAGAAAAACGACAAAAAAAAGATCAAAAATGTGAAAACCATAAAAAGTGACCAATAATGATAAAAAAATGACTAAAAACAAAAAAGTTGACAAAAAACAACAATAAATGAAAGGGAAAAAAAGGACGAAAAACGACCAAAAACAAAAAAAAAGGGGCAAAAAATGAACAAAAACGACAAAAAAAGAAAAAAATGACAAAAAACGATAAAAAAAGAGCAAAAAAAATAAAAAACTATAAAAAGGAACAGAAATGACAAAAAACGAAAATACGAAAAAAGACCAAAAACAAGAGGGAATTAAAACGAGCAAAAAACGACAAAAAGATTAAAAAATTTGCAAAATAAATCCAAAAAACGACAAAAAATGGAACAAAAACGACAAAAACAACAAACAAAAAGAAAAAACGAGCATAAACGACCCAAAAAAAAGTGAAAAAAGACTCCAAAAAAAGCAAAAAAAGATTAAAAAAAAAGCGACAAAAAATATGCAAAATCGACAAAAAACGATAGAAGACGATAAAAACGTGAAAAATGGTCAAAAACGTATAAGATCGACAAAAATCGATAAATAACATGCAGAAATGGCAAAAAATGTGCAAAATCGACAAAAAACGATAAAAAACGTAAAAAATTGACCAAAAACGATTAAAAAAGGCAAAAAATGAACAAAAACGACAAAAAAGGGCAAAAGAACAAAAAAAAGGACAAAAACGAACAAAAACGAACAAAAACGACAAAAAACGAACAAAAAAGGACAAAAACGACAAAAACCGGTCAAAATGAAAAAAACGAACAAAAATTACAAAAAACGAATAAAAACGACAAAAAAGGACCAAAAACAACAAAAAAAAATGACAAAAACGACAAAAAAAAATAATAACAACGAAAAACGAACAAAAATGACAAAAAACGAACAAAAACGACAAAAAACTGACAAAAACAAAAAAAACCGACAAAAAAACAAACAAAAACAACAAAAAAACGAACAAAAATGACAAAAAACGAACAAAAACGACAAAAAAACGGACAAATACAAAAAAAGGGACAAAAACGAACAAAAAAACAAACAAAAACAATCAAAAACGAACAAAAATAACAAAAAACGACAAAAAATGACAAAAAACGAACAAAAACGACCAAAAACGACAAAAAACAAACTAAAACAACATAAAATGACCAAAAATGAACAAAAATGACAAAAAACGAACAAAAACGACCAAAACCGAACAAAAATGACCAAAAACAAACAAAAACAACAAAAAATGACCAAAAACGAACAAAAAGACCAAATTATAGCATACCAACCTTCCGCTTAAGTTGTAATGTAATTGCGATTACATAGGTTTTATGATGTAATTGAGTTTAGAAGAAACTGATGTAATGTAATCAAACTTGTAATCGCGATTACATTACATCTAATTTTTTTGGTCAAACCAAACATCCGAGTTAGATTGACAACGTAATGCCAATTACATTACGTTGTCCAATCCTGCAAACCAAACGGGCCCTAAGTCAATTCATCGTCATTGCGTGAGGAATTTATTGTGAACATCTTAGACCTTTTAGGGTTGTTTTCTTTTAAAAAAAAAAAAAACTATATAATAGAGTTTCTCCATATAAGAAAACGAATATTGTCTCCAATTGAATTTTTTTTATATCTAAGACTTTATCATAGATAAAAAGATATTAAAAATAAAAGTGTTGATAGAGTTTTTCTATGTCTACATGCCATATAAAAATTGATCCCAAGTAAATATTTACTAACCATATTACAATATGAGAAACCATTTCTTTTTAATGTCAAGTAGGATACGAATAAATATAGAGGCCAACCGTTGGAGACAGTTTTTTTTTTTTTTTTTAATAATTGGATTTCTTTAATAATTGGATTGCCCAGTTTCCTGGGCAGTCCAACTCACAGCAAGTACTGAGTTGGACTGCCCAGTTTCCTGGCAGTCCACATGTAAAAGTGGACTGCCACGAAACTGGGCAGTCCAACTCACTACTTGCTGTGAGTTGGACTGCCCAGAAATTGGGCAGTCCACATGAGTAAGTAGACTGCCAGGAACCTGGACAATCCATACGAATACTTGCTGTGAGTTGGACTGCCCAGGAAACTGGGCAGTCCAACTCATAGCAAGTACTGAGTTGGACTGCCCAGTTTTCTGGCAGTCCGCTTTTACATGTGGACTGCCAGGAAACTGGGCAGTCCAACTCAGCACTTGCTGTGAGTTGGACTGTCCAGGAAACTGGCAGTCCACATATTATTAGGGGTGGGCATACGGTTCTAGGACCCGCGGTTCCGACCCGGCCCGAACCGTAAAATGTCTAAACAAGCCGGTTCCTAAATTTTGAAATTTAAACGGGGCGGGTCGGGGCGGGTCGTGTGATGTTAACGGGTCGGGACGGGTCCTATTTTCAAAATAAATGGGGCCCCGGCCCGACCCGTTTCTAGGAGTATATATTTTTTTTATATCAATTTTTAGTATTTTTTGTTATTATACTATACATAATAGAATATCTTATTGTTTACTAAACAAATTCTAGAAGTTTGGGAAGACATTAGATTTGTTTTGTTCTTATAGACAATATAACATATGTAAATGTTTACTATTATAGAATTTTTTAAACTTTTTTTTGGACTCGTTTGGACCCGCGGGTCGATCCGTTTCGGACCCGTTTCAAACGGGTCGGGTCCGGTCTGGGTCCAATATTTTTTGGACCCGCCCCGCCCCGCCCCGCCAAGTAACGGGTCCGGTCCGGGTCCAACAAATTTGGGCCCGGCCCGACCCGTGCCCACCCCTACATATTATTGTGGACTGCCATTAAACTGGGCAGTCCAACTCACAGCAAGTACTGAGTTGGACTGCCCAGTTTTTTGGCAGTCCACTTTTACATGTGGACTGCCAGGAAACTGGGCAGTCCAACTCAGTACTTGCTGTGAGTTGGACTGCCCAGGAGTTGGGCAGTCCACATGTTAATGCTTGCAACATCTCACTTGCAAGAAAATGATACAGCTAGTCACATACATGTCACAAAGTCACTTGCAACAAAATGATACAGATGAGTCTCATAGTCACGAATAATACTAGTCACATAGTCACATAGTCACGAAGTCAGTTAAGAGTCACAAAGTCACATTGTCACATAGTCACGAATAATACTAGTCACATAGTCACATAGGCACGAAGTCAGTAAAGAGTCACAAAGTCACATACTCACATAGTCACGAATAATACTAGTCACATAGTCACGAAGTCAGTTAAGAGTCACAAAGTCACATTGTCACATAGTCACGAATAATACTAGTCACATAGTCACGAAGTCAGTAAAGAGTCACAAAGTCACATACACATTGTCACATAGTCACGAATAATACTAGTCACATGGTCATTCTTTGTCATGACGCCCCTTCGTGCGTCGCTCCTCTTCAAAAAATGGATAATCATCTGTGATGTTTTGCATCTGCCGCCCAACATCTTTGTAATTCTCGCCCTTGCATCTGATCAAATTTTTCCCTAACTTCTTAACTTTCGAAGCCTGCATGCACGAATAAAAAATATAACTTAAGGTACTGATACTCATCAATATGAGACTGGGTTACAGACACTTACCATCTTCTGTAGTGCTTCATATATTACTGACGTGGATGGTAGAGGAGCTGCTACCGGCACTTTAGCACTTCGCTTATCATGATCCAACATCATCTTATGTCCGGCATCCAAATAATACTCCATATAATCCTCACTACAATCCCACATCTCCACGGCCGAAGTTCGTATGGTTTCACCGACAACATGACGTTGCCACTCAGTGAAAAACATAGAACCCCAAGGATAGTACGGCGGGACATAAGTCCTTGCATTCTTCCCTTTGGCAGCAGTCCTCAATCTTACAGAGCTAGGGATAGTCTGTACGTAACCAAACTGATGAAGCACTCGGTCCGGGATGTGAGGCTCCTCAGTTTCATGACAAAATATCGGGCCTCTAAATAGTGCAACCGGTTGCACTGCACGAGTAGTATTTCGCATATCCCGATATGGATCCCAAATAATCTGCAATATGTACTCATTACTTAAGGAATTATTAATCAATGTGAAAAACTATAGTAGTACATAAATGCTACTTTAACTTAATGTCTCTAAATAGTGCAACTTGTTTCACATCTTTTGCCTTCATATCTTCTAGAGCGACACGTAGGATTGCCAACGTATGTGGATGTCTGGTATCTATCTTAGACGGCTTCCATTTACACATCCTAGGTATATGCTCATCATAATCTCTATTAAGAGTCGCCCTCTTCAGCGTCGGAAAATGCTCGTATATCCACGCCTGTAAATGTAAAATATAATAATGTCATCGTTATCAAAAGAATTTTATATTACCTATAAACACTATAGGGTATTATTTGCTTACAAGGAGCAGAGTCTGGCAACCGGCTATTGTCTTCGACTCGACTCGAGATGCAGCACCAAGCTCGCGGTATAGATGTGCTAGGATACCACTTCCGAATGATACTTCATCCACAGTATTCAAGTCCGTAAGGTTGTTTAGATATTTGGCATGTATCGCGGTCCCGGACTTGTTGGTAACGCCGACGGCCCCTAGGATAAACTGTATGTATGCCCGGGCCACGGAGTCGTCACTAGCATCGTCGTCATCGTCGGAGTCGGAGTCGTCAGAACAGAATATATTCCTCAAAAAACTTAACGGAACTCCATATGACTTCTTAAATTCGGAAAGGCTGACGAAAGTCTCCGTCTCAACCCCAAGAGAATTGGCGACCAGTCCCACAAGCTCATCATACATCTCGAAGTCACCCTCAGAATAATCCATCGCCATTTGACGACCGTCAACTCTAAGCCCCAAAATGTGGTACACATCATCAAGGGTGATTGTCAACTCTCCGTCTGCAAAATAGAAACTATTGGTTTCTGGATGCCAACGCTCCACAAATGCAGATATCATTGCGTGGTCCAATATCTGATACGAGTATTTTGCCAAATTTTGTAATCCGGTAGGGGTGATTTTGGCCTTCACACTCTCTTTCAACTTGTCAAATTGCCACGTACTGTACATCTTCGCATGGTTTATTACCCTCAAAAGACGCGAGCTTTTCTGCAAATAAAAAATTTACAAAAAAAACTTCCGATATTAAGTACAAGTATTTTTTTAATAATTAATATGGATAATAATTAATACGAGTATTTTACCGGATCCTTCCAGATCTGATACGAAATGTGGTTCTCGATTGACGTCAATATCGAGCAACCAATTGGGCCAGTATCTTCCGTTTCTTCGACTGCAGGAGCAGGACCGGATTGACCGGATCCATCGTCCGCTCTCTTTCGAGCAACGGGTACATCATCATCAGAAGATGAATCATCACGACGATTCACCGACTTCTTCAAACGACTTGTAACATGTTTCGTTCCACGGGTCCTTATCTGTGAGACTGGTTCTGCTTCTCTGATTGTTAGCGCTGTCTCAAGAACTCTACCAGCTGCACGCGCCTTGCGATCTGATGCTGTCGGACGTTTTCTTTCAGGCCCGGCCTCAACGTCCTTCTCCTTTCTCTTCTTGTCATAACTAATATTTAATATTAATTAGATATTAAAATAATAACTATGGACTGCCCAACATTGTAACAATCACAACATGTTTAGTTTTGGACTGCCCAAATACCTGGCAGTCCAGACTGAAAGTTGGACTGCCAGTAGAATGGGTAGTCCAAGTCACAGCATGTGTAACTTTGGACTGCCCACTCTTGTGGCAGTCCACCATAGATGTTGGACTGCCAGAAGAATGGGCAGTCCAAAGTTACACATGCTGTGACTTGGACTGCCCATTTTTCTGGCAGTCCAACTTTCAGTCTGGACTGCCAGGGATTTGGGTAGTCCAAGCCATAGCCTGTGTAACTGCGGACTGCCCATTCTTTTGGCAGTCCACGTTAAGGAATTGACTGCTAAAGGAACAAGCAGACCACGTCGACACAAAAATTCTCATGTTCGTGAGTGCTATTTTCATTTAAAAACTCCTCAATTACCATCGAAATACTTGCAATTAAAAAAATGAATGAAAGATAAAGCGGAGGAGGGCGGACGAGATCAATTCTAGGGTTTTGGATAGAAAAAATTTACGAAACAATGGGTACCTTGTTTGCAAGGAAGTTTTCGGTGCCATTGCTCTTGTTCGGGAAAGAGGAGGAGGCCAGACGAGAAGTCGACAACCTTGCTTCGACTCAGTGGAGGAGATGGAGTCGGAGGAGACGGGTGAGCGGAAGGACCGTTTGGAAAGAGAGGAGTTCAGACCGGAAGAGAGAGGGAAGTTGAGAAGTTGAAATAGGTTTGGGGGGTGGAGGGAAATTTGGGACAGCCCCAATGAAAATATTGGGCTAGCCTCTTTCAAAGCAAAAAAATTTGGGCTAGCCACAATCCAGGCTAGCCTGAATAAAAAGGTGATGTGCCTATATAAATTGCCTAAAATAATTGGCAACAACTTCGATCGTTTGTCCAACTCTAACTTACAAAACAAATAATTGGCACCTTAATATATGCCTAAGTTAACAATTTTGTACTGTCCAATTCGATGATACAAATTTGGTTAATGATATCATATTTAATGTGGTCCATCTATTTCGGATATTAAAGGTTGGCACACCAATGTTGTAGAGATATGACAAAATAATATCTATATCCGTATGTTTATCGTGTTCGTACATATCTTTATCGTGTCGGTACATGTTTCTACATCGATACTCAAATTTTTTTCATAGGTAATAACTTTTGGACTTACTTGAAAATATTTATATTTATCATATGGGTACTTGAAATAAATTGTTGCCTCACTGTCACGTTCCAGTTCTAAAAATACGGAATTGAGCTACGTGGCAAGGCCAGCGAGTACCACTCCAATGATTATTCCAATTTAATGGAACCACCAGAATAACACTTAATCTGTAGAGTACAAAAATATAAAGTAAATGTTGGGAATCGGATACGCCCTCTTGTGCTCCGATACCGTGTCTGAGACGTTACCGCAGCGAAAACTTAGGCCAACCCACCTGAAATAACCAAACCTCGTCTAACGGACACCAAGCACAGATAAAGACAAGTATATGGCTGTCATGCCCCAGAACCAGAATACTGGAGAGTGAGAGACAGACACAGCCAGCTACGTATATAGAAGTGTAATCCACCTCGATATACGGTCACGACTGTCTAGATGTATGGGGGTTTATCTACAAGCCATCAGTCTCTTATGGTCAAGAACAAGCATAGTGTCTCAATCTCAAGCAAGTAATAATAGTTACAAGATGTTAGACCATCAGATATTCAATAATAAGGTGTCCCATACATTTCATATACAGATGATCATGAAGTTAGTCGTTCAAAATGCGAGGACTAGCAAGACTTTCAGTCATACATGATCAATCCTAGGATTTGTCAATCATGTTACAGCCCTTAGGCAGACAAGAAATATAAGTATTCAACACGAGCTAACACTTACTCGGCGGCTGAACGCCTCAAAAGAACAATTTTACAATTAGAGTGGGGGAGCAAAATAAACCCACTCATTGCCAGGATTTCTTCTAGTGTTCACCATATGGCAGAAAGGCTGAGAGATCCTATACTCTGAAATCTGGCCATACAAAATCAGCTGGATCAGACCCCAGAAAGAGCAAGTGCCACAAGGGAGGCTTCACTTAAGAACTAAAACCAGCATGTCAGAACATAAACAAGAATAATAACAAGAAAACATGAAATGTAAATAAGGCAACAAATAACGAGAGGACGAGGAACTATTCTGGAAGCCAGGTTACAATCCTTAAACCAAACAAGGACCGGGGTTGTAACCCTTCGCCTAAACAGAACCGGATCTCTAGCCATTTAATACTAAGAGTAAAGCGTAAACAAGCATGTCCTGAGATAGCCATGTACTAGATCTAGACAAGACTAGACAGGATTGGACTCCATCAAACATTCACGGCCAAGCAAAGAGTACGACTTGATACTTTAACTAACTAAGGTTATCACAAGCCTAGTTACTAGCAAGATGCAATGAGATGTTCCGGCAGTCACAAGCCCTGCAGCTATCCAGGTTATCCAAGCGAGGTTCATGTAAGAGTTATCAAGAATTATTAGGTGACTTGGAGTATAACACATGATAGTGTGCATATTACTTGTTTCAAGAAGTGCCCCAAATGACCGTGGGCTGGAAGTGTGCCCTACTCGTCGTCAAGCTACAAGTCCATCAGGTGTGGCCGGGATAACGGGATCGCCTGTAACTGAAAACATCTCTCTATATGAACTACTTTGATCAATCTAGTAATTAACCTAGTCAGATTCAGTATGAATCCCTGACCGTGGTAACCAGGGATGCAAGTCCTAGACATGATACGAGACGAGACTGGTAGCTTATACAAGCACATTCAAGAACAATCACCCACGGTGTCAAGACGAGTTATTACTCAGCATGTCAAGATAGTCGTCGCAACAATATTCAAGATTTTATGTCAGGTTTACTATCATGTCAAGAGTGCGTCACGACGGACCACTATCAAGAATTATTATGTCAAGTTGCTTGTTAAGACTGCACCACGATGGGTCACTATCAAGAGTTATCATGTCGTGTTCATGTCAAGTCCAGCCAAATCTTATTAAGTTCAAGCCTTATGCTCAACAAGTTATTAAGTCTGGTCGTCACAGGGTAAGTCAAATAAAGGGTACAAGCAAAGATCACAACCTTACACTAAGGACCAATGGGACAAGCATAGATAAATGTAACAAGAATTATCATGGCAAGAAATGGCACAAGGGGTCAAAAGGGGTGCCAGGGACAGCATGTGCTAGGACAGCATGCGCCAGGACAGCATGCGCCAGGGACAGCATGCGCTAGGACAGCATGCGCCAGGGACAGCATGCGCCAGGACAGCGTGCGCCATGGGCCAAAAGGCACCATCTACAGCATGCGCCAGGACAACATGTGCCAGGGACAGCATGCGCCAGGACAGCATGCGCCATAGGCCAAAAGGCACCATCTACAGCATGCGCCAGGACATCATGTGCCAGGGACAGCATACGCCATGGGCCAAGGCACCATCCACAGCATGTGCCAGGACAGCATGTGCCAGCATGCACTTCTCATCTTCTCCAACTAGCCTCTAAATGTTCATGAGAACCCATGGATTAGAAAGGCCATAAATCTCAAAATAGTCAAAATTGGGACTTCCAAGGGTCTAAATTGGGTAGAATCAAATTTCCTACAACATAGGACCATTAGATTTCGAAAATAATAGTCTAAGAGATCAAAACAAAGAAAAACCGAGAAAATTATAAACTTAGATCTACAAAAATTTATCCATGGAAACTAAAAACTCCAAGTTCTAAAGAGGCTTAGAATCAAGTGAAGAAGAGAATAGAACAATAAATCTTGAGATCCATCATGAAGCAAGTTGCACTTGCCTAGGGTTTCCTTTGGTGGGTGGAGAGGAGTAATGGAGAAGTTGAAGGAAATAAATGAAAGTAATAAAGAGAGAGAGAGAGAGAGAGAGAGAGAGAGAGAGAGGAGAGTTGACTTATATATGTCAACCCCTCTCATCTCAAACCACACAAAACCAAACCAAGCCAAGCCGAACCAAAATGAACCAAAATAAACCAATACAAGATTAAACCAGGATCAGGCTAAGCAAGACAAGTCTAACTACGGGTCACCTGACAAACGTCAGAAATTCGTACACGTATATTGAAAATACGTATAACAGAAAACGGGAGTGACAACTCTATCCACCTTAAAAGAATTCCGTCCTCGGAATTTAATCAAGAGGCTAGAGGTGTCGGGACAAGTTATACAAATACTGGCAATCTACGTCTAACGGTCAATCAACCAATCATCCATGCAAGCAAGGAAGTAAAAGCATAAGAAAGACATTATACCTCTTGAGTCAAACATGTGTGGATATCGTGATCGGATATCATCCTCATGCTCCCACGTTGACTCACCTAAAGAGTGGTGACCCCAAGCAACACAAACTAAACTAATAGTCTTGTTCTTGAGTACCTTCTCCCTCCGGTCCAATTTGGATACGTGCCTTTCTTTATACGAAAGGTTGGTACTAACAACCAATTCCGAATGATCAAGGACATGGCTCAGATTCGGGATATACCATCGCAATTGGGATACATGGACCACGTCATGTACCTTACGTAACGACGACGGAAGAGCGAGATGATAGGACACATCACCTACTCGCTCGAGAATATCAAACGACCCTATATACCTAGGACTAAGCTTTCCCCGTACGCCGAATCGAATGACGCCATGGGTAGGCGAGATCCTAAGGAATACGTGGTCGTCGACTGAAAACTCAAGGGGACGCCGATGAGAATCGGCCCAATGGCGCGGGCGATCTTGCGCAATTCGAAGATGATCTCTGACTTGTCTGACTATCTCAATAGTCTGCATAATCATCTATGGACTAAGCATCTGTCTCTCGTCGATATCATCCCATGCTAACGGGGATCTGCACTTCCTGTCGTACAATGCCTCAAAGGGTGCCTTTTGAATACTAGCCTTGAAACTGTTGTTATAGGAGAACTCCACTAGGTGCAGGTGATCTTCCCATGAACTACTGAAGTCCAGCGTACAAGATCGCAACATATCTTCGAGAGTCTGTATCGTACGTTCTGACTGACCATCTGTCTGCGGATGATATGCTGAACTGAACTTGAGACGAGTCCCCAAACTCTCTTGAAGACTCCACCAAAAGTGCGATATAAATCTTGAATCTCTGTCCGATACGATGCTGACAAAAACTCCATACAATCTGACTATCTGCTTGAGGTACATCTCTGCTAGCTGATCCGTCGACTGACCAATTCTGAAGGAAAGAAAATGAGCTACCTTGGTGAGTCTGTCAACTATAACCTAGATAGTATCTCTCCTAGCTGGGGATTTAGGTAACCCAGTTACAAAATCCATGGTAATGTGCTCCTATTTTCATTCCGTAATCGGTAAAGGTTGAAGAAGTCCGACTGGTCTCTGATGTTCAGCCTTAACTTGTTGGCAAACTAAACAACGAGAGACAAACCGAGCTATCTCCCTCTTCATGCCATTCCACCAGAAATGTTGACGGATGTCTCGTGTAAACCCCCTAATATTCTACTATAATTTTTTTAAAATAAAATTCGTATTTACTTTATATTTCGTCACGTGCAAGTACGCATCCTCGTATTTGTACGTCGCGTGCGAATGTGCGTGTTTTCGTATTTGCTCGTTAAGTGCGGATATGTGTGAGGTACATATTTTTATAAAACATTTTATTATGTATTTTATTTATATAGTAAAAGTGTAGTTCAAATTTCATATGGTAATAGTTTAATTATTTATTATTATTATTTGTTTAAAGTTGTAAAATGCGTAGCGTCGAGTTTTGCAAACTACATTGTTGTAACTAATATAAAAAGGGCTATTTTTAATATACAAATATAATTGGTAATTTTGGAAAGAATGTTTTAAATATTTTTACATACAAGGTTCATGAATTAAAATTTATGAATAAAATTTTATTTTTGAAATTTATTTAATACTAATATTTATTATTTGGAAAAAGATATTTTAAATTTTGTTTGATAATTAAATTAAGAAAGGTGATTTAAATTAGAAAATATTTTATTTTATTTTAAATGGCTTTTAAATTAAAATATGATCATCTATATCGGCTTTAGATTGGATGAGATAGTCTTGAATTAAATATTGGGATATCTACGGAGTGATTTAAATCATCACAATCCTTATCTAAATAGGGTTTCCACCTCCTATATAAGGAGAGCCCTATTGCTCTCTTTTTCTCCATAAAAACTCCATACCAATTTTTCTCCACAACCCAGATGTGCATCGTGTAGGTGTCATCATTCTCTTCCACTATATTTTTTCTTCTACTTTCTATAACAGTTACACCAATTTTTCGTGTTCCGATATTCGGACACGACCACCGAATACGTGAACCCATCCTACTGTGTCTTCGACGCAGTACAAAAAAATATATCAAACCCTAAATCCTAACTGCCCTGGCTGCCACCAGCCTTCGGCCAGGTGTCCACCTCATCCTCTATCACCACTTCGACCATCCTCCTCTGCCAGCACATCGTCGTGACCCCATTAGACCCACCACCACCATCCTTGTCTCCGATCAACTACCGACCCTCCTCCCTGTCCCCTGAACTCGCCAATGACTGCCACTACCACCGACAGTATCACCACAACCAACCACCACCCAATATCGTCGTCCCTACTCCGGCTACTCACACCACCCAAATCCATCACACCTCTACAAGCCACCGCTACCAAAAGTTTAGAATTCCTCACCAGAGTTGCCGAGTCCAGTCGTCGTCCCTTGACCTATCTCGCCGAGCTTTTTTTTCCCACGCGAGCAGTTCTCCGCTGTCGTCGCGTACAACTCGGCCGCTCCGTTCCGGCTATCTCCGCGCCCTCTCGATCCCAACTCTCCTCCAGCACCACGCGTGTACCCCAGGTGGTGAGCCCCGCCGACCCCGGGCTTCCGTGCCACAACGGCTCCGCCAAGCACTAGCCAAGCCACGGGTGCGAAACACCTTTCGCTGCCAGCGAGTCCGCTGAAACCTCGACCGACATCGCCCCGCAACTGGACACAGCCGCCTCCGCGCCTCACTCCATCGGATCCAGCCGTCCGATTTCCCGACGAACCATCGTACTCCTCCTCTTTTAGATCTCCTCCACCGTCGCACCACCAAAGCCGACAAATCTGCGGCTCCACCCGCCCCAGTACCTCTGCGGTAGCACCTGAGTCATCATTTTGCATCCGCCCGCCGACCTTCCCTCCATCGTGCAACTGTGCCAGCGAACGCGCACCGGCGAGCGCGTCCACCTCACTCGACAGCTTACGCCGGCCGCCGCCAGCGGCGTCCGTCATGACATCGGGCGCGTAGCATCTCGGTAAATTCTTTAGAACCCCTCTCGTCTTCCTCTTTTGATTTCACTCCTCTCTCCTTCTCTCCCCAATAAAATTACTTTTGTTTTGACTCCTCACAAAGGACAGTGAACATCATATCTATCAAGCTGCTATTGTTTCTCTATATTTCTCCTTTTTTTTATTTTATCTTATTTTTAGTTATTCTATCAATTTATTATTAAAATTAATTCTTAATAACAAGTATAATTAATATTATATGTTATACTATTATATATGTTATTGTTTAGTATACTGTGCTGCATTGACACACAGTAGATACTATATTATCGTTAATATTGTCAAGCATAATATATTACTGTATATATATGCTAATATATTTAGGTAATTAGATGTATGTATATTATTTTCCTTTAGTTATAGCAGTATTGTTATATATATACTTCTAACATGGTGAATAAAAATATTATTTTTCAAATATTGTTTTGATAAAAAAATTATGATAAAGCTTATTAGGTTCGGCCCTATATGCAATTCCAAACCTAATTTCAAAGCCTATTATATTATACTATCCTTGTGGTATTTTAAGATCTAAACCATTATCGTAGTATTTTACCTAAATTTAGTTTTGAAACGATTTTTCTAGCATATTTATCTACATATATTTTAACTAAATAAAAATATAGTTTTCACCTAAAAAAAAAACCTATGTTAATAAACTTAGATTTGTTTACCTAAAAACAATTTCTTGAATTTCACGTATTTGTGTAGACTATTTTTTTACTAATAAATATTTTGTCTTCAAAATATTATGAAATACTTCTAAAAACTAGTGTAGGCATTCGTTTACTCCAAATTCTCCCAATTATCTTATTGATCACGACTAATCCCATATTCCTGTTGTTTTGCGAATTCGGATCCTATGTGCAACGACCGTGGCTATTGGGACACGTCAGATCATCGTACCAGATCAGGCGACACACCAGGCAAGATACCTTGCCATAATTTACTATTTATAATTAGTCTATATTTTATTTATTGCATATTACTGTGTATTTATTTCCAGTTCTTTTAGCTATACCATTATTACAGTTCCTGATCTAGTGCATGCTCAGTGATATTAGCTGTACTTTGTTATTATCCTTTGATTGCATATGGACTTAGAGTTAAGAGACTACCGTTTGTAGTGTATTGCATATACCTCGACACATTTGTACCACGAGATGTGTGAGATGAGTAGCATGTAGAGGTCCTTGCGTGTTGGCTGATCACCCGTGCGCATGACTTAGGGCTAACTGCTAATAGAGGCATGTTAGGAGTCTTAGCAGTTAGTAAAGGTATAGGGTCGTGGATGCGACTTAAATAAGAGCATTGGATGGGGAGAACAATACCTGGCGTATGGGCTTCTTTGTACTTTCCTGATTACCTGTGCGCTCCTCCGGAGACGCAGGCTCCAGGTGCCCTCTGACGTTTTCCAGAGCGTTATGGACGTACCCCCTTGCACATGATGCCCTCTAACGATCTTCGAACGTTACGGACGTAGGCCCCTGGTGCCTTATATGGGGACTATGCCAATCCCATTTACAGCCAGGGCTCATGCGTCGAAAGGATTGTTTCTCAACTGCATGTTCACTTTAGTACGGTTAGGTTACCTTATTAATGTCATGTCACTTACTTTTATTTGTGACATATTTTATATTCAGTATTTATATGGCATGTTGTTTATTGTATCTTGTAACGTCCCTCTGAGGACCTGGTGAATTCTCCAGGTGTGCGTTTGTGGTTTTCGTAAGTGCACTCTCCATGGCCATGTTTTTCTCTCTTCTTCCGAGGGATTGCACTTAGATCGCCTTCGCATCGCTCGACAAAATTCCTTTATCGTGTATTTCTCTCTTTCTAGTTGGTAGTGGATTTGTCTCCGTCCAACAACTTGTAAATGATAATTCATGGGTTTATTATAAATTCTTTCTTCTTTATTTGTGGATGAGATTAGTGTCATGGATTACTGTATTTTACAGCTTATGTATACTAACAAAGGTTCCATATATTAGAGTTACTTCATATATATGCAGCTGGCATGTCGACGTATTTAGTCCTAAGTATTTTAGGACTGGGGCGTTACATCTCGGTACATCTTCGTGCCACCGGGATGAATAGAATACTGTGAACTGTGAGCCTCTGATCTCCTGTCTGATATTACTACTGGATACACAAAGATGTCTTCCATGACAGAGTGTACCATTTTCGTGAATGCATAACTCGGATCTTCGTCCTGCTACACATTCTGCCCTGAGCTGCTGTAACTTGGAATCTGTTGCCCGAGCTAACTTAATCCTCTCAACTATACTGGACTGAACTTGCATACTGGCCATCAATGCCACATTGGTAGAAAGAATAACTTCAATGCCTATCTTCTGAAGATATGCTAACAACTCTGGCTGTGCTGTTAGAAAATAAACTCCGGCTCTTCTGCTCAATGCATCTGCAACAACATTGGTCTTCCCAGGATGATACTACAAGTTGATGTCATAATCCACAAGTAGCTCTAGCCATCTTCTCTGACGCATGTTAAGGTCCTTCTAAATAAACACATACTTAAGTCTCTTATGGTCGGTGAAAATCTCCACCCGATCTCCGTATAAATAATGCCTCCACAACTTAAGTGCAAAAACCACCGCTGCTAACTCCAAGTCATGGGTAGGATAATTCCTCTCATGGTCACGAAGCTGACGTGACGCATAAGCTACTACCTTACCATGTTGCATCAAGACGTATCCCAATCCTCTGTCGGAAGCGTCACAATAAACTGAAAATCCTCCAGTCCCATCTGGAAGAGTGAGAATGTGGGCCGTCATCAATCTCTGCTTCAACTTCTCAAATGAACTCTGACACTCAGCTGTCATCCTTACGGGTCAACTGAGTCATGGGTGCTAAAATTCGAGCAAGCCGGTAATAGTCGACCAATCCAAGGAAACTGCGAACCTCGACGACTGTACTGGGTACTGGCCATGACTCTATAGCTACTATCTTCTGGGGGTCCACTTCCACTCCACCTCTGGTGATGATATGACCTAAGTACGAAATACGATCCAGCCAAAATTTGTACTTACTGAACTTCGCGTACAACTGGTGCTCTCTGAGAATATGAAGAACTACACGAAGATGCTGCTCATGCTCTGCCTCATTCTTGCTATAGACTAAGATGTCGTCTATAAACACTATCACGAACTGGTCCAAATAGGGCATGAAGATACGATTCATGAGGTCCATGAATACGGCTGGCGTATTGGTCGCTCCAAATGGCATAACAAGGAACTCCCAATATCTATATCTAGATCTGAATGCTGTCTTTGGGATGTCTTGTTCTCTAACTCTGATCTGATGGTATCTCGACCGTAAATCAATCTTCGAGAATACTGCCGCTCCTCTGAGTTGATCAAATAAATCATCTATCCTTGGTAGAGGATATCTATTCTTGATTATTACAGAGTTCAAGGTACGATAATCAACACATAATCTTGACGTACCATCCTTCTTTTTCACAAGAAGTATCGGGGCTCCCTAAGGCAATCTACTAGCATGAATGAATCCTTTGGTTTTGAGTTCTTCAATCATCTTGTACAAGGTCTCCAATTTTGAAGGTGCCATCATGTAGACTCTCTCTGACACTGGTGCCGTCCCTGGTAGCAAATCAATAATGAACTCTCTTTCTCTCTGGCGGCATGCCTGGAAGCTCTCCGGGGAACACATCTGGGAACTCTTCAACGACTTTGGAAAACTGAACTGCCTCTGGTACTGCCATCCGCAAGACTGGTGGAGAAGGTTCTACTTCACCTCTGGAAAATAAAAACTCTGGTTTGTCGGGAATACCAAAAATAATCCTGCCAACATGGCAGTCTATTCTTGCGTATTGATCCTTCAACCAATCCATTCATAGGACCACATCATAGTCGGCCATCAAAAATTCTATCAATCTGGCGGGGAACTCTCTACCGCTAACTACGATTCTACACGAGGAAAAGACTCTATCTACTTCCACAAGACCGCTACTAGTAAGTATATTGAGTCTTATTGATAATGACTCGGGCTCCAGTCCTACTCGTGTTACGAATTATGCAGACAAAAATAAATACGATACTCCCGAATCAAATAATACTGATGCTGGAAAAGAGTTGACGAGAATGGTACCTGCCACCACCTCACCTGAAGCTAACTCTTCCTCCACGGTCAGAACCATAGCCTGACCTTGTCCTCTTGGTGCTGGTCCCCTCTGCTGGAAACCTCTCTGCTGGTTCTGTATCTGAGCTTGGGTCTGGGCATACTGCTGGGATCTCTGCTGCTGGCATGCTTGTGCCTGAGGCGGCAATGGCCTCGGAAGCTGGTACTACTGCTGCTGCTGTACTGATGCTGGGGCTGGTCCCCTAACCGATGGACTAGTTAAGTTCGACGATGATGAACTGGCTCTACTCGGGCAGGACCCTATCATGTGGTCCGGTGCCCCACAAGCCAAGCACAATCCCTTTACTCTGCGACACTCCGAAACAACGTGTCCTGGCTTTCCACAATGAGTGCAGCCCATTTAGGAAGACTGCCTCCGCTTCTGTTGTCGAGGGCACGTCGGTGTTGAATATTGAATCGACGTGACTGAATTTGCCCTTTGGGGAACTCCGATCGACAAAGCCCTAGCTGCCGGGGCTGGTGCTGAGGACATACTCATCTGCCCATGGGACCTCTTCCTGCTTCCGGTTCGGTCCACGATCCTCTGCGAGGTATACTCGTGCCTCCTAGCTGCCCTCAAGACAACATCAAAAGTCTGATGCTCGAACTGCTCCACAGCTAGAATAATCTTTAGGTAGAGTCCCTGCTGGAACCGCTGGGATTGGTCCAATTCAGTTGCCACCAAGGTGGGAGCAAACCGACTAAGCCTAGAAAACTCGGCCGCATATCCATCGACCGTCCTGCTCATCTGCTTCAAATTGGTGAATCTCGTTTGCAGATCATTTCAAGCCACTACATCAAAGTACTTGATCTAAAATTTGTTACTGAATGTCGCCCATGGGACAGGCGTCGCCAATCCAACTGCTAACATCGTCCACCAGGTGCGGGCTAAGTCCAATAACTGTAGGCGCACTATAGCTACCTTCTCTTCCTCTGGAGTCTTGGCTACTTCCAAGATAATCTCGATGTCCTAGAGCCATGCATTAGCAGTGATAGCATCTTCACCGCCATCAAAGAAATGAGGGTTCAAGCGCTTGAAATTGTTGGCTGCACTGTTACCTTAATAACTAACTCTGTCCATGGCTGACTCTATTGTCTGGTGCAGGACATCGCTCCGACGATCTTGTGACGCAAGCAATTCCCTGATGAGTCCCACCAGGGTTCTATTGTCAGGCTCTGCAGGCTGTACTGGCTGAACCGGGGGCTCTGGGTTCCCAGAATACATGACTCGGGAAGCTGCTCCAGAGTGCTGGGCTTGGTCTCCTTGTTGAGGCTGGTCCACTGGTGGTTCTCCTTCCGGCTGATCGGCAGGACTAGGAGCAATACCACTGAAGAAAATGACATAGGAAATATTAAGGAAGGAACAAGATAGATCAAGTATATAAATATGTGATCAGGCCAAAATTTTAGAAAGATTAGAAGACACGAGTAGAGATCAAAGGCGAGTGCTGATTGAGACATCTATCCGGTAAAACCCTCACACATCTTGATTTACAAGACCTGAATGAGCCACCACTTAAACTGTATCACGTCCCAGAACCAGAATACTGGAGAGCGGGGGACAGACACTGCCAGCTACGTATTTAGAAGTGTAATCCACCTCGATATACGGTCGCGGCTGTCTAGATATATGAGGTTTATCTACAAGCCATCAGTCTCTTATGGTCAAGAACAAGCCTAGTGTCTCAACCTCAAGCAAGTAATAATAGTTACAAGATGTTAGACCATCAGATATTCAATAGTAAGGCGTCCTATACATTTCATATACAGATGATCATGAATCTAGTCGTTCTAAATGCGAGGACTAGCAAGAGTTTCAGTCATACATGATCAATCTTAGGATTTGTTAATCATGTTACAGCCCTTAGACAGACAAAAAATATAAGTATTCAACATGAGCTAACACTTGCTCGGCGGCTACGCCTCAAAAAAATAATTTTACAATTAGAGTGGGAGAGCAAAATAAATCCACTCGTTGCCAGGATTTCTTCTAGTGTTCACCATCTAGCAGGAAGGCTGGAAGATTCTCGGGAGCTATTCCGAAATCTGGCCATACAAAACCAGCTGGGTCAGACCCCAGAAAGAGCAAGTGCCACTAGGAAGGCTTCACTTAAGAACTAAAACCAGCATGTCAGAACATAAACAAGAATAATAACAAGAAGACATAAAATGTAAATAAGGCAACACATGACGAGAGGACGAAAAACTATTCCGGAAGCCAGGTTACAATCCTTAAACCAAACAAGGACCAGGGTTGTAACCCTTCGCCTGAACAGAATCGGGTCTCTAGCCATTTAATGCTAAGAGTAAAACGTAAACAAACATGTCCTGAGATAGCCATGTACTAGATCTAGACAAGACTAGACAGGATTGGATTCCATCCAATATTTACGGCCAAGCAAAGAGTACGGCTTGATACTTTAACTAACTAAGGTTATCACAAGCCTAGTTACTAGCAAGATGTAATGAGATGTTTCGGCAGTCACAAGCCCTGCTGCTATCCAGGTTATCCAGGCGAGGTTCATGTAAGAGTTATCAAGAATTATTGGGTGACTTGGAGTGCAACATATGACAGTGTGCATATTATTTGTTTCAAAAAGTGCCCCACATGACAGTGGGCTGGAAGTGTACCTTACTCGTTGGCAGGCTACAAGTCCATCAGGTGTGGCCGGGATAACGAGATCGCCTGTAACTGGAAACATCTATCTATATGAGTTACTTTGATCAATCTAGTAATTAACCTGGTCAGATTCAGTATGAATTCATGACCGTGGTAACCAGGGATGCAAGTCCTAGACATGATGCGAGACAAGACTGGTAGCTTATACAAGCACATTCAAGAACAATCACCCACGGTGTCAAGACGAGTTATTACTCAGCATGTCAAGATAGCCGTCGCAACAGCATTCAAGATTTCATGTCAGGTTTACTTATCATGTCAAGAGTGCGTCACGACTGACTGAAGAACAGATAGGCAACTCTAAAGGGGGTGAATAGAGTTTATAACGATAATGGCCGAATAAAAATTAACTCTTTTTACCAACAGTAAATAATCAGAGTAGTAAATGCAGAAATAAAAAGATGAAGAGAGCATATGCAAACACTACACCAAAATAGTCAATTCGTAACACAATTTTTTTTTACAATTAGTAACGGTTATTACCGTAACAGTCTTGTAACGATAACAACCATTACAATAAATAAAAAACCGTTACTAAAATTCACATCTTGATTTTTTTCTTTCTTATTCTCATTGACACTAAAAATCGTTACAATGGAAAATTTTCCATGCACTCAATTTTTCTATATCGCGACATCCAAAGTGTGACAAGTGAGAAAATTTCAATTCCCGCACTAATTTTTCACCATTCCCTCTCCTCCCCCCCTCTCGAGCTTCCCCTCTCTATGACCTAATTCTCTCCTCCTACTCCTTAATTTCTTTTTCTCTACAAAAAGTCAGGGCACCAAGCCTAAAAGTTAGGGTTTTGAGTTTCTAAGTCTCCGATCCAGAGCTCACCAATGTCGACAACGAAGGGGAGCGACAACAAAGAGGAATGGCTCTAAATCGCTTAGATCGAAGGAAGTCTCCGATATGTGACAAATGAAGGAGAGATGCAACTTGATCTTTTAATCTTTTGGTACTACTGCTTCTTTTATCTTTCTCAGTAGAATTGTCCCTACATCAATTTTTTTTATTTCAACCTTTCTTTTTTCAACGAGATAGAATCTGTAATAGGCTCGGTAGAAGCTGCTGCGGAGCAGGGTTTTTTCCCCTTATGTAGAGATGATAAAAAGCCTTTTGGTGCTTACAAATGATAAGGACTTGTCTCACGAGCTAGGGCCATTGAGTTAGTTGGAATAAGGATGAAGCCAATACTGCCTCGTACTATCTGTGGGTTGGAGTTGCACATTACACATTTTTATGTATTAAATAAACAACATCATCTAATTTGTCTTATATAGATGGGCTTTGCATTCGATTTCAGGGATTCTAGCAATATTGTTGAGATCTTAAATTATTGTTTCACACAGGTAAAAAAATTTCTAGCAGTTTTGATATTAATTTACTCACTTTTGGGATGATACTATAGTCCTGACACTTTGGTAAACAATATCTTCTGCTTGCTGTACCTCTGACCTTTTCTTCGTGCAACCTTGATGATGGGTCTGGAGTCGATATTGACGATTGTGTTTGTACTAAAAATGGATTTGGGGGTGGACGGGGGTGGGGGGGGAGGGGGGGGCGGGGGAGGGGGGGAGGATGTGGGTTGGGGGTTTAGGGTATCTTCATATGAAGATACATGTGTTGAGCCACAGGTTCGAAATATTAGCATAAGGTCAAGGGTCTTTGGATGAAAAGGATGCAGAGGCCCAAACTATTGGGTTGTTTGCACTTTTTTTACATAGGCATCATATGCACCATTTCCGCTTCCTCTTTATTTCATCATATGTTAATTATCTACAACCTAATTATTAGGTTATTGGTTCTTTTGAACCTCAACATAACACCAATTAACTGAGAGTCCATAGATTATTGTAAGCATCATTTCTTTTTATTATGTTAGAATCTTAATTTGAATCAATTTAAAAATAATAATTTGTGTTATGTCATGACCCCTACTGAAAACCACTTCATAGTTCCTATTGTCTACATGGGATGGTGGGATCAAATTAATTTGTGTTATGTCATGCTTTTACAAACTTATTTTTCTTTTACACCCTTACCGATTGGTCTTTTTTATTCAAATTTCTCTACATATTTGACTGGAAAAAAGACTCACAACATCGGTATCGGATCGGAACATGCTAAACCATATCACTATCAACTGTACCTTATCAGTTTCGGCTCATACTGTAAACTTCGATTGAAACTTCATCTTACGTTCTGTTTCTTATAATTTCCTCTCTATATAACTATTCTCAAACATAATATTATATTTTTGTACAGGAGAAATTGTGGAGTTTCAACTAGCGATTTTCATAGAAGCTGCTCAAGATGCTCTTACAAGCTCTGCCTAAGTTGTTGTAGAGAGATTCGTGGGGGCAGCTTGCTCTCGGAAGTTTATAAACATATCGAAAAAACACCAAATGGAGTTAACAGTAAATTCTCCAAGCTTAATTCATCAGTGCTTGTTGAACAAGGAGATAAGGTTAAGGATGACAACATTCTTGTCCAACCAGTGAGCATGCAGGTTGTGGTGATGGTATTCTGAATATGAAATTCCTTTTGCCATCTGACTGAGTGGAGAAATCTAATACATAAATGAGCAATAGATTGCTTGCAGTTATGACTTCTAAAGGTTAGATGTTCTTCCATCTCGTAGATACAATGAGAGCCAAGAAATATTGGCCTAATCTAAGGCTTGACCAAGTTGGTTGTCTCATGTCTGTGACAAATGCTTATTTTGATACAGGCTGGATTAGGACCTGGAACTTGTATAAGCACCTGAATAAAGGACTGGTTAAGGAGAGAGCATGTTTTCCAGTGTATGTATTGCAACTTCTTTTCTTGCTTTTTCTTGGAAATAATCAGTTGCCACATCCGTATGATTTCTCAAAAATAAATGGATGGAATGAGGTATGTGGTGTCATTTTAAGGTAGTGATGGTTGATAACACTTTTTCATTGCCTTGCCTTCATATATCTTATGGGTTTGATGTGAAAGTATTTCATGTTATACTAGTCTTTGATTAGTAAATTTCTATAATAGATGTGTCTTCCTTTAAATAGCTCAACCAGATTATGTTGATGATATTATTTAGTTTTCTTTGCGAAATAATATTTCTGTTGTTTATTTTAAGTTTATAGCCATACTACTATACGAACAAGTGCCCAGAAGATAGTTATACTTGTCTCTGTTATTTTTGATTTTTTTTCTATATTTCCTTCTTTCTATTTTATTATGATTTTTTTTCTATTCTCACAGGTCACTAATGCAATTAACAACGCTGCTAGTGATGGTATATGCCACTATCTTAAAGTAGTTACTCTAATCTGCTAATGCAACTAACAACATTGTACAAAAGCATTTATTTTCCTTTAGTATAAACGTTTTCAATTTATTGCTTCTTGCTAATGTGATTAAGAAAATGGCCCTCAAAAGAGCTGAATGGAAGATACAAATCCATGTAAAATTGGCCCTCAAAATATTTCTGATCATATTATAATTTTCTAAGATTAATTGTTGAAAGAGGTGTCATGCATCCTAGTTTGTGGATTTTTGCATTGAACAATCTGATTTTGAGGAAATATCACCCAATTATTTTACCAGTTAGTAATCCTATATTGTTTCCTAAGTAGTTTTCTCTTTGTTTGGCATAAATGGTTGATGGCATTAATGATATCATTTATTATGATTTTAGGTGTTTTCATTATGCTATATTATTGCATAAATGTGTACAATGTAGTAGTTTGATTACATATTATGCATTTGTGTAACCATGTTAACATGACCTGCATAATTCATTGAAATGAAGAGAAAGCTGAGTACAAGGGATCGATCTTAGACATTGACCCTATAGAGAATTCTCCTGTTATCATTGAGAAGGCATATGAATGCCTTATGTTAGAGGTTCTATTTTCAGCTGCAAACTCATGCAATAGTCCATTTTACTCTAGAGATCTCTTGAGAAGATTGCTCCCACGTGGATGAATGTTTCTTTTCATTCATGCATATCACTAAAAGAATACAATAGTATCACATCTTTTGTACCTATCTACAACCTACTATCGAACAGAGAAGAAGACGAACGACAGCATTTCTGATCTCTCTCTATTTGGTGGTTTTGGATCTCAGCGGTGTGTCCTTTCTGTGAAGAACGACTAAATAAATAGAGTTGCAAAACTCTAATTCTGTTAGATCGTGAAACAAATATCAGGAGTAGGATCAGGAACTACCAAGAGACGTGTTGAATGAGTATATAATGGGCCAAGAGAAAGTGCAAAAAGTTGGGTCGTGCCCCGCTTACGTGCGAGGCTAAACGACCCAGATTTGCACCCTTCCTTACGCGTGCGACGTGCTCGCACATGCACATTAAGGTTTTCTGGAGCTTCCCACCAAACCGGGTGCATTCTAGCCCAATGCCCTCCGGGCGCGCGAGCACCCCTCTTACTACCCACTCATCACAACCATGTAGAAGGTGTAAGCATATATATACCCCTTCACAAGTATGGGTTTTAAGCAATGTGGGACTAAACAAAAGTCTCTTTCCTTTTGTCTATGGTGTATTTGAAATACTCACAAAGTGGAACTAAAAACAAGAGTTCCAACAATCCCCCACTATTTCAAAATACACCACACATGCTATGCCTATACCGACTACACCTCCCCCACATATTTTGAAATATGTGGTTGTCTCATCTGCTAGCCGTAGCATGAACACAATACCTAAGTACTGGTGCCTTTCAGCTATGAACCAACCATTAGGATAGCAAAACTTGTTCACAGGAAGTTGGTGAAACAAATTTCTATGAACCAATAACCTTAAATGTGAACAGAGGACTCACATCCACATTGTAATTCTTAGTACTTCACTGTTTTGCAGTTTTACGCTTTTTGGCCCTGCGCTGATTCCTAGTTTTTCATGAGTACTCTAGAAAGCCTGCCAAAAAGCTTTCATAGGAACCGACCCAGTTCCTCACTCATATAGGTAGATTTCCATCAAGTGTGTACTGCAGTTTAGACACACCACCTCAAGATTTGGGATATGGATTCTATTAAGAGCAAAGCTCAACCTTCTCACTGCAGTAGTTGTATTCATAAATATAGTACTATCTCGTCATAAGAATGGAACATCTCAAATACAATAGTCGATAGTACACAAAAACAATCAGTGACTTATTCTTACCCCTATGAACCTAAGTCATGGGATCACCAATCAAATAGGTGGGGTTACCATCACTCTTGTCTTCTATTTTAAGCATAAGTCCCATTCTCCTCGACGTATCTTCCACTTGCCTCCTATTAAGTGGTTTGGTCAGAGGATCGGCCAAATTCAACTCTGATCTCACATAATCCAAGGATATAACTCCGAATTTTAACAGCTGTTTTACCACTGTATGTCTTAGACGTATATGTCTACTTTTTCCATTGTAAATCTTGCTCTTTGCCTTTGCGATAGCAGCCTGACAATCACAATGCATAGGCACAGGAGGAGGAGCATTTACACTAATGGGAAGATTCACTAAGAGGTTTCTAAGCCACTCAGCCTCAGAACATGCCTTCTCTAAGGCGATTAGCTCGGACTCCATGGTTGAACGAGCTATACATGTTTGCTTGGTAGATTTCCAAGACACTGCACCCCCTCCGAGGGTAAACACATAACCACTAGTGGATTTGATCTCATCTGAATCTGAGATCCAGTTAGCATCACAATAATCCTTTAGCACAGGTGGGGACCCTTTGAAAGATATCCCATGATTAATGGTACCTTTTAAGTACTTGGCTAATCTCTCAATGGCAACCCAGTATTTCTTACTAGGACTCTAAATATATCTGCTCAGTCTGCCAACAGCATAAGCTATGTCAGGCCTCATGTAGTTCATCGAGTACATTAAGCTACCAATAATTTGGGCATATACTTTCTGGGAGACACTATATCCTTTTTTTTTCTTAAGATGGATATTAGCATCATATGGCGTCGACACCCTCTTACAGTCATAATATCCAAATCTTTTCAAAAACTTTTTGACATAGTGTTCTTGACACAATGTAAGACTATCTTTTCTCTTTACAACTTTAATACCTAAGATTACATCAGCTTCACCAAGATCTTTCATATCAAAATTTGAAGCTAAAAATATTTTGGTCTCATTTATAATATCAAGGTTAGGTCCCAAAATAAGCATGTCATCCACATAGAGACAAAGCATAATATAAGAATTATTAAAAGACTTATAGTATACACATTTGTCTGCATCATTGATCAGGTATCCATTAGACACCATCACAGAATCAAATTTCTCATGCCATTGTTTAGGTGCCTGTTTCAATCCATATAAAGACTTAACTAGTTTGCATACTTTCTTTTCACTACCCGGTACAATAGTACCTTCTGGCTGTGACATATAAATCTCCTCCTCTAAATCACCATTTAAGAAAATAGTTTTTACATCCATTTGATGGATAATTAACTTGTGAACTGCTGCCAAGGCAATTAAGATCCTAATAGAAGAGATTTGTGTCACAGGAGCGAAAGTGTCAAAATAGTCTATGTCTTTCTACTGGGAGAATCCCTTCGCAACCAACCTAGCCTTGTATTTCTCAATAGAGCCATCTGCTCTTAGTTTCTTCTTGAAGATCCATTTGCAACCTATAGCTCTAGCACCAGGAGGTAAATCAACAACTTTCCAAGTATGATTAGACATAATTGAGGTTAACTCACTGTTGATTGCTTCTATCCAGAAAGGTGCGTCTCTAGAATGTATAGCATTATCATAGGTTATCGGATCATCATCCACAAGAAACATGTGAAAATCATCACCAAAATTGGTGGATATCTTCGTTCTTTTACTCTTTCTCAATTCAAATCCTGAATTTTCAGGAGTCTCAGAGATACGTTCAGTATGGTTAACAGTTCTTTCGAGACTAGTCTTCCAAGGAAAAATTGTTTCGAAGAAATCAACATTTTTGGTTTCTAGAGTAGTATTGACAGCAACCTGGTCAGAGTCACTTTTAACAACCAAAAGTCTATAAGCAGCACTATTATTAGCATAACCAATGAACGCACAATCAACAGTTCTAGAACCTAATTTTGTCTTTTTAGGTCCTACTAACAGAACTTTGGCGAGGCACCCCCACATTCTGAGATATTTTAGGTTAGGCATAGCCTTTCCATAACTCATAGGGTGTCTTGCCAGTTGCTTTATAAGTTATTTTGTTCTGAACAAAACAAGCAGATATGATGGCTTCCCCCCACAAGTTCAGGGGTGCACCTGAATTAACCAGCATAGCATTCATCATCTCTTTCAAGGTTCTATTTTTTCTTTCAGCTACCCCATTCGATTCAGGTGAATATGGAGGGGTAGTCTCATGAATTATGCCAAATTGTTCACAATAGTCAGCAAACGGATTTAACTCATATTCACCTCCCCTATCTGACTTAAACCTTTTAATTTTTCTATCTAGTTGATTTTCAACTTCAGCTTTATATTTCAGAAACATCTCACTTGCTTCATGCTTGTTTCTAAGGAGATATACCTTCGTGTATCTAGAGTAATCATCTATAAAGGTAATATAGTAATATTTCCCTCCTCTAGACATTAAGCTTCTAAATTCAGCAATATCGGTGTGAACTAAGGAAAGCAAATCAGTATTATCTCTAGAAACAACATATAAATAACCCTTTTTGATGGCTTTAACTTCAGCACATACTTCGCACTTATTATTTGTTGGTTTAGTGATGTTAGGCAATAAACCAGTTTTTCTCATTTCCTTAATATAAGGTGTAGAAACATGTCCTAGTCTACCATGCCATAAATCACAAGAGTCAACCATATAAGCAGAAGAAATAGAATTTTCATTAATAACAATTTTGAGTACATTCAAAAGAAATAAACCCTGGTTATAATACCCTTTCCCTATGAATGTCTCATTCTTAGAAAGTACTATCTTGTTGCATTCCATGTTCACTTTGATTCCAGCTTGAACCAAAAGTGACACAGAGATCAGATTGCAGCGAATGTCAGGAACATGCAGTACATTACCCAGTAAAAGGGTTTTCCCAGAAGTCAAGTTGAGAAGAACTGTGCCTTTTTCCAGGGCGGGTATAGGCCTAGAGTCACCCATATAGACTCGTTCTTCTCCATCTTTCACTTGGGTGTACTCTGAGAAAGACTTTAAGTCACCACAGATGTGACGGGTTGCTCCAGAATTAATAACCCAGTCTTTTTTCTCAGCCACACAACAGAGACAACAGCAGCAAAGACATCGTCCTTCACTATATTAGCTTTCGGAGTGACATCTTTGTTGTCTCCATCCTTCTTGTGTCTGCAGTGAAAAGTATGATGTTCGGGTTTTCCACAAACATAAAAATTTCCTTTATTCTTCTTAAAAGGACGAGAATTGCTAGTCTTCAGAATAGAAGATTTCTTATCGATTTTCTTAGGATTTCTCTTAAATCGATTAGAACTAGAACTGGGATTACCTTCCATAATATTAGCCTTAGAGTCAAACTCCGTAGCTAATCTTGCATCAAGTTTTTTATTTTTCTCTTCAATCCGGACATGAATAATCACGTCTTCCAGACTCATCTGCCTCCTTTTGTGCTTCACTTTGTCCTTGTAGTTTTTCCATAATTCAGGTAGTTTCTCAACCAAACAACCAGAGACGAAAGCGTCAGGGAGTTCAATATCCTCAGTTTTCAAATCATTTAAAAGAACTTTAAATTCAATAATTTGAGAAAAGATATCTCTAGAGTCAACAAACTGGAATTTAAGATAATCCCCAATAACATACTTTTGAGTACCAGCATCTTCGATTATATATTTCTTATTCATATTTTCCCAGATATCGTAAGCTGATTTATATGAATAGTATATATCGAAGATCTCATTCGACAGGGTGTTCAGAATAGTGTAACGGCATACCTTGTTCCCTTGCTGCCACTCAGCGTGCAGCTTTTCGAAATCATCGTAAGCGTTGGCAGCATCTTCTATGTTAGTTGAATCGAACTCCATGGCTGCCGGTTTTTTTGGTTCAGGTTCAGTCAGGTACTTCGCATAGTTCAGCACGTTTATACTGACATAGATCCTCTCCCTCCAGCATTTGAAGTGGATACCATTGAAAACTTCAATCTTTGATACGCCAGGAAGCCTCGAACGAGATTGAACCGATCCAGCAGCGAGATCATTGTTCTGCAAAGTCATATTTTCTTGAGCTTGTTGGATCAATAGCTTCGTAGAACAGAAGTCAGAATTGTAGAGGCGTGTGAATCACTGTCCTCAAGAAAAGATTCGCCCCTTAACGTAACTGTAAGGCTCGAACGACGACTTTCCTCCAGGATACAACAACGAGTTACAGATAGCAGTACCTATCTGCAACCTACTATCGAACAAAGAAGAAGACGAACGACAGCGTTTTTGATCTCTCTCTATTTGGTGGTTTTAGATCTCAACGGTGTGTCCTTTCTGTGAAGAACGACTGAATAAATAGAGTTGCAAAACTCTAATTCTGTTAGATCGTGAACCAAATATCAGGAGTAGGATCATGAACTACCAAGATACGTGTTGAATGAGTACATAATGGGTCGCATAAATCGCGGGCTCACTACCAAGAGAAAGTGCAAAAAGTTGGATCATGTCCCGCTTACGCGCGAGGCTAAACAACCCGGATTTGCACCCCCTGCGCGTGCGACGTGCCCGCACATGCGCATTAAGGTTTTCTGGAGCTTCCCAACAAACCGGGTGCATTCTAGCCCAATGGCCCCCGGGCGTGCGAGCCCCCCTCTTACTATCCACTCATCACAACCATGTAGAAGGTGTAAGCATATATATACCCATTCACAAGTGTGGGTTTTAAGCGATGTGGGACTAAACAAAAGTCTCTTTCCTTTTGTCTATGGTGTATTTGAAATACTCACAAAGTGGAACTAAAAACAAGAGTTCCAACATAGAGCATATGTTTTACATTTTAGCCATTTATTACCCTTTACCGAATATAAATATTATAGATGTCTTTATATCTTCATTACAAGTATGCATATGGTGCTCAGTAGTAAATGTTCCCCACTCCATGTCGTTGTTGTGTCCAATACATGTCCGACATCTATGCAATACGGAAAAAATATTGTTGTTCGGTGTGTATGTTTTTTGGAGAAGCACTCAAGGAGAAACTATTGATGTATCAGTAACTGACCTGGCGGTCAGTAGGAACTTCCTATAATATCTTAAGGCAAAATATTCTCTTTTCCTAAAGATGTTATATATTTTCTCTTCTTTGTTATGTTTTTCACTTCATATGTATTCCACTCAAGTTCAAAGCCTAAACTATTATGGTTCTGTTATGATTACTTACCAAGTTAATGTTTTGTCAAAAATATTTATTCCATATTTTATTGTAATGTCTTGTGTCAGAATATGTTTTTTTTTTCAAAATATACTATCTATTTTCCCTTCTCTGTTATTTTTAATTTCATACGGGTTCCACTCAAGTTCAAATAGCTGATGCCTAACCTATTGCAGTGCTATTATGATACTTACCAAAGGTTTGATGCTACCGTTCATGCTATTTGGTATAGGCAACAAAAAACAAAGAGGGTGGCCCAAGTGGAGCAAAACCGAAGAACCAAGTGCAAGGCACAGCTGAAGCAGAAGCAAAAGACAAAAAGATCTGGTTGCATTACCTCATGGAATATATGTTAGCTTCAGCTGGAACGGTGCAAAAAGCTGGAAAGGTGCAAACTCTTTAATGAGTTTAAATGCTTCCTAAAAATGATCTTATTAAACATCTCCTTGCACAAAATTGTTTCTTTTGCAAATAGTTGATGAATGATAAGAAATGTTGAAACATCTGAAAGTTGTTGCCATAGTAGTTTAGATATTATAGATGATATAAAACTCTGTAGGTTCTTAAATTAGTTGATTTGTCATAATTTTGCACTCATGTGATATATGTTAGCTTCAGCTGATAGCACCGAGGACTAGCATTTAGTTATTTTTTTATTACGTTAAGCTTGGAAAGGTGCTGAAAGGGATGGGAGAGTTCCATCACAATTACTATGGACTCGATCCAGATTTGGTGAAGATACCATCATCGGGAATCTTGACCTCCTTATTTCATGCATCATTGGAATCTACATAGTTACTTCTATCTTTAGTTAAACTGTGCTCGGAATATTTTTACCACACACTACACCAAAACATGAAATTTGTAACACATTTTTTTGTCATTAGTAACGATTATTCCCTCTTTTACCTGTTAGATTGCTCTTACATTCTCCCCTTTCTTAGGGAGTGAGCATGCTGACCGTAAATTGTTTGGGCCATGATGTGTTAGTCAAGAAATGAATCTCAAGTGGAGGTTTATAATTTTGAGGAACTTCTACAACAACACATGTAATAGGATGTTAAAACCTTGATTGATAATGACTATAGTTGGCAAGTTTTATGATCAAAGAGCCATTTTCCTTTAGCATTGACAATAAACATGATATTATCTGATCTGTGTTTATTGTACTTTTAGTTTATCTTTATTTTTGTAATTTAATTGTAGGAAACCCATTTAAATTCTAGTCCTTATAAGTAATCAATGCCAGATTAAAAATAAATAGTTTAAAATGTTAATGTTGCATTTATATGATGTGGATTGAGAATATGCTGTCATTTTTGTCATTTTCTAAAAGGTGCATTGAGTTAAAATTAAATAGTTTATGGATATACGAAACACCAGTGAAGATGTTCTGGTGTCTATTTTTTATAAGCATATGATTGGTGCTCGACTATATAGTCTATATTGTCAGAAATTGTTTGCACAATTTAAAAAAGGAAAGGTAAAAAAATTTGTTTGAAAGTTTAAGGTTTAGCTTTTTTAGTATATGTTCTTTGGGTACCCGTTAAAAATGTGCCTAGAGGTATGTGAGTGTAATCCTTTGGCAGAAGTCACTACAAAGGTGGTGTAATGAGAAAAGGGAGTGCAGTATGTGAAATATGCCTTCAGGTTTGGAATCAAGAAACCTTTTGGGATGTTTTTTTGGGTTCTATGTGAATTCTGTTGAGAATTTACAACAATATCATAAATATTATGGTTGGTTTGAAGATTGGAGATACTATACGGATAGTTTCTTTTTACTAAAATTTGTATAGAACTGTCTTTTTTTTTTAGCTTTTTAATTCAAATGAAAATCAGCTTTTATTACATAATCAAAGAAAATCTTTTCCCCTTCTTTCTATTTCTATGATAATCAGCTTTTAGGGGTGCTTTTTTTCTTTGGTTGTATTGATGTGTGGACTTTGTTTACTTTGTTGTCAATTTTATTGCTGGTTTGTTGTTTGTTCTTTCTCTTTCTTTTATTTTATGATGAATACACAGAGTTTGAAATTGGAACCATGCCAGTATGAAATAAAATTTACTTCAATTTTATGTAGATAAACTCAAAATGCATCTACTAATGTCAAAAGAGAATTTACTTTTACTGGATAAATATTCAGGATAATTTTTAGACCATCTGCCAGTTTCTGTTTTACTTGCACCAGGAATTTGAACTGGATACGCAGTTCCTATAAAATTGGCTTTGATTGATATAGCATTGACCATCTGGTATTTTCCAACCCCATCTCTTTTTTTATCACTATTAAGTTTCATAAATATCCACCCTTTTATCGATTGAAGAAATCAATCATGAATTAGTAGTCAGTATGCACTTTATTAATATATATGATGAATGTCAGTAAATTCTCACCAATAATTGTTGACTATCCCCTTTTCATAATCTGGAATCTGGGTAAAGAAAGTTGCTGGTCCAATATTTTTTTATTTGATGAATTTAACCAACATATTAGAAATTTGAAATTAAAACATATACTATAATAACTTCATTAACTTCATGTTATTTTACTCTTAAAACCAGCTCATATTGGAACAAAAGCATATAATGCTAATAAAAAGTAAAAAAAAACTTGTTTTTTGCTTACAAAGGAAGTACGGAGGTCCCAGGCTAAATTATGAGTCTCAAAACCAAGGCAGGGTCGACTACAAATCGGATTAAGATTACCTTGAGGGCTCGCCCTTATCCGACAGCGGCGTCACCATCTGCAGATCTGTAGCTGTCATAGTAAAAAAAGTCTACACTATCTCAAAATTTTGATAATTCAGCATATGTAATGTAGTTGTAACTTTGCATCCTCTCAACTTGCTAAACTCACAAAGTCATTTGCAGGTCACGTTGATTCTGCTGGCCAGACACTTCTTCTTTTGACGCTGGACACTACCCATACACGCTTGCCACAGTAAGTTCGTGATCACTAGAAGGTAGATTTAGGCTACAAAACTATATATGCCATTAAGTTTGTTCTTGTTTTCTATCAGTTTGATCTTACAGATTCAAATTTTTTAGATATTTTTGCTAAAGGCGAGTGGTATCCTACTACCTCTCCATTTTATAATGCGACTGATTGCAGCATATGAGAACGGGCGCCAGCAGCATCAGTGATATGTGAGTTCTTTCTTTGATGAAACCATGATGTAAAATTCTCTATTATGAAGAATCAAAACTGAAACGTTGTTGTTTGTAAATCAACAAAGAGATATCTCGGCCATCCATAGAGCTCAAAGAGAAGAACATGACCAGGTGGCACAAGTTATAGTTCAAATTCTCTAATGAATGGTGGCAGCTATCAAAACTGAGGCCATCAATATTATGAATCTGGAAACTATATTGTAATGTTATTGATTTACACATGACAGCTTGAGCACTATTATATAATGTTCTTTGCTGATTAACTCTCCATTCTCCACTTTCTTAGACAATAGGAACTGCTTTTGTTATTTATTTTTAGACAGTTAATTAACTTTTGTTAAATTTAAATATTTTTGTTGAAGTATTGATTAACTATTTGTCATTAGGAATCTGGCTGAATACATGTACATCACAAATATTTTTTTTAATTTTTTAATTTTTTTTAACGATTATAACCGTTACAAAACTGAAAACTAAGTAACGGAAAAAATATATTTGTAATGGTTATAAGTGTTACGAAGGTCAATTTAGTCACGGTTATTACTTAAATTTGTTTTCGTAACGGTTATAACCGTTACGAAAAGTGTTACAAATATTAGTCATGGCTAATTTGTCACGGTTATTACCATGACGAAAATTATTTGTCATGGTAATAACCGTTGGCAATAGTCTATTTTGGTGTAGTGAAACACAGCCGATTTTTAACCTGGTTTCCCTCACGGAGGACTAGTCCAGGCCTGAGAACTCTAGCTCAGGATTGAAATCTACTATTTGTGAAATAGCAGTTGCACCTCGTGCCTTTTCTCAGAAGAGCACGTCAACATCTTACAAAGATCGCTGTGGCGAAACTTGGACTTTTCCGAGTGACTTATAACTTCTTGCACTCAAACTTCTAGTTGACTCACACTGAGCACCTTGGACGGTTGGGAAGTTTGATGGCTAAGTTGGATGGTAAGATTAGACTCTTTAGTATGTAGGCTATAGAAGAGAAGAGAATGAGAAGATTGGATGATTGAAAATGAAAGAATTTAATGCCTATTTATACTAGTCGGGATAGGCAAAATTCGGCCAGAATTCTGTATCATGAATTCAAATTTTTGGCCGTTGGACAACTAGCATCTCGCAGTCCCTATAAATTAGGTCCTGGAAATTAGGGGACAGAGTTCGGCCCGAACTTTGTGTGGAGGCAGAGTTCGGCGCGAACTCTGTCTCCATGGGGACAGAATGTTCAAAGGCAGTAAAATACAGACTCCAAAATACAAACAACAGCTGGTCTGAAGCAGATATCGTCTTGAGATGATATGATGAGGTGATCGATCTTGGATGTTGATAGACCTTGATGTGTCTAGTTGGACTATGACAAATATTATTTTATTAATTATCAAGATTAGGTTGACTGTAATCCAGTTTGGGTCAACAATCTCCTCTATTTTGATAATTGACAAAAATATGATATTTGCATGTCACAATATTCATACCTGGACACATATAGATAATAGCTCCCCCGTATGTGAACATGTCGGTTCCCTCATAAATAGATATTACCTGTGACAAGTTCTAATCCAAGCACACAATATAGCACAAGTATTTATCCATACATGGTTAAGCATATATCACATATATTTCTCCCCCTTTGACATTTAGAAAAATGAGATAGAAGCTCCCCCGGAGGAAAATAACCATGCAATCACATAACCAAGCTCAAGTCCAACATAAGAGATAACTAGTAAACAATCCAAATAAAAGCCATAATGCATAATATAGTACAAAGCATAGTGTTCAACTACATAATCACTGAAAGAAATAACAAAGTGCATAAATAACAGACATCCTAAGCATCAACAGCATCATAAAATGGACTATGGCCGTCATGGAGCACGGAAAGGTCCAGCAGAGTCGGATGGGTCGTTGGCAGAGCGACAAGGATCAACAAACGCCACATCTGGATCCAAATACCTCCTGACCCAGGCGTCATCGATATGATAACCTTCACGAGAAGGGTCTCGTACCATAGGATAAGACACCGTAGGATGAGAGGCCAATGAATACTGGATGTCATACAGAGTGTTGCTGATGGCAGACAACTGGAGGGTGGTGCGATAGTCCATATGAGTCCAGCGATCGTCCTCCAAACGGAAACGATCACGCAACATGGTCTGAATAGACTCGAGAGTAGCAGGTGGCTCGAGCGCAGGTTGCCCAAGAGCAGGTGGATCAGCCTAAGCATCAGACTCGGAATGCTCGGACTCAGCAGGAGACTCAACAGCTGCTAGAAGTCGCCTAGCCTTAGACAGATAGGCAGGGGCTGGAAGGAACTGGCACTCATTAAGAGGAACATTGAACGCACAAAAAATCATTGTCAAATATAGGGCATAGACCAATGATCGAGGTTTCTTTCGTGCACTAATCATCCATCCCATTATAGTACGCAAAAAGTTAAAAGGGACATGGAAGTAAAGATGATAGAGTGCAGAGATCTCAAAATAAGATACTTCATCAGTTGATTCCGCTTTGGGCAAGATCGTAGAGAAAATGATACGATGAAGTTCCTAGAAATATGTGTTAAGAAATTTAGCAAGTAACTTGCGTGGATGAGTATTGGGAGTACACAAATCATCCTTGAAACTCTCAAGGGATGATCTATTAAGAAATTAAAACTTGCGTGCATCGACAAGTTACTCCCAAGAATTGGGTTCCGCGATCTCGAGATATTTCGCAAGTTCAAAATCATCAAAAGTGATGTCGATTTCGGCGACACGAGAATAGATTCGTGTGTCATCAAAGGTGAGATTACAGTAAAATATTTGGATATCATTCAAATATATAAGAGATGATGTAGAAACTAACTCATCTAGACAAAGGTCATGGAACAAAGAGTCATATCTAGAGAATATTGTGAAATTGATATGATGACCCGCATACACACTCCTTGAACGAAAGTCATTGAACCATTCATTGGAAGCCTCCAATGAAACAAAAATTTGTTCATTGAATGTGTTAGGGTCATGAGGTGGTGGAGGATTAAAAGTGGATGAATTGGAGGAGCAAGAGGAGGAGGATTGGATGATGAAGCACCTTCACTCCCTCTTCTCTTGCCTCTTCCAAAAAGTCTAGGAGCCATGGAAAAAAATTTGAAAGAGATGAAGAAATAAAGTTATACCTCAAAAATAGATGGAGTAGGATGGAAGAGAATGATCCAAATGCTATGCTTCTTGAGTTTGGGGAAGAAAACCTCACTAAATTAAGATTTCTAGGGTTAGGGTTTTGAGAGGATGAACTTGGAGAGGGTTTAGAGGTGGCAATGGAGAAGAAAGAGAAAGAAATTCCCGAAATATGAAGGTAGGGTCGGCTGGTGGGATGAAATCTGGACCTTTGGAACAAAAGAAATGTTAGGCTGAGAGCTATATTGGGTTCTGGAATCAGCAGACCGAACTCGCCCCGAACTCTGCGTGAGACAGAGTTCGTCCCGAGTTCTGGGTGCTGGGGCCAGAACTCAAAATAGTTAAAAAAATGATGAATGTCGATAAAGTTAGTCTTGAATGCGAAAGAGAGGATTTAAATAATCATAAATAAAATTTACTTTTGTATCGTAAACTGTAGGTCAACAATCAGATACGGATTAATCGCCTTGGGTTAGCTGTAGGGGCCGGATCCCAGCTTGCGGTAGTCCGAAGACTAGTGCACCGTATCGCTTAGGCTTTTACGTCTTGTTGACAGAAGGGCCCTTTCGGCTTGTACCCAAAACCAGTAATCCTGTTTGATTGTGACGAACAGATTTTGTTGCAAAATAATTTATTTTAGAATATTTTTATCTAAAATCCATAATTCACGACGAAGAAAATTGAATCTCTCTACGGCTAGTGGTTTTGTAAAGAAATCTGCCAGCTGATGTTCAGTATCAATAAATTCTAAATCTATAGTGTCGTGTTGTTGATGATTACGCAAAAAGTGGTGACAAATTTTAATGTGTTTTGTGCGTGAGTGACATATAGGATTCTTAGTAAGGTTGATAGCGCTAGTGTTATTACAGAATATAGGTATGTGCATAAAAGATAAATGATAATCTTCTCAGGTTTGCTTGATCCACAAAATCTGTGCACAACAACGTCCTGCAGCTATATACTCAGCTTCGGTTGTAGAAAGTGCAACAGAGTTTTATTTCTTGCTAAACCAAGAGACTAAGGCTTTGCCTAACAAATGACACGTGCTGCTTGTACTTTTACGATCGACTTTGTAGCCCACAAAATCAGCATCCGAATAACCGATAAGGTCGAAGGATGTAGTTTTGGGATACCACAAACCGACTGTAATAGTACCCTTAAGGTATCGAAAGATACGCTTGACGGCGGACATGCGTGATTCCTTAGGACTAGCCTGATATCTAGCACACAGACAAACACTAAACATGATATCAGGGCGAGTAGCAGTTAGGTAAAGTAAACTAGCAATCATACCTCAATACTTACGTTGATCAACAGGTTTGCCGCTTTCATCGGGATTCGGTTTGGTTGTAGTAGCCATTGGAGTACCAATTTGTTTGACGTTGTCAAGGTCAAACTTCTTCAGCATAACCTTTGTATACTTGGACTGGTTGATGAAAGTACCATACGAAGTTTGTTTGACTTGCAATCCAAGGAAGTAGTTGAGCTACCTTATCATGCTCATCTCAAATTCGTTCTGCATACACTTAACGAAATCTTGGCAGAGATTTTCTTTAGTAGAACCGAATATGATGTCATAAGCATAAATTTGAACTAAAAGAATGGTGTCTTTAAAAGTTTTGATAAAAAGTGTAGTGTCAATTTTCCCTTTTGAAAAACCTTTATCTAGTAAGAAATTGCTTAGGCGTCCATACCAAGCTCTGGGGGCTTGTTTGAGGCCATAGAGCGCTTTCTTGAGCTTGAAAACGTGGTCGAGAAATTTATGATTTTCAAAACCAGGAGGTTGTTTTACAAAGACTTCCTCTTTAATAAACCATTCAAAAAAAATTACTTTTTACATCCATTTGAAAAAGTTTAAAATTTTAAAAATTTGCAAAGGCACAAAGCATCCGAATGGATTTAAGTCTTGCAACTGGAGCATACGTCTCATCGTAGTCGATACCTTCCTCTTGGTTGTATCCTTGAGCTACTAGACGAGCTTTGTTGCGAGTGACTGAACCATCTTCATTTACTTCGTTACGAAAAATCTATTTAGTACCAATAATCGAATGGTTAGCTGGTTTAGGAACAAGTTCCCAGACCTGACTTCTTTCGAATTGGTTGAGTTCTTCTTGTATAGCGGAAATCCAAAATTTATCATTAAAAGCTTCTAAAAATTTTTAGGCTCAATTTGCGAAATAAAAGCAGTGCTAGCAATAGAATCTCTTAAAGATGATCGTGTACTTACTCCGTGTGATACCTCACCTATTACCAAATTTTCTGGGTGTGACGGCTTGAACTCGAACTTCTTCGGTAAGTCCTCCAGAGAATTGGTTTCAGGGGTGGTATTCATCGGCGTAAAAGTTGATGGTTCATCATCATCGGGGATAGCCGCTGTAATATTTTTCTCATCAAAAGTCACATTAGTAGATTCTTTTACAATCATTGAGCGTTTGTTGAACAGTCTATATCCCTTACTCTTGGCAGCATAGCTAAGAAAAATACCGTCGTCAGCTTTGGCATCAAACTTGCCTAAGTTATCTTTGGTATTTAGGATAAAACAGCGACAACCGAACACTCTAAAATAAGAGACATTAGGAGTCCTACCAAACCAAAGCTCATAGGGTGTTTTCTTCGGAATAGGTCGAATAAGCACCCTATTTAAAACATGGCAAGCTGTACTGACAGCTTCTGCCCAAAATATTTTGGAATTAAAAATTTATTCAACATGACTCTAGCCATATTGCCAAGAGTCCTATTGTCACGACCCGCACCCTATAGTTAGGGCACGAGAACGTAACAACGCCCAGCCTACGCCACAGTGTCGGCAGTAGAATGCTGTCCTAGGTCTCAATACATCTAACAGTATAAGACTAAACAGTTTATACTCCCCGAATGGGGGTGACATAGCAGAATGTAAACTTAATCACATCTAAGCTAGAGCATAAAGGAAGATAGATAAAACATGAAATCGAAAAGAGATACAACAGATAGAAGTCTAAGTGTCTAAGATATAAACTCAGAATACATCTCAAAACCCAAATACAGTAATCCATAAATACAACTCAAGATGACTGAAAATAAACTATAAGCAAAAACCCTAGCTATCTATGCAACCTCTACTGTCTCCTCTAGGCTAGCAGGCAACCTCCAGGCTATCTGTAAAATTTATCAACAGGTCCAGTCAGGACATGAGTGAGCACATTACATCTCAACAGTTCATAGCAGGTTAGAAAATATAATCATACAGTAAAGTAAGATACAGGTGCTGAAAGAAATACTGTATGTAAACAAAGAGAGAGCTGTAATAGAAATATCTACTATAAATAGAGAACTAACATGTGGCTAGTGAGTCAGAGTACAATATAGACATGTAAATGGCATAGGAGATTCTGATGCTACACTATGGAAGAGATTCTGATGCTACACTACTTGGATAGTATTCACATGTCTATTTCTACTCCCCCGTAACCCCAATCAGTACACAAGGATCCAACCAAGTTATGTTATGATTCTATGTAACAGCCCCCGAAGGGTGATAAGCCTCCGAAAGGTGATAAGCCCCCAAAGGGTGATATGCCCCCAAAGGGTGATAAGCCTCCGAAAGGAGATAAGCCCCCGAAGGGTGGTAAGCCCCCGAAGGGTGATACATAGTAGTCCCAAAAATGGAGATTCTAGGAGACTCTGTGATCATAAGAGTATATGTCACAAGTGATCGAAGAACCTGTGAAGCATAGTGATACGACATGTAAGAGAAACGCACAGAACGTGTAGTACCCGATGCTCCCTAAGGATAACATCTCAAGAAGGGATCCGTATAGTACCAACCCGTGTGACCAACGTGACAGTACAGGTAAAGTAATTTAAAGCATGAAATAATTCTAAGCAGGATATAAAATGATCAGAGATTGTACTCGCCTGATATCTGAATGTCCAAGGTAAAGATACTGTCCGAGGAGAGGTGTCTGGCTCCTAATTAGAACAGCACAAGTCACAACATGTCCAGAAGGGTAATATAAAGCACTACAATGCATTCTACATGAATCTAGGTCAAACTAGGCCAAAGTCAACCCTTGGTCAACTCTGGTCAACTGCACTAGTCAAACTAGGTCATGTCCTAACCCAGCAAGTCTTACTAGGCATAACCAAGACTATCCTAGCAAGCACACATCAATACAAGGCTATACAAGCCAACATACACCCAACTCTATATAGCATGCAATTATTCAATACTCAAATAGGCAAGAATTCACATTGGATATACACTAGGTAATCTATTACTTTAAGCTATATATGTCTACACATATATACACATGCATATATTGGTATTCAATATTAGGTCTATAATCATGGCATTTCAAATGGTTATATAAACTTATATATTACAACACAATATGCTAATATATATATAATATACATACATAGCTAAGTTAACTATATTCATAAATACTTATTTAAGAGGCTATGTGTGTGTATGTGAACATGGCAGTAGGGTGTAAAAAATTCTGACACGCTGACATAAGACCAAGTCAGCCAAAGGCCATACGCTCAGCCAAAGGCCATACGCTAAGTGCAAAAGTCATACGCTCAGTGAATATTTTATTATTTCTCGACTGACAGCACAACATACGCTCAGTGGGGGATGAATCTGACACTTCGTCTTTCGTACAAAGAACAGCTGTCTTAGGAGAATTAATCGTCGTATGGATTTTCGAGAGTTGATTTTGTCTTTTACGAGGGCAGCTCATTAGCCATCATAAATGCATAGCCATCATTACTGTCATTTCTGACAGTCTGTCAGCCGTCATATCCGCAACACGACGCTCGAGAGATATTTGTCAGTTATTGGGAGATATAGCATATTCGAGAAGATTGAGGACAGCCACGTGTCTACTTCTCTAGTTATACGACTCCTCATCAAGGCAGCGTATGTACTCCATACGACTCCTCATCAAGTTAGCGTATATACTCCATACGACTCCTCATCAAGGCAGCGTATGTACTCCATACGACTCCTCATCAAGGCAGCGTATGTACTCCATACGACTCCTCATCAAGTGAACGTATATACTCCATACGACTCCTCATCAAGTGAGCGTATATACTCCATACGACTTCTTGTCACCCAAGTGAGCGTATGGACTCCATACGACTCCTCTTCAAATAAGACAGTGTATGCTAGTCATGCTTCTCCAAAAGACAGCGTATCAAAGCAAATGCATTCAGAATGACTTCAAATGTACAGTCAACACACGTTCTCATGTGTCCTGTATTCGGTTACCCACACATTCAGAAGTTATGCAACATGGCATTCATGCCATCAATCTCTCCTGGATATACTCCACTACTCTCAACCGCACTCCAACGTGTCTCCACCAAAATTCGCCACGCGTCCCTGCAGTTATGTCCACGTCAAGTAACTGACTGAGCGTATGCCCAGAGCAGTTATCCAGAACTCTATAAAAGAGAGTTTCTCCACCTTCAACAGACACCACATTCAATTCAGAGAGAACAGAGAGATTGCCCAGTTGTTGTCCAAGTTCTTCGAGGTCCGAGCCTTCTTCATCGCATCGTCCAAGGGATAAAGTGATCGTCTTCTAGATCAGATTCCTACAGTTGTAATTTTCTCAGAAACACAATAAATAAATAGAATTTATTTATGGAAAACAAATTGGCGACTCTGCTGGGGAAAGATGTCTCCTATAACGAGACAGCAACAACTCAATGCGAAACTTCGTCGATCGGTTCGACGAAGAAGATGATGGTCGGACAATTCGACCAATCTGCTTACGAAAAAATGCTCAAGGCGAAGGAGGGCCGAACGGCTTCCTCCGTTTTTCTCTCTGCCAAGAAGAAGGGACGTTCTGTCTATGTCCCTAAGTCTTCTTCGGCGGCCCGAGACGCTTCTGTCACTTCCCACGCTGACAAGAACACGTCTCCAACCTCAGCGAAGCACTCCTCGGCTTCTCTGAATACAGCAACAGTGGCTTCCCCTAGTCACGCTGACAAAATGGGTTCTTTGGCCAAGTCAGCGTGTCCAAGGAAACCCATCTCTGGACATGTCAAAGTCTCTTCTTCTTCTACTCCTACGACAGCAGTCGGCTCTTTAGCCATTAATGACTCTGTGCGTATGGCAATCATTGACCAACCATATGCTAGTCAAAAGACAACATATGACAAGAATTCTCTGAAGTCAGCGTATGCCAACCAATACAGTCCTTTGACTGTCTCTCAAGGCCAGACTGGGGGTTCTCTTCCACAGAATATACAAATGATTCCCCCACAGCTTGCACATCTTGTGCCAACCAAGGAGAACGACTCTTTAGTCAACTCCTCTGCTCCTAAGGTTTTTACCTCTGGGGTTAATTTGACTAGTACTCTTACTAGATCAAACAAAGGAAAACGCCTTTTGGCTACTTCCTCTAAAGATGGATTATTACCGACTCCCAGTCGGAATAATGTTCATCTTCCTTCTCTCAAAATTTTCTGATCCGAGAAAGGCAAATTGCAAGTATCCAGGACTGAGACCCAAGTTGTACCTCCTATGGACCTTCGTAACAAGCTTAACCGGAATCGTCTCGATTCTACTTCCGGCATAAAGAAGCCTTATCAAACTGGGACAAGTATAATGGACCCTGATGCACAATATGCTAAGAACTATATCGCTCAGATCAATTGGTCTTTATACATTCAAGAACCAAAAAGTAAAAGACAAGTTTCTACACAGAGACTATCTTCAAACACTTCCCAGTCTGTTTTCGCAGATCTCCGGGAACATCTGCAAAACAAGCTGAGAATCAACACTCCATCTGTCTCTGACATTGCTCATATTCGTCATGAAGAGCATTGTTGTAACTTCCAACCTCGGGTCGTCATCCAGTGTTGTTGTTCATCGAAAAGACGATCTGTCTTCGAACGGATTCAACATGAACCAATACCAGACGAAGACGAACCTCTTTATGCTTCCGTCAACATGACCTCCAGAAATACTGGGGGTAGAATACGATCTGACTCTATGTTAGATTCCGAAGACGGTGTTTACCTCGACACCAGATCCAGAACCAGAGCTTCGACCAGTGTCTCTTTTTCTTTTCATCCAGATGATAATCCTGAGACCACGAAGGACTTCCTAGGAGAATCCAACTTCCCAGTATTAACTCCCGTGAATAGCCCCGGGAAAGATGCTGACTCTCATAGCGACGATTCGGAACAGACTGTTTCATCGTCGATACCTCGAATGATTACCACTTATATGGTAGATGGCAATCACGAACCTTCGACTAGCACTGAGGCTCATGAACAAAGGATTTCTTTCTTGGAACAACAGTTACGAGCCATGGCGGATACATTGACTGCTATGTATACTCTTATACAAGCTCAGCAACAAACTCAGCAAGTTCAACAAACAGTACCACCAGTGGTATTAAATACTCCTGTTGCCCCAAACCTGGAACCTTCTACTATTCCGGGGGTACAGTCTAATGTTCATGTACAGCCCACTCCAAGTCAGTCCGGAGCTGGGGGTGGTACATATACTGCAGTCCCTCCTCCCAATTATGCCCAACAAGCAACGACACCGCAATCTTCCGGAGCGGTCACTGAAGAGTTAAAGAATCTTCGGTCTCAATTCGAAGCGTTCAAGCAAAAGGACGGATTACAAAGATTAGGTATCAAGCAGCCTTACCCCATACAATGGAAGGATGTATCGTACCCCCCAAAATACAAGCCTCCGACCATCTCTTTCTTTGATGGGACCACCTCCCCAAGTCAGTTCATCAATCACTTTGAGGTAATGACTGATCAGCTGCAACCGAGCGATGCCCTCCTCACTCGGGTATTTGTTGGTTGTCTTAAAGGAACCGCTTACGAATGGTATCGAAGTCTCCCTGATGGGTGCATTACTTCGTTTGCCGGGTTCAAACAGATGTTCCTAGAACGATTCTATGAAGGCATTAACGACATGACCATGTCAGCCCTTATACGAATCAAACAAAAAAATAATGAAAGCACTGAGAGCTTCATTGAAAGATTCAGAAGAGAAGCTCTAAAAATGCCTCTCGGAACTCCCGATGCCGTCACTATCGACACTTGCAAATCGAACCTCTTACCAATCATCAGCATGTGGACATGATCAACTCAGTTCCAAGATTGGCCTTCCTTCATCGTCAGTGCCAAAGCTGCTGAAGTCAGTGCTGAGACTTTCAAAGGTCTGGGGGTACACATGACTCCTAATGAATCAAGTCAAAGTACTAGCAATAGTACACGACCCAACAATCGCAAAGGAAAAGAGACTCTCGAAGTCAATCTCCAGAGCAAAAATCAAGAGGTAATGTCTGCCCAAGCTACCCCAGCTCCAACAAATCAACAGCAGAGACCTCCTCGGCCGAAGGAAGAATACTCTTTCGACGACGACGATGTTCAAGGCATTTTCGAATGTTTACTTAAAGGTAACAAGATACAACTGCCAGATATCAAAAAGCCTGATGAAGCCAACAAGACGGATCATCCAAAATACTGTCCATATCACAGAATGCTGGGTCATACAATCCGATCTTGCTTCGTATTAAAAGAAAAGATCCAAGAAATGATCAAATCAGGAGCTGTGACACTAACACCTAAAGACAAGATAGTCACAGCAAATGTGATTTCGATGCAGTTCGGTGACTTCCCTCCGTTGTTGGTAGAAAATGGGATTGTCCCTATCCCCAAAGCAACCCTTGAAGTTGTGAATATTCCACCAGTCCAGAATGAAGGACTTGTTCCCATCACCACTAAAAAGGGAGAGATTATGTGGATCCACCCCGATTTAGTGACGGAGTTCGAGACGTCTTCCTCTTCTCCTCGGAAGACTCCTCTGTCTAAAAAGAAACCTGGGAAGACTAAGTCATGCCATATGACTTCTAGCATCACACCCAATCTTTCTCTAACCTCTACTTTCATCCTAGCCGGAAAGTCACCCCCTACAGAGGCAGAAACTGTACCTCGATCCGAAGACAGATACAAACCTGCGTTTCATCTATATAGTTCACAATCTCGTGAATTAATGGCGAAGATGGGTTATGATCTAGCCACTACTCCTGGTTTAAATTCCGGCAAAGGACTCCGAGCACCTCTAGCCCTCACTTTGAGACATAATCAATCTCGTGTTGGCCTTGGTTTTTGGACTGAAGCTCTCATCAAGCACCGAAAAACCAATAACAAGATGAAGGATTGCAACATGGTTTCGATAGACTCTGAACCTGAGCCTGAAGTCGAAGCTCTCTCCGGAACCCGGTCAGGAAAAACATATCTGAAAGATTACGCTGAAGCTCCTGAGGAAACTCCTGATGTCCCTCCGGTTGCAGCTCCAGCACCCATCTCTAACGAAGGACCTTCAAATGCTCCTGCTGAAATGATTCCCTCTAAACCAACAATAGCCGACAAAGGGAAGCAACCTGCCCGCTTCGACAAACCAATCAAGAAGTCTCTTTCTTCCGGATTGCAGAAGCCATATAATTTTGACATTCTGGCTCAACTTGCTAACACTCCAGCCAGGTTGTCCATCTTCGAACTTTTACGTTTATCCAAGGAAACTCGGGAAACATTAAGTGAAGCTCTACTGCAAGCAGACTCTTGCCTGACTCATCTGAAGAAGCTAAAAACAGAGCCGGTGACTTGCCTACATTGCAACAGTGTCTTGGAAATCATTCCGAACATCACCTTTACCCAAGACGATATGCTTCTAGAGGACAATCGTCATGATTGGCCTCTCTACTTCACTGGGTACATTGACACGATGAAGGTCGACCGTATTCTAATTGATCCAGGATCAGCTCTAAGTATTATACCTAAGAGTCTCTTGGATGCTTTACGGATTCCAGTTCATCATCTAGTCAAGACAGTCACTACCATTTTAGGGTTCAATCAAGGCAAGAGCGAACCTCTGGGGAAAATTCGCCTAAAAATACAAATAGGTAATTTTCGGGCGAGTGTCACATTCTACGTGATCGAGTTAGTTGGATCTTACAACTTGCTCTTGGGAAGACCTTTTCTCCATGAACACAATATCGTCCCCTCCACTCTTCACCAGTGCTTCAAATATATTGATGAAAAGGGAGAAGTTCAAAAGGAAGTCGCGGACATTAATCCTTTCAGAGGAGTCGAAGCTTACTACAGTGACTCCCGCATGTACAAAGATGAGTATTCAAAAGTCTTACAAGCTATGGATGATGATGAGACATCGAAAGTTGACACCTTTGTTATTCCTGTAAAAGGGCGTATCACTCATCCGCGATCTACTAAATCATCTGAAGAAAGCCCACTGATAATTCCTGTCAGTGGATGTACCACTTCATTGCCTTCCTAAGCTCCACAAAGTTCGCTGATAATCCCTGTCAGTGGACGCACCACTCTCTCACCATCTTCTCAGGCTAGACCAGATACTCTAGTCATTCCAGTCAGTGGACGCACTACTTATCCACGATCCTCTTCAAGGGAGCTCACCTCCTCTGAGCCTTTTGTTATCGACCTTAATCGAAACAAAACTTCTGCTCACTCTTCTTCTCCCCCTTTAGTCATTAATTTGATTAAATCTACTAAGGCTCAGCCTTCTTCTGTAGATACAGCATTTGATATTAATAAAGCATCTCCTTTACAGTATATTGATGTTTGTAATCATGTACAAAGTTATTTACATTTGCTAGATAGCTTAGAGCCACTAACTATAGGAGTTGTTCAAACTCTTCATACAGAAGTATCATTAGAGTCTGTACAAAATTCATACTTCCTTGTTCCTGTTAGAAAGTCAGGAGAAGCTCCAATATTCTTCTGCAAGGGGCCCCAGAATCCTCCTAATCTGGAAGACGACGACAAAAACGATGATACCGGAAGGTTACAACTACGTCGCTACAGTCAGCAGTCCAAAAACATCATCAAGAACATGGGCTATAACTTCAGAAATGGCCTCAGTAGTGGAAAAGGAAGAAGAATGCCTGTTCGAATTCCTCCCTTAAAATATGGAAGGACAAAATACGGATTGGGTTACATTACTCCTACCCCCTTCATCAACACAGTCCATGAGGATCCAAAATTCGACGGAGACGAACGATCTGATTCTTCCGATTCCTTCTCTTGGGATTCCGACACAAGTATTGGCGATTTTCATCGTTCTACTCTATCCGCCAATATGGTCTCCGCCGACGGTCCGCAATAAAATAATGAAGATGAAGATGATTTTGAAATATCACCCGAATCGGAACAATGGGCTCAAAGATTAGACAACCAATGGGAATTCAGGTTCGAGCAAAGAGAACCTCCCACTGAAGATAAATTGATCCAAATTGATGTTGGTGAGGAGGGATCCCCCAAGCCAATATTCATCAGCGAAAGTCTTTCAGAAACAGATAAGCAACACATGATCAAGCTTATTCATGATTACATCGATGTCTTCGCCTGGAGCTATGAGGATATGCCAGGGCTAGATCCGAAGATCGCAACACACAAACTTAATATCATGCCGAATGCTAAACCGGTCAAACAACAACAGCGACGATTTCGTCTAGACATTATGGATGCAATTGAAGCTGAAGTCAACAAGCTTATAGCTTCCGAATTTATCAGAGAGGAACAACATCATGAGTGGGTGGCTAACATTGTTCCTGTTTTCAAAAAGACTGGCAAGATCCGAGTCTGTATAGACTTTCGTGATCTCAATGCGACTTGTCCTAAGGACGAGTTCCCTCTTCCAATCACCGACGTCATGATCGATAACACGTGTGGTTTCGAACGAATGTCATTTATGGATGGGTATTCGGGGTACAACCAAATCAAAATATTTTCAGACGACGAGAGACATACTTCATTCAGAATGCCGATCGGTACATACTGTTACACAGTGATGCCGTTTGGCCTCAAAAATGCAGGAGCAACGTATTAGCGAGCAATGAGCACTATATTCCGCGAACATCTCCGAAAAATAGTCGAATGCTACGTTGATGATATTACAGTCAAGAGTCGACAAAAAGAGGATCACATCCAAGATTTGAAGACTATCTTTGATTTAATGCGTCAACATCAACTTAAGATGAACCCTACTAAGTCCTTCCTGGGCGTCTCTAGTGGTAAATTTCTCGGCTTCGTCATTACCGCTAAAGGTATACACGTGGATCCCGAGAAGATCAAAGCCATCCAAGAGATGTGTCCTCCACGCACCTTAAAAGAGCTACGAGGATTTCAAGGAAGAATTGCTTATATCAGGAGATTCGTCTCTAACTTATCAGGACGCTGCAGACCGTTCAACAAACTTCTGAAGAAAGGTGTGTCCTTCGTCTGGAACGAAGAATGTCAAAAAGCATTTGATGACATCAAACAGTACCTCATGAACCCTCCGGTTTTGGTACCTCCCGTCTCGGGAATACCATTCCTTCTATATGTTCGAGCCCTGGATCATTCTCTCGGTGCATTGCTCGCCCAGAAAAACAAAGATGGCCATGAACAGTCTATTTGTTACCTCAGTCGCACAATGACAGGTGCTGAACCGCGTTATTCTCCAATTAAAAAAGAATGCCTAGCATTAATGTTTGTCGTTCAGAAGACGCGACATTACATCATCGGTCAAACGATTCATGTTATTTCCAGAGTGAATCCCATCAGGATTATGATGAAGAAACCCGGTATTCTCAACTCCAGACTGGCTAATTGGGGAATCTTGTTAGTTCAATATGACATGCATTATATTCCTCAAAAGTCAGTTAAAAGACAGGCTCTTGCTGATTTTCTGGCAGCTCATGCAGTTCCAGAGGATTCTAAATTATACGATGAGATTCCAGATGAAGTTATGGATTCAAATCAGGTTTCTGAAGAAACTCCTACCTGGCGTCTATTCTTTGATGGAGCGTCTAGAATAGGTCCCAATGGTGATATTGTCGCCGGAGTCGGGATTGTTCTTGTATCCCCGGAAGGTCTGACTATTCAGAGGGTTTATTCTCTGGATCAATCGTGTTCAAACAATGTAGCCGAATACAATGCGTTACTCATCGGTCTTCAACTTGCTAAACATCTGGATATTCAGTATTTAAAAGTTTATGGAGATTCCAAACTTATCGTCAATCAAATCAGAGGTACATACAAAGTCCGTCATCAGGATTTGATACCTTATTACCGAGCAACACTCTCTATAGCCTCTTCCTTTGAAGGTTTCTTTATTGAACACGTTCGGTGAGCCTGTAATACAGAAGCCGATGCCTTGACTAATCTTGCCGCTGTGCTAGCCATACCGGTCAGACGTCAACAATTGATAGTGGTTTATAACCGGGAGCTATTCTACGTCGAGAATAATTTGGCTTTGGGTTTTCTCCATGACCTAAACGAAAATTCTCTCAACCCTGATGAATTTGACCTTAACACTGGATTAGGGTTTGACAGAGCATCCTCGTCTTCTTCCGATTCTACTATAGAATACGTCTTTTCCAACAAAATAGAAGCCATGATCGAAGACTGGAGACGTCCATTTCTAGACTTTGTATTGTATGACATACTTTTCGATAATCCGAGCGAAGCAGCGTCTATCCGGCGTCGATCTCTCAGATTCTATTATAATCATACGACAAAGATACTATATCGTCGGGCATATGACGGTATTCTCCTCCGATGCATCGCTGGTGAGGAAGCACAACAGATTATCCGTGAAGCACATGATGGTGTCTGCGGAATCCATCAACCAGGTCCTAAACTTCAAGATCGCATCCGACGTATGGGTTATTATTGGCCCACGATGGTGGCTGACGCCATTCAATATGCCCGAAAATATAAAGCCTGTCAAATCCATGCAGACTTTATCCATCAACCATCAGAGTTCTTACACCCGACAGCGGCATCATGGCCCTTCGAGGCCTGGGGCATGGACATCATTGGTCCCATCAACCCACCGTCATCAAAAGGACACCGGTTTATTCTAGCAATAACCAACTACTTTTCTAAATGGGCTGAAGCAATCCCGCTATCCGAAGTCAAAACTTCCAACGTCATCAACTTCGTCAAGCATCATGTCATCTATCGATTTGTGTTCCTCGGCGTATTATCCATGATTATGGACCACAGTTCGTCAGTCAGAAATTTACTCGATTCTGCGACGACCATCGAATCAATAACCTAGCTTCTACAGCATATAATCCAGCAGCTAATGGATTGGCAGAAGCTTTCAATAAAACCATCATCAAACTCCTGAAAAAGTTCGTTTCTTCTAACAAACGCAACTGGAGCGAGAAGCTTGGTGAATGTTTATGGGCCTACCGCACCACAGTTCGTAATGCGACCGGGTGTACGCCTTTCTCTTTGGTATACGGGTGTGAAGCTGTCCTTCCCCTTGAGATCCAGATTCCTTCTTTGAGAATCGCAATCTCCAATGAACTTACAACGGAGAACAGTGATCATCTTCGACTTCAAGAGCTAGAAGCTCTAGACGAAAAGCGATTGTACGCTCAACAAAATATCGAGCTGCATCAGGCCCGAATTTCAAAAGCTTTTAACCAGAAGGTGAAAGTCAGAGCATATCGGAAAGGAGAACTTGTTCTTACCGTCAAACGTCCGATGACTATGACACATATGAGTAAAGGCAAGTTCGACGCGAAATGGGAAGGCCCATTCGTCGTAAACAAAGTCTTCTCAAACGGAGCATATCGGCTTACCTCTATGGATGGTAAAGTCACGATGATGCCTATCAACGACAAATTCTTAAAGAAATATTATGTATAAATCTCGTTAATATATAATATTTTCATCTGCTGCGATTATTCCCCAGCAAATATAAAATCATAGTTTATTCTTTCTCACAAAAGTCGTCTCGATATCGTTATCCCCAGCGGAAATTGATATTCTACCACATATCATCTTTCCAGAGAATTTGATATTCTGTCTTATTAGATCCCCAGTGGATTTAATAAAGATCTCATATAGAAAATCACGTCCATATTACCTCTGAATTTTCTATCTCAGTATCATATTTTCTATTCTATGAAAATGATATCTAGTCTTTTGATTTCCGAGTCCAAAGATCATGGAAAATTGAGTTCAAAGATATCTTTATATCTGAATTCTGTTTTCTCTAATCAGTATTAAACTAAAATTTTTGGTTTAATATCATCTGATGAAATTACAAAATTCATTTGTATATTTTATTCTATTGAAATATGTCATGTATTATTTACCTCTGAACATATTTTCTACAAAAACATCATACACAAAATCGAAATCAGATCAAAGTGCTCATTTCCTCAGTCAAAATCAAAATACTAATTACAAGTGAGTATTAATCTATTGAATAAAAGGAGTAATTATCTCCTGAATATGAGCAAGTATACTATTCATCTTCTCTTTATGAGCTTTACGAATTTGCTCTGTTGCTTTAATTGCAACCATCTGTTGGTCAAAATTAATGATAACAGAACTACGACGATTAGTTTCTTCTATCTGCTCAGCTTGCATCTGTTCCCGCTCTTGCTGTAGAATTTGATAGCGGGTAGCTTCAGCTATACGAACAGCGATAATATCAGATTGCTCTTTTTCTGCGGATGCAATGCGCTCCTGGAGATGAGCTAATTCTTCCTTTAGTTTCTGGAGTTCTTCAGCTCTGGATATTTCCTCAGTTTTCAGACATTCTATCTTCTGACGAGTTGTTACTATTTCCTTATCCTTCGCCATTAATTTCTCAGATGACAAAGCGAGGAATTCTTTCAAAGCAGCCTGTTGGGTTTGAGCTTCACGTTCCAGTTGAGCAATCTCAGCCACGGTCACGGATTTAATATCTTCTTTCTTGATTTCCCAGTATTTGTGGATGGTTACTTCCAAATCGTCTAGGAGATGCTCAAAGAAAGTACACTGAGTCTCATAACCAGCCTGTCGCAGAGCTAAAAGCGGGAAATTAATCGCCGTTCGGAGATTGGAAAAAGGCATAGTCTCGTCCTTCATAAATTGCCTGGAGAATGTATCCAGATATGAATAGATAATATCTGAATACATCGCCATGGTCCTTGCTATTCCCGTTTCAAAACCGGGAGTTGCTGCCATTGTGAAGGAAGAAGCTGGAATGGGCTCTATTCTGGAAACAGAAGTATGTGCTTTTGGAGAACTTGGTAAATGTGAGCTTCCCTCACCAACATCAGTCCGAACAGGTGGAGCATGAGTCGAGCTCATCGCTGGTGTAGTTCCTACAACTTTTGGAATCAAAGAAGCTTGATCAAAATTAAAGACAATAAAGCAAGCAAAGACAAAACTTTACTGGATAAAATATTACCTGAAGTTGGCTCGTACTCTGTTTCTTTAGGATCGTTCAGCCCTGTTCGTAGTCTATTCAAAGTGTCTTCTGACACTGGTCTCATTTCACTACTTCCTGCCCCAGAGGTGCTCGGAACATGGGCTTCTATTTCTAGAAGGTTCTCTGGCTCTGGAGTCAACCCTGAATGTTGGCCGGCCGTCTTCAACTCGTCGATACGGATTTCAGTTGGTAACTCATCTTCAATCTCCATATCCTCATCTTCAAAGGAATGAGACGAAGGTTCATAGTCAACCTGTTCTTCTTCACCCTTGTCGCTCTCTGAAACATCAATCAAAGCTAAATCAGCAGGTGGCTCGAGAGTGGTGGCTTCCTTCACTGATTCTCTCGAAACCAGTACGGATGGTTCAGCATGCTCATCCACTACCATGGAAGGATCTTCGGCAGTCGGTGTTGTTCGATCGGTAGATGACTTAGCTGCCGATTCTTCTATCACATCTTCCGCAGCAGGTTCTATATTAGCGTCCTGCGTGGGCTGCGTTTCCGAGGGTGCAGGAGAGAAAACTTCAATAATCTTCTTGGCAGTAGAAGATTCCGCTTCAACTCTTTGCTGAGAAGCAAGGGCAGTTTGCTTCTCTCGAGCCAATCGTTCAGCACGATTGGTGGGGCTTTCTGCATCAAGACAAATTACAGATTTAGTCTTTGAAACTACCACTTTTCTTCTTCCTACCCTTTTCATTAGTGGAATGGTAGGATAATCGTCTTTGGAGTCACTACCTTCTTCGTCAGCATCTCTGATTTGTTGACTCGAAGCAGGAGAAGTCCCCGGGATAGTAATTCCTACACGACTACGAACTTTTTCTCGAGTAACTCCTTTTGGAGTGGGCCCGGAAGCACCCTTGCCACGCTTTCTCTTCGGTGTACCCTCAGCAGATACACTCTTCTCGGCACTTCCAAGAGGTACATGTAGTGGCTGATGAAGTTCATCAGAAAAGAGATTCCCCATTGAGACTTCTTCATAAACCTCGTCAGTAGCGAGAGGATCCTCTCGGTTGTGACAATCTTCCGGCAGAGTTGACTTGGCTGATTTCTTATTAACATGAATGAAGCTCTTATCCAAGATGCTGAACTTCTCATCAAATGTATTCGCAGATACATAGAACTTGGCATAAGACGCCAACATCTTAGCTCCTTTTCGATGATTTACCGGATCTGGCATTGTAAAGGTAGCTCCGGTGCCTTTGACAATATAATATATCCAGGCTCTCGCACCGTCGATCAATCCGCCTTGGTGGTTGAAGCATGTCGTTGCATTTCCTACATGCAACTGATCATAGCCAAATTGCCGAGCAAATCTACTCGGAAGATATAGCTCCAAATAAGTGATGTCGTCATGGCGACAGACCAGGTGGGATGGTCTGATCCTCTTCAGCCATTCGTGCTGAACATCATCCAGTTCATTGGCACCGGTGCCATCAATCATCTTCACAGGCATAGTCTCATAACCGATAGACGGAGGAACACAGGTGAAACTCCATAGTTCTCCTCTATTCAGTATGGTCCTGCAGTCTATCAGGGTGTCATATTTCCACTTTGGCGTATGACGGTATCTTTCCAAAAAAGTTTCATCTGGTCTGGCCAGTCCAGCACTCATAAGAGACTCAAAGTGGAGGAGCAGCCATCCATACAAATATGTGAATGGCATTTCTACTCGAGGAAAAGTTGTAAGTTTCTTCTTCGCCAGGGTAAACATTCTGTCTGCATATGCTCTTAAACCAGCATTCAGACGTCATGTCATCGCCGTTAGCAAGTCCATCCTATACCCGAACGTCAGACGGACTGCTGCAAATACGATTCCTCGGCGCATCCTGTCTGCCGAACAGGTACCAGGTGCCTTCATCTTCTTCGATTATGATGTCATCATGGGTGGTCTCCCGGATTAATTGGTCAATTTCGGCTTGACTCAGAGGTTTAAAACGACCAATATATTGTTCGGTCTTCTTCTTCTTCTGAGTTTCTTCGGTGCGGCCTTAGAATAAGTAGGCCATCCACTTCGAAGAGTAGCAGCCTGAATCTATATCTTTTGCCTTATAAAAGGCCTTACTGATACTATAGTGGCACATTAATTCTTCGAATACATGAACAATTAGAGGGTTGGCTTCAGAAATCTTGTTCATTTCATCAGTAAACAAAATATATTCCTCATACGGCAGATCTCCTGTCGGCAGCTGAGAAATGTAAGCCATTTCATGGAGAGTGAATCCCATCTCGCCTCTCGGAGTCATAAAAGTTCCGGTGCGGTAGTTGTACCTTTCTGCTAGTGCCAGGAACAAATCTGGGTTCGGCCTAAAACCATAAGCAGTGCACTTGATGGCATCGTACAAGCCTATCACCTTCAACTGTTCTCCATAAGCTCTCAGAACCCATCTCACGAGAGCAGTCCATCTGGTATTCTCTGGGTTCACGAGACCAGTGAGTCTCATGGACTGTTTCGGATAGACATCATTTTCTAGCTGTACAAATTCGTTCGCGAATATCGGGACTCTAATCGGCATCAGAAATGCAGAGTCCTCGGAGGAATTGTGGCTGGCAATAACCCTCGTAAAACTGAAACATGCGATTCAGTACCACTGCGAAATCTTCCTTGTCTGTACCCTACCCATCCAACTTTTGCTTGACGGGTTGGAGTAATATCCCATTTCATGTGCCTTTGGTGACTCGCATGGAATAAACGAGCTATGTTGATACTCTTAGACAATCCAGTCAAGTACATCGGCTGAGTCGCATCACCATCCCGGTAATACGAGTATGGCACTTTATCGGAGGCTGGCTGGGAGTTTCTGTCAATAGCGTCCTCGAATAGAAATGTCGGTTTTGAGTGGGTAACACTGTCCACACTCTGCAGTGGTTGACCACTTATCAGACTCAGCAGGGTTTCGCTATCTTGATTTTTTAGAATGGCTATTCTCATGGAAGGTTCATCAAACTGTGGAAAGTGGACATGGGATAGGTCACTCTTATAATTGCTCCCTGTACATCCTTCAAACTGTGCTTCTTGGGCCAGAATATCCACTACAAAGGAAAAATAAGAGGTTCAAAATCCTTAACTCTAAAAAATAGAAAGGGATGACAAGTTCAAAGATCAACTTGCGCTCAGTCCATCCTAAGCGTATGTCAGATTTAAAAATCAACTTACGCTCAGTCTATCCTAAGCGTATGACAGATTCTAAGTTCAACCAACGCTCAGCTATGTGTATGTCTAACCAAAGTAAGCAGTCGTATGAAATCTTCCAAAGAGCAGCGTATGGTTAGCAAGATGTTCATCAAAAATACGCTGACAAGAGAGTCAGCGTATCTCAACGAGGCAACTTGACATAGCATATTCCTTCAGATCAGCGTATTTTGATATTTCTATCAAAGATACGCGTATCTTACAGAAATACGCTCAAAACATATTTTTCGTATAGACGAAAAACATGGAATACGACTAAACCCTAAAGAGGGAAGTGTATTTTCTGACGTATTGACCCTAAAAAGGGGATACGTTTTCTGATTTTGTCCTAACCAGAGCCCTAAAAAGGGATGGTTACTGTTCATCGTCCCCATCCTCACCGTATAGGGGTTTCAACGGAAGTTCGCTCTATGGAAGACGCTGCTCGGCGGTTCTCCTAGTGGTTACGACGGCGGCGGCGGGTCGAGACGGCTCTGCAAGAGCCTTGCCTTTTCCCTTCGCGGCAGCGTCGAGCTTGGGTGCCATTGACGAAGATTAGGTTGGAGAAGAAGAAGGCTTGAGCTCTGGATTCTCTCTCTCGAAGACGAAGGCAAAATAAAGAAAGGAATTAAGTTCTTAAAGGCCTATTTATAGAAGAAAGAGAAGCCCAAACGGCAGCCGTTTTCAAAATACAGAATCCTTAGAGATATGCACTGATATCGAGGAAATAACAAACTCGTGCCAGCGTGTCAAGACTTATTCCCACTTTGAGTTCAAAGTAATTTCGAACTTTCGAAAATCATAAAGTTCGAAAACTTTGAAGGGGGTCTTGTAGGGTGTAAAAAATTCTGACACGCTGACATAAGACCAAGTCAGCCAAAGGCCATACGCTCAGCCAAAGGCCATACGCTCAGTGCAAAAGTCATACGCTTAGTGAATATTTTATTATTTCTCGACTGACAGCACAACATACGCTCAGTGGGGGATGAATCTGACACTTCGTCTTTCGTGCAAAGAACAACTGTCTTAGGAGAATTAACCGTCGTATGGATTTTCGAGAGTTGATTTTGTCTTTTACGAGGACAGCTCATTAGCCATCATAAATGCACAGCCATCATTACTGTCATTTCTGACAGTCTGTCAGCCGTCATATCTGCGACACGACGCTCGAGAGATATTTGTCAGTTATTGGGAGATATGGCGTATTCGAGAAGATTGAGGACAGCCACGTGTCTACTTCTCTAGTTATACGACTCCTCATCAAGGCAGCGTATGTACTCCATACGACTCCTCATCAAGTGAGCGTATATACTCCATACGACTCATCATCAAGGCAGCATATGTACTCCATACGACTCCTCATCAAGACAGCGTATGTACTCCATACGACTCCTCATCAAGTGAGCGTATATACTCCATACGACTCCTCATCAAGTGAGCGTATATACTCCATACGACTTCTTGTCACCCAAGTGAGCGTATGGACTCCATACGACTCCTCTTCAAACAAGACAGTGTATGCTAGTCATGCTTCTCCAAAAGACAGCGTATCAAAGCAAATGCATTCAGAATGACTTTAAATGTACAGTCAACACACGTTCTCATGTGTCCTGTATTCGGTTAACCACTCATTCAGAAGTTATGCAACATGGCATTCATGCCATCAATCTCTCCTGGATATACTCCACTACTCTCAACCGCACTCCAACGTGTCTCCACCAAAATTCGCCACGCGTCCCTGTAGTTATGCACACGTCAAGTAACTGACTGAGCGTATGCCCAGAGCAGTTATCCAGAACTCTATAAAAGAGAGTTTCTCCACCTTCAACAGACACCACATTCAATTCAGAGAGAACAGAGAGATTGCCCAGTTGCTGTCCAAGTTCTTCGAGGTCCGAGCCTGCTTCATCGCATCGTCCAAGGGATAAAGTGATCGTCTTCTTGATCAGATTCCTACAGTTGTAATTTTCTCAGAAACACAATAAATAAACAGAATTTATTTATGGAAAACAATAGCAAAGAGGCAAGTGAGAGTTAAATGGGTATACATAGTGTATACATATCAAAGATTGTCAAAGTGTATGTGAACAATGTGTCAAGTGTGATAGTGTCAACATAGTGTAAGGGGTACATGAGATAATATAGGGTTTGTATTAACATAGAATATTATATCTCATTAACTTGTATATTACATACATTACATCTATTATTACATTACATTTATGCTTGCATTCATTCATCATTCATTTATTCTCTTGCACCACTATATGCACCATACATTACATACTATGGAACCTACATATTCATTACAAGCCATACTTATACATGCTTACATTAGATAGGATACTTACACCTCATACATTATTTATTTAACCATTTACTCATGCTTACATTCTCTATTTAATTACATAATATATATACATTAACATGGGTTAAAATCAAATAGAACATTATATTACACACAAGGGTGCACAAAATGCATATGCCGAATAGTAACTCCTACTAATAATCAATACTGTACCATCTCAGCATGAATTAAAATTTAGGATTAAAGTATGTTATAGATCTGTGTTAGATTTCCAAAACTTCAAACGGATCGCGTTTTCGTTTCCGAAAACTCCCGGAATTGCGAAAACACCGAGAACGCATTTGTCTTTCGTACAGCTGACACTCAAATAATTTTCCAGAAAGTTACAAAAATAATTAGGCCTATTAATACATGTTTTTGGAAAGCTAACTTCAATACGCTTCTTTTAAAAAAACGGAAGATTAAATCGAGCTTTGAGCTAGAAGTTATGACATTTCTAAGTTAGGGCTGAAATTAAAAACGTGGATAAAAATCATGACGGATTTGGGTAGTTTGAGACAAAAGAACACAAGTATATAACATAATATATCAAGAACTCACTCTCTACACTAATATATATATATGAGACACTATAGAACACATCTCCAATACAAAAATATGAGATTAAATATGTAATAATTTATTCATACATAACAACAACACATAGTGTGTCCAAATTTGGGATTTTTCCACATGGACACAACCACAACACAAAGGACACTCCTATGACCTCCAAATGGATACGAAAATGACACAAATGGAGATACAACTATGGGGGTCATTCCTATAGGTTCAAAATAGACCTATATGCATGAGGAAATGAAAAGGAGAAGGGATTTATACCTCCCGGTAGATCGAATCGAAGAAAAGCCTTCCCGGAGCGACACCGACACGTAGAGATTCCAAAAGGACACGAACGAGCTCCAAATCCTCCCAAACTTGGGTAGCTTCCTCCTTGGCTAGAATGGAGAAGGAAAGAAGAAGATTTGGTGGCGAAATGGAAGGATTTGGTGGAGAAATTGCTAGGGATTGCTCTCTAGGAATTTGGAGAAGAACAAGAGAGAGAGTGTGGATGAGAATAATGAAATGAACTTGAGCCTATCCTCTCCCAAAGTGGCTGGCCATATGGGGCTATTTGTCCTATTATGGTAAGGTCCAAAATGTCCCCACTAACCTATTCTATGAGTATTAGGAAAGGGCTAATTGGTTGGGGCTAAATTAGTCATTCTAAAGTCTCTAATCACACTAACCTTATCCATAATAATTAGTCTAACCTCTAACTAAAATATTTCGATCATATGGACTAAAATTAATATCATGTGGGCCATGCCTAACTAGTGTGTGGGTCCCACTAGAGTCAAACTACCCCCGGGTCCCCGTTTCAAGTCGGATTGAGTTGAAATTCGAACCCGACTCAAATAACCCCAAAATAATATCATAAATAATAAAATAATATCAAAATAATTCAAAGAGGTCAAATGCAAAAATATTCTTAGGCCAAAAATGACATTAAAATATCATAATTATATGGTTAGGCTCTAAGTCAAACAGTCTCTAGGGTTTCACTAGCAAAACGTCAAAACCATAAGTCATTGATTTAAATAATTTTAAAATAATTTAAAATCACCAAAAATCATATCATGAATTAAATATCATTATTAAAATAATTATAAACATGAAATTTCAAAATTACCCTTATTTGGGAAACTGGGTGCTACAACTATACCCACCTTAGAAAAATTTCGTCCTCGAAATTTAAGATCGATAGTACTCCTTCTAGAGCCTCTAACCTACCCAATATCTAAGGTAACACTTCCTAACACTGGAATAATAAACGGACATCTAAAAAGTGTCAATCTAGGAATACCTCCAATACTGCTCTGCTGTACGGCGATAATGGAACTTCAATAAAATATGGACTGGAACCTATATCCAAGGGACTGGACTTATTTTAAAGTGGTCTTAACTAAGGATGAAAAGGAACTGATCATAGGCTATATGTATGCTCAAACTATTATCTTCCTATTAACCATCTATTAATACATTCTATTACCATAGGAACGATGCATTACTAAGACATATAGGCCCCTATCTCTCATAACACATTTATACTCACCAAAAGACTAGTACATCCTATCAAGGCTGATACTATAATCTCTCATAAATCTCATAAGCTACATGTTTAGAGACACACGTCCCCACATCAAGGACTAACCTATATATATCTACAACTGATACTAATGGGGTGACGTTCCTATTTCCCAACAATCAAGGTCTAAATTTTTTTTATCTAAATCATGCAATTTGAAGGAATAGTATACAAGGTCAGGGCATACCGTAGCAGTTGGAAGTCTCACCTAGGTGCACTGGTCATTCTAGGTCAAAAAAGTACTATGGTATCAACACACAAACAATCTAGGGTGTCCTAATTGGGAAGATAAGGAAACAACAATCATCAAGGTTGTAGGGCTATCTACCATCCTATATAAAAATTGGTCATTAACAAGCAACTAAGAAATTATTAAAAGGTTACTATTCTATAAAATGACAAAACTTGAAAATTTAGGCACAACAAATCACAAATAGATTTTTGTCTTGACACGATCTAAGTTGATCAATTTCGGGATAAAACGAGATTTGGGCAAGAAGGGAAATCAATGAAATCAAAGTATGAGCACGAGCATCCAATGATGGAGGTTCAGGTCATGATTAAATTTAATTCGACTGAGTACGAATACGAGGTTCATAGGCGATGAAAAGATTTCAAGGAGAATTGTCAAGGCTGTCACGAATGAGACTCTAGGGTCAAGTTTAACTATGTCTCCATTCTCGTAGATTGATACATGAAAAAGCGAACCAAAGTGCAATAGGTTGATCAGACCATCATGTACCGGTTCTGATTAGACAATATATTAGTGGGTGGCCACCCAATAAAATATGTCATGACCAAGCTCAAAAATAGACAAGCTTGCAAAACTAAGGCTAATTTAGCAGCACAAGATATAAGGGTGGTAATGATGAAAGGAATTACATAGTCTAAGTTTCTTAACCAACGGGTCAAGTAATCAGATAAGGTACAAGGTTAAGCATCTAAGGAAACAAGCAGAACACCATCACATGTCGGGTCGAAAGAATTGAGTCAAGGCTGGATTTTTAATTGAAATAAGAAAAAATTTAGTATAATGGTAGAGGTTATAGTTTAGCCAGTTGACCAGAAAATTATATCAAGAAAATAGAGTACAAGAAGACGGGTTTTAGTGGGACATGATATACCTACACGAAGGTGAGCTCGTCTAGGTCTTGCATATAAGATTTGTTGGAGGGTAACAGCTAGTATTATATTCCGAATATCAAAGTCACGATAAGGAACGTCAAGGATCTCAATTAGAAAGTGGGAGTTCAAGAGGTGGTAAGTAATGCACAAAAATAATGAAGATCCAGTTAGTCATCTGCTTTTGATACTCTTAAGTTCATCTGGTCATAACTTGCCAATCATATCTTTACCTCACCAGTCTCCATATGAAAATTTAACCTTTACTTAAACCCTTACCATGACTACCGTAGGCAATTCCTAATTTCCAAACATCACTCTTGAAGCACAGCCCTCACATTTAGGAATCAATATTAACCATTTATTTAAATTTCCAAGTTCTTTCACCTTGTCTTAAATTTGACCCAAAACCTCTAAATCCTGTTTACGAATTCCTTGAACTTGTTCAAATTGTTCTCCTCGTATTATTTAATTTAAATCTCTAGGCCTTATAAAACTTATCTTTCATCATAAAATCAACTTCCGTATTTTCTTCGACATACACCCTTGAATATTATTCTCCTAAAAATATTTCACAACAATCTCTAAACTTCCATAACTTTGTGCTCTCTCTATCCCTAGTCATTTCCTCGCAACATCTTGTTTAATATCCTTATTAAACATAATTAACTTCTCTTTTCTATTACTAACCTTCTACATAGCCTCAGAGTAAAAGTTTTTCCCAGAATCAATAACCAAGATTTTCTAAGTTCTCAAAACTAGGTTGACCTCTGATATCCTCATTAGTTTTGAATACACCTATAAACTATCTTATAACCCCAAAATTTCTCTAAATGTAATTGTTTCCAGATTGGCAGTATACTTCTCCTTATTCTATTCGAGACCTTTACCACATTTCTATCTCAAGTTTCCATATGGAACACTCCACATTTGATTTCCTTTAGATCATCATAAAATAATCAGTTACGTCTTCTCTGAGCTACATAATTTACGTCACTTCCTTAGCCTTCCCCATGCAAAAGATACGAAGATTCAAGGGTTTCGAAGTACATCTTGTAGGGACGACAAGATATGGGTAATTAATGTAATGAGACAGAGTTTAAGATAAGAGGTAAATAAGAATACAAGGGAATAATGGCGAGAAAGAATAATGAAGATATGTTCCTTCTCATCGGTTCAAACGAGAGGAACCCATAAGCTTAAATTCAATAGCAAGGAATGAGGGTGAATCCAAACAAGAGGAAAAGGAATTCCAATTGAAGTTCAAAATGAGTTTCTCAGGGGTCGTCCCAGAAATCTCTCAAAGAATCCTAAGTGTGATTGAATACCTTGGATTTGAAAATATTAATCTAAATACAAAATTAAATCAACAACTACAAAATTTTATCAAAATTATCAACTAATACCAGGATTCAAAGTTCTATAATGAATCCACAAAATCATATTCAAATCAAGGAAAAAGGTGAATCAAAACAAGGAAAATGAGTTTAAATCGGAATTCAAAATGAGATTCTCAAGGGTCATCCCAGGAATCTCTCAAGGAATCCTAACAGTGATTGAGTATCCTCTCATCCTAATACCTTAATTTATATATCCTATAGCAGGCTCGTAGTAGTACAACTAAGTCGTTGCGCTACTACGAAATCGCACTAGTACGAATCTCGACCTGCATGGGCCACCACTAAAAATGTGTCACGACCCGCACCCTATAGTTAGGGCACGAGAACGTAACAACGCCCAGCCTACGCCGCAGTGTCGCGGTAGAACGCTGTCCTAGGTCTCAATGCATCTAACAGTATAAGACTAAACAGTTTATACTCCCCGAATGGGGGTGACATAGCAGAATGTAAACTCAATCACATCTAAGGTAGAGCATAAATAAAGATAGATAAAACATGAAATCGAAAAGAGATACAACAGATAGAAGTCTAAGTGTCTAAGATACAAACTCAGAATACATCTCAAAACCCAAATACAGTAATCCATAAATATAACTCAAGATGACTGAAAATAAACTATAAACAAAAACCCTAGCTATCTATGCAACCTCTACTGTCTCCTCTAGGCTAGCAGGCAACCTCCAGGCTATCTGTAAAATTTATCAACAGGTCCAGTCAGGACAGGAGCGAGCACATTACATCTCAACAGTTCATAGCAGGTTAGAAAATATAATCATGCAGTAAAGTAAGATACATGTACTGAAAGAAATGCTGTATGTAAACAGAGAGAGAGCTGTAATAGAAATATCTACTATAAATAGAGAACTAACATATGGCTAGTGAGTCAGAGTACAATATAGACATATAAATGGCATAGGAGATTCTGATGCTACACTATGGAAGAGATTCCGATGCTACACTACTTGGATAGTATTCACATGTCTATTTCTACTCCCCCGTAACCCCAATCAGTACACAAGGATCCAACCAAGTTATGTTATGATTCTATGTAACATCCCCCGAAGGGTGATAAGCCTCCGATAGGTGATAAGCCCCCAAAGGGTGATATGCCCCCAAAGGGTGATAAGCTTCCGAAAGGTGATAAGCCCCCGAAGGGTGGTAAGCCCCCGAAGGGTGATACATAGTAGTCCAAAAAATAGGGATTCTAGGAGACTCTGTGATCATAAGAGTATATGTCACAAGTGATCGAAGAACCTGTTAAGCATAGTGATACGACATGTAAGTGAAACGCACAGAACATGTAGTACCCGATGCTCCCTAAGGATAACATCTCAAGAAGGGATCCGTATAGTACCTGTAGGAACGATATAGTAAAGCATAATACTCTAGAGGGAGGGTGAATAGAGTTGGCAGCGGAATAATGCTAAATAAAAAAGTTAGCAACACAATCACAGTATATAATCACAGTTAAAATAATGTAAAGGCAGAGTTCAGAAAGCAAACGCAAAGACAGCGATGTATACTGGTATCCCTCTGTTGAGGACTAATCCAGTCGGTAGAACTCTTGCTACCAGTTGAATCCACTAAAGGAAAAACTACAAGTTTTCTTACGAAGTCCTTGCAACTTCTACAACGCGAGCTTTGATACGAAGAACTCGTCCAACTTCAAATGTGAAGAGGTATTCTTCAATCAAGCCTTCTGATTACAATCTCTCAGAAACTTCTAGACCGTACCGCACTGGCAAATCGACTAGAGGATTGTAACTGGCTTGGGATCTGAAAATGAAAGCTCTAAAAAACTCTTTGGAAGGCAGAAAGCTTTTTAGATAGAGAGAACATTGAAAGTGAATGAGTGAATTGAAATGATCGAAATCCATCTCTATTTATAGAAATTCCAAAGGGAGAACTCTGTCAGAATTCGGGCAGAATTCGGGCAGAACTCGATGAGCAAATCTCGGTCAAATCCGCAACTGCAGGAGGACCAAGTTCCAGAGAATTCAAAAATCAAACGGCCACCAACCGAACTCTGGCCGAACTCTGGCCGAGTTCTGTCAGGGTTAGGTTAGGGTTTTAAAATAGATTTTTGGTGATTTTTGAAAACCTTTTTGAAAATCTTTTTGTAAATATTTTGATAGGTCATTTTAAAAACATTTTGAACTATTTTGGGGATAGCCTATTTGCCAGTACGACTCGGTGTACAACGTATTCCTAGACTCAAATAAAGTGAAAAATTACATTGCATAGGAAGTACAGACTCAAGTAGGCAAACAGATCTTCAGTCTTGAACGGAGTGAATATCCAATCTTGCTTATGTCCAAGGAGCTGAGATGTCCCAACAAGCTTCGTATATCCAGACAGAGTTTTGATCAATTATTAAAATCAGGTTGACTATGACCAATGGACCAACAATCTCCCCCATTTTGATAATTGACAAACTATGAATGATATAACATTAAGCTTGTTCAAGCTTGTTCAAACATATCAAAAAGTAGAAATTGTTCATAACCTGTTTTTAACTCAAAAAAAATGTTAGATCATTTTTAATTTTCTTCCCCTTTGTCACTTAGCAAAATAATTGCACAAGAGAAGGCTCTCCCACATTAAATGCAGAAGGCTCCCCCGCAATCAATGCATAAGTAATAAATAGCGAGAAAATAAAAGAAACATAGTATAAGAATTAGAGATATAGCATCACAGGAATGTAAAGTTTCTACAAATTATCATCACAGGCATGTATTGCTTCAAAAACAAAAAAAAATCTCAGGCATGCTATTTCACAGGCAGGTTAAAATGGAGAAGCAGTATAAAGAGATAGTGCTTAAACAAAATGCTGAAATAAACTGAGATGTCATAAATGAAACATCAAAAACATGTCCATGAAGATAAAAAGTACTGATATCAAACTACAAAGTACTGATAAAAAGTAAATGATAAAAACTTGGAATGTCGGAGCATTTCCAAGTATACAATAGAATATCACTAATAATCAAATCAGATCTCATCATCACTATCCTCATCAATATCATCAGCAGCGTGGCCAGTATGACCGGAAGTACCAGCACCAGAAGTACCAGTGCCAGTAGGATGAGTAGGGGCGCCAGCATAGAACTCACCAACGTAATCTCGAGGTGCACGATACCAGTCAAAGGCGTTACCTGGCTGGAAGTAGGCATGAACAGCCTCATCCTCACAGCGGTAACCCAAAAAAGCTGGATCACGAGGGATGGAAGCAGCAGAGTGACCAGTCTGGGCAAAACGCAGATCGGCCAAGGAGTTTGCCATCGCCTGGTAACGGATGACAACGCGGAACTCTCGCTCGCGAGCCATGTCCGTCATCGAGACGTACAAAGCTGATAAATGCTGATGTATGCCCTCAAAAGTTATGGCATACGGCTGATGTGGTGAAGATGGTGCAGTAGGAGGAGCAGGAGGTGGAGCTGAAGCAGTCCGGCTGCGACGAGAAAGCTGGAGTAACTTGGGCTCAGAGTCCTGAGTACAAGTCGATAGATCGATCTCGAATCGCTGAAAGATACGAGGGAGAATCATCGCGTAAGAGAGATTTCGATCTCTAGCACGACAACGTCCCATCATCTGAATGATTGTCTTAGGGGCGGAAAAAGGAATCCCCTTAAGAATATGGTACATGGCGGACAGCTCAAGCGAAGTCACATCATCCTTGGAAGTGGATTTTGGAAGAAAGAGTAGATGATGCGATGCAATTCGTAGTTAAACAAGTTCAGGTTGTTAGCCTTGAACTTTCCAGAACGTACTCTGTCAGGTGCACAAAGTTCCGTTTTGAAACTCGTGAGTGTAGTACCTTCGGGGAAATCGAATTCCGTGATATCAACTAGCGGTTCACCTTCATTGGGAATACCAAGAATCTCCGCTAGAAGGACATCATTGAAGTCAATGTCTATGCCTCCGACACGTGTGCTCACGTCAAAAGTGTTAACTACGAGATTGCAATAGAACAATCTAATGGCATTAGTAGCAATTGGGAAGCACAGTTTAACAAGTAAGTGTAACCCTAATGCCTCAAATAAGTGACGATGATCAGGGAATACCGTCCATTTAACCGGAGCGCCGCTACATATGGAACGGGTGGAAAAGTCACCGTACCATAATAAAGCTTGATCGAGGGTTTTAAAGAAGAACCCATCGAAAGCGCCGTCGTTCTTTTGGACTGGCGAAAACAAAGAATCCGTGTGAGGATTCGAAGAGGACCCTTCCTCACTAGGAGTGGTCTTCTTCCTCTTAGACGGATTGAATCTAGGTGCCATTGAAATAAAAAGCACTAATTTGAAAGGTGGAGAGAGAGGGAGTTATACCTCACGAAAATTGGATATGTTGTAGAGAAGAACGATCTCCGCACGATTCCAAATTTTGGAAGGATTTCACCAAGTAGATTGGAAGCAATAGATTGGTGAAGAACTAGGGTTTGGAGGTTGGGGTCGGCTGCTGCTGCTGTTGTAATTAGTTTGGAAGCAATGAAAGAGAAGAAGCTCTCGGGTTCTGTATATATACACATACACCCTCAACCGAACTCAGGCCGAATTTGGTCAGAGCTCTGGCCGAATTCGCCTAGGGTTCTTTCAAAGTTGATTTTTGCTACTTCTTTTTCATTGACTCGTTACAAATATTTAATTCAAAGATTAGTTATTTTAGTCTTCAAATAACATAATTAATAATATTTTATGAATTAAATGTCGTTACACAGCGACTGTCTCAGATTAGCTGTAGGAGTACTGTCCCAGCTGGCGGAGGTTCACCGGGGAACTCTTAAGTACCGCTTCGCTTCAACCGTAGTTGTGGTGACAGACAGACTCTTTATTAGCTTGTCTCTAACACAGTTTTTGCATAATGATATATAATCATAAAATAAAATCAATTAATATTATTGACGTCCAAAATTCCTAATTCTCGACGTAAATAATTGAAACGATCTTCCGCTAGAGGTTTAGTGAAGATGTCAGCTAATTGATTTTCAGTATCTATGTACACAAGGTTTATATCTCCATTTGATGATGATCTCTAAGAAAATGATGTCTAATCTCGATATGTTTAGTACGAGAATGACATACAGGATTCTTAGTCAAATTAATGGTGCTCGTGTTATCACAGAAAATGGGAATATGTGTGAAAAATAAATCAAAGTCTTCTAGGGTTTGTTTCATCCACAAAATCTGAGCGCAACAACGTTCTGCGGCGATATACTCAGCCTCTGTTGTTGATAAGGCTACAGAATTTTGCTTTTTACTAAACCAAGAGACTAGAACCTTGCCTAAGAAATGACATGTACCGCTAGTACTTTTTCTATCAACCTTGCATCCCGCAAAATCTGCATCCGAATAACCAATAAGGTCAAAGGATTTAGTTTTGGGATACCACAAGCCGACAGAAGAAGTGCCCTTAAGGTATCGGAAGATACGCTTAACTGCGGTCAGATGTGATTCCTTTGGGTTAGCTTGAAAACGTGCACACATGCAAACAATAAACATTATATCTGGACGACTAGCAGTTAAGTAAAGTAAACTACCAATCATACCTCGATACTTACGTGTGTCGACTGGCTTGCCTTGTTCGTCAGAATCAAGTTTTGTTGAAGTTGCCATCGGAGTGCCAATAGGTTTGACATTGTCCAGATTGAACTTCTTTAGCAAATCTTTTGTGTACTTGGCTTGATTAATGAACGTCCCATTGTCGGTTTGTTTGATTTGCAATCCGAGAAAGAACTTCAGCTCTCCCATCATGCTCATCTCAAACTCATTCTGCATACACTTAGAAAATTTTTGACAAAGAGATTCATCAGTGGATCCAAATATGATATCATCAACATAAATTTGAATTAAAAGCAGCTTGCCATTAAAAGATTTAATAAAAAGTGTAGTGTCAACCTTCCCTTTTAAAAAACCGTTGTCAAGTAGAAAAGAGCTTAGACGGTCATACCAAGCACGAGGGGCTTGTTTCAAACCATATAAGGCTTTCTTCAACTTGAAAACATGGTCAGGATTTTTGAAATCCGTGAAACCCGGAGGTTGTGCTACAAAAACTTCTTCTTTTATAAAGCCATTTAGAAAAGCACTTTTTACATCCATTTGAAAAAGTTTGAAATTATGAAAACATACAAATGCACATAACATTCGAATGGATTCTAATCTCGCAACTGGGGCATAAGTCTCATCGTAGTCGATACCCTCTTCTTGATTGTATCCTTGAGCTACGAGTCGAGCCTTGTTACGAGTTACTAAACCATCCTCATTTAGTTTGTTTCGGAATACCCAACGGGTGCCAATGACCGGATGATCAATAGGCTTGGGAACAAGTTCCCAAACTTGATTCTGTTCGAATTGGTTCAATTCCTCTTGCATGGCATCTATCCAGAAACTATCACTACATGCTTCATCAATAGATTTAGGTTCTAGCTGTGAAATAAATGCAACACTAGAAACAATATCTCTACTGGATGATCGAGTACTTACTCCTTTGGTAATGTCACCAATTACCAAATCTTGTGGATGATCAGCTGTGAATTTTAACCTCTTCGGTAGACTCTGTAGGTAGCTGGTTCCTGGATCTCCTCTAGGGGGTTCAGCTAGTGCAGAGCTTGGTTCAGGTTCAGCTGATGTTGAACTTGATGTAGGCAGATCTTCATCACTATCATCGAGAGACATTTGGTTCATTTCATCAAAAGTGACGTTGATTGATTCTTCGATGATCATGGTACGTTTGTTGAAGACTCTGTACCCTTTGCTCTTTGCCGCATAACCTAGAAATATACCTTCATCGGCCTTTTCGTCAAACTTTCCTAAGTTGTCTTTAGTATTAAGAATAAAGCACTTACAGCCAAAAATCTTAAAGTATAAAACTGAAGGAATTCTATCAAACCATAACTCAAATGGAGTCTTCTTCGATTTGGGTCGAATTAGAACTCTATTGAGCACAAAGCAAGCTGTATTGACAGCTTCAGCCCAGAAGTATTTGGGTAGGCTAAATTGATTTAACATCACTCTGGCCATTTCGGTTAGAGTTCTGTTCTTACGTTCCACAACTCCATTTTGTTGTGGAGTTCTAGGGCAGGAGAACTCGTGTATGAAACCATGTATGTCACAAAATTGCTCGAAATCAGCATTCTCGAATTCGCCTCCATGATCGCTTCTAATTCGAGTGATCATGTAACCTTTTTCATTTTGTACTTTCTTGCAAAAGGAGACAAATTCGGATAATGCGTCATTCTTGCGTGTCAAGAAATATACCCACGTGTATCTAAAAAAATCATCTACAATAACAAATGCATATAATTTACCTCCGAGGCTAGCAACTCTGCTAGGACCGAATAAATCCATGTGTAGCAATTGTAGAGGTCTAGTAGTACATACTGCGTTTACAGACTTGAATGTAGATTTGGTAGCCTTGTTCTTTTCACATTGGCTGCATACCGAATCCTTCTTGAATGTTATGTCTGGTAAACCGCGTACTATCTTCTTTGTGGATAATCTTAAAATTGTATCCATGTTTGCATGACCGAGTCTCATGTGCCATAGATGACTCTCATCACTTTTGGCCATTAAGCATCTACCTGAAATGTTAGCTTCTTCCAGCAGATAGAAAACATATATATTGTCTTCCCTGATTCCTTCAAAGATAGTACTACCAGTTGAGCTATCAACTATAGTACATTTGTCTTTGCCAAAGTTGATACCATAACCATGATCAGCTAGATGACTTATGCTGAGCAGATTATGTTTCAACTCGGTAACCAGACAGACATCTTTAATCACTGGATAGGGAGACTTACCAACATCACCGATACCAATAATATACCCTTTCAAATTATTACCGAAGGAAACATAACCTTCCTTCTTCTTCTTCGACAGTGTTGCAAATAGGGTAGCATCACCGGTCATATGCCGTGAGCAACCGCTGTCGAGGATCCATTTGCTTCTAGCATGTGAAGGGTGTTCCACCTACAAAACAGTTTGCAGATGAAACCTTTGGTACCCATTTCTTGTAGGGTCCTGAATTGTTAGCTTTAGGTATCCAAGCATAAATATTTAAGTCTACAAGCTTTCTCATTCTACATGCAGATGATATATGACCAATGAGGCCACAATAATGACATTGTGCATGTCGAGTGTTGAAAGCTGAGTGGTGTGCATGGTTGGTAGGTTTGGGTTTTCTAGTATAGAAGAATGCATACTATGATCATGTTTGGGCTTAACCTTTTGGGGTAAAGGTTTTATATGGTTTGGTCTGACAGTGTTTGGCTTGGGAATGTTCCGAATTCTCGGTAAGTGACACGTGTTAGGATAGGAAGCAGCAGGCTCAGGCTGTTTTCCTAACCTAATTTCCAACCTTTTGGAAGTGTCATATAACTTAGTATAATCAGAAGTGAGTGATTCCATTCTGATTTGTGCAGATTGAAGACTTTTCTTTTCTCTAGAAAGATCTTCTCTCAATTGGTCTATAATCTTGTCTTTCTCTTCGGATGACTGTTTAGTCTCGTGTAATAAGAGCTTTATAGAGGAAAGCTCACCAGACTCACTAACATTAGCTCTAACCTCAGCTAGTAGGTCGGTAAGTCTTCCTATTTCTCCTTTGTACTCTTTGAGTACCTTCTTAGCGGTCTGATATTTACTACGCAGTTTCCTGTAGTCAAGCATCAGGTCACTGAAGGCATCTCCTAATTGCTCAAAGGTGAAGTCATCATATGTTTCTACAGGTTCAGTAGGTACCTGATCGATTGCCATGAAGCAGATGTTTGCAGCGTCCTCTGAATGTTCATCTTCTGAGTCGCTAGCTTCACTCTCATGCCATATGCTGGTGTTGGCATATTTCCGAGACGTTGATCTTTTCAGGTTGCCTTTTTCATACCTGTTGTTCTTCTTGCTCGATGATGAATTGATGGGACAGTCCTTCTTCATATGTCCCTTCTTCTTGCAGCCATAGCAGACAACATCTTCTTGGTACCAGTTGTTGCTGTTGTTCTCTTTGACTCTCTTCTCATGTCTCATGAATCTTTTGAACTTCCTTGCTAGGAGAGCTTGATCTTCAGCGTCAGATCCACTGCTGTCTGAGTCATCTTCAGCAGCTTTTCTGTGCTGAGCCTTGAGGGCGATAGTCTTCTCCTTTGGTGTAGGTTCTTCAAAATCTTGTAGCTCCAGTTCATGAGTGAGTAGTTTACCTATGAGTACTTCAAGTGACATTGTAGTGAGGTCGTTTCCTTTAATGATAGCTGTAGCCTTCGGAATCCAGTTCTTGGTGAGAGCTCGCAGGAGTTTGCGAATCTTTTCGTGGTTACTGTAATCTTTGCCTAAGGAGGACAAAGGGTTTACAATATCCAAGAACCTCTCGAACATTTGTGTGACTGTTTCATTTGGCTTCATTTTGAACGCCTCGTACTCTTGAGTAAGTCTGCTAACTTTTGACTCCTTGACTTGAGTCGTGCCTTCATGTGTAACTTTGAGAAGCTTCCACACACCATTTGCCGTTGTGCATGTAGATACCCTGTTAAATTCTGTTCTGTCTAAGGTACAAAAAAGAGCATTAATGGCACGTGCGTCAAGACTGGCCTTTTTCTTTTCTTCCTCTGTATAACTGCTTTAGGGTTTTTCAACCAAAACTCCCTCGATATTTATACGAGGTGGCTTCTGACAGCCATCAAGAATAATAGCCCATAAGTCAAAATCAAGAGATTTCAAGAAGAAACTCATCTGTGTTTTCCAATAAGTGTAGTTAGTACCATCAAACAGAGGGGGTCTGTTTGTGGCCTGACCTTCACTTGTGAATTTCATAGTAGCCATGTGATGTGCTGTGATCTAATAAATAATAAATAAATAATAGCACTGTTACCTCGCTTTACCTGTAACACCCGCTCTGATACCAATTGTAGGAACGATATAGTAAAGCGTAATACTCTAGAGGGGGGTGAATAGAGTTGGCAGCGGAATAATGCTAAATAAAAAAAGTTAGCAACACAATCACAGTATATAATCACAGTTAAAATAATGTAAAGGTAGAGTTCAGAAAGCAAACGCAAAGACAGCGATGTATACTGGTATTCCTCTGTTGAGGACTAATCAGTCGGTAGAACTCTTGCTACCAGTTGAATCCACTTTAGGAAAAATCACAAGTTTTCTTACGAAGTCCTTGCAACTTCTACAACGCGAGCTTTGATACGAAGAACTCGCCCAACTTCAAATGTGAAGAGGTATTCTTCAATCAAGCCTTCTGATTACAATCTCTCAGAAACTTCTAGACCGTACCGCACTGGCAAATCGACTAGAGGATTGTAACTGGCTTGGGATCTGAAAATGAAAGCTCTAGAAAACTCTTTGGAAGGCAGAAAGCTTTTTAGATAAAGAGAAGATTGAAAGTGAATGAGTGAATTGAAATGATCAAAATCCATCTCTATTTATAGGAATTCCAAAGGGAGAACTCTGTCAGAATTCGGGCAGAATTTGGGCAGAACTCGATGAGCAAATCTCGGTCAAATCCGCAACTGCAGGAGGACCAAGTTCCAGAGAATTCAAAAATCAAACGGCCACCGACCGAACTCTGGCCGAACTCTGGCCGAGTTTTGTCAGGGTTAGGTTAGAGTTTTAAAATAGATTTTTGGTGATTTTTGAAAACCTTTTTGAAAACCTTTTTGTAAACATTTTGATAGGTCATTTTAAAAACATTTTGAACTATTTTGGGGATAGCCTATTTGCCAGTACGACTCGGTGTACAACGTATTCCTAGACTCAAATTAAGTAAAAAATTACATTGCATAGGAAGTACAGACTCAAGTAGGCAAACAGATCTTCAGTCTTGAACGGAGTGAATATCCAATCTTGCTTATGTCCAAGGAGCTGAGATGTCCCAATAAGCTTCGTATATCCAGACAGAGTTTTGATCAATTATTAAAATCAGGTTGACATTGACCAATGGGCCAACAGTACCAACCCGTGTGACCAACGTGACAGTACAAGTAAAGTAATTTAATGCAGGAAATAATTCTAAGCAGGATATAAAATGATCAGAGAATGTACTCGCCTGATATCTGAATGTTCAAGGTAAAGATACTGTCCGAGGAGAGGTGTCTGGCTCCTAATTAGAATAACATAAGTCACAACATGTCCAGAAGGGTAATATAAAGCACTACAATGCATTCTACATGAATCTAGGTTAAACTAGGCCAAAGTCAACCCTTGGTCAACTCTGGTCAACTGCACTACTCAAACTAGGTCAAACTAGGTCATGTCCTAACCCAGCAAGTCTTACTAGGCCTAACCAAGACTATCCTAGCAAGCACACATCAATACAAGGCTATACAAGCCAACATACACCCAACTCTATATAGCGTGCAATTATTCAATACTCAAATAGGCAAGAATTCACATTGGATATACACTAGGTAATCTATTACTTTAAGCTATATATGTCTACACATATATACACATACATATATTGGTATTCAACATTAGGTCTATAATCATGGAATTTCAAATGGTTATATAAACTTATATATTACAACACAATATGCTAACATATATATAATATACATACATAGCTAAGTTAACTATATTCATAAATACTTATTTAAGAGGCTATGTGTGTGTATGTGAACATGGCAAAGGGGCAAGTGAGGGTTAAATGGGCATACATAGTGTATACATATCAAAGAGTGTCAAAGTGTAAGTGAACAATGTGTCAAGTGTGATAGTGTCAACATAGTGTAAGGGGGTACATGAGGTAATATAGGATTTGTGTTAGCATAGAATATTACATCTCATTAACTTGTATATTGCATATATTACATCTATTATTACATTACATTCATGCTTGCATTCATTCATCATTCATTTATTCTCTTGCACTACTATATGCAGCATACATTACATACTATGGAACCTACATATTCATTACAAGCCATACTTATACATGCTTACATTAGATAGGATACTTACACCTCATACATCATTTATTTAACCATTTACTCATGCTTGCATTCTCTATTTAATTACATAATGTATATACATTAACATGGGTTAAAATCAAATAGAACATTATATTACACACAAGGGTGCACAAAATGCATATGCCGAATAGTAACTTCTACTAATAATCAATACTGTACCATCTCAGTATGAATTAAAATTTAGGATTAAAGTATGTTATAGATCTATGTGTTAGCTTTCCAAAACTTCAAACGGATCGCGTTCTCGTTTCCGAAAACTCTCGAAATCGCAAAAACACCGAGAACGCATTTGTCTTTCGTACAGCTGACACTCAAATAATTTTTCAGAAAGTTACCGAAAGAATTAGGCCTATTAATACATGTTTTTGGAAAGCTAACTTCAATACGCTTCTTTTAAAAAAACAGGAGATTAAACCGAGCTTTGAGCTAGAAGTTATGATATTTCTAAGTTAGGGCTGAAATTAAAAATGTGGATAAAAATCATGACGGATTTGGGTAGTTTGAGACAAAAGAACACAAGTATATAACATAATATATCAAGAAATCACTCTCTACACTAATATATATATATATGAGACACTATAGAACACATCTCCAATACAAAAATATGAGATTAAACATGTAATAATTCATTCATACATAACAATAACACATAGTTTGTCCAAATTTGGGATTTTTCCACATGGACACAACCACAACACAAAGGACACTCCTATGACCTCCAAATGGACACGAAAAGGACACAAATGGAGATACAACCATGGGAGTCATTCCTATGGGTTCAAAATAGACCTATATGCATGAGGAAATAAAAAGGAGAAGGGAATTATACCTCCCGGTAGATCGAATCGAAGAAAAGCCTTTCCGGAGCGACACCGACACGTAGAGATTCCAAAAGGACACAAACGAGCTCCGAATCCTCCCAAACTTGGGTAGCTTCCTCCTTGGCTAGAATGGAGAAGGAAAGAAGAAGATTTGGTGGCGAAATGGAAGGATTTGGTAGAGAAATTGCTAGGGATTGCTCTCTAGGAATTTGGGGAAGAACAAGAGAGAGAGTGTGGATGAGAATAATGAAATGAACTTGAGCCTATTCTCGCCCAAAGTGGCTGTCCATATGGGGCTATTTGTCCTATTATGGTAAGGGCCAAAATGCCCCCACTAACCTATTCTATGAGTATTAGGAAATGGCTAATTGGTTGGGGCTAAATTAGTCATTCTAAAGTCTCTAATCATACTAACGTTATCCATAATAATTAGTCTAACCTCTAACTAAAATATTTCTATCATGTGGACTAAAATTAATATCATGTGGGCCATGTCTAACTAGTATGTGGGTCCCACTAGAGTCAAACTACCCCCGGGTCCCCGTTTCAAGTCGGATTGAGTTGAAATTCGAACCCGACTCAAATAACCCCAAAACAATATCATAAATAATAAAATAATATCAAAATAATTCAAAGAGGTCAAATGCAAAAATATTTTTAGGCCAAAAATTATATTAAAATATCATAATCACATGGTTAGGCTCTAAGTCAAACAGTCTCTAGGGTTTCACTAGCAAAACGTCAAAACCACAAGTCATTGATTTAAATAATTTTAAAATGATTTAAAATCACCAAAAATCATATCATGAATTAAATATCATTATTAAAATAATTATAAACATGAAATTTCAAAATTACCCTCATTTGGGAAACTGGGTGCTACACCTATTCTTCCACTCCACAACACCATTTTGTTGAGGAGTTCTAGGACAAGAAAACTCATGATCAAAACCATTTGTTTCGCAAAACTTTTTAAAATCAAAATTTTTGAATTCGCCTCCATGATCACTTTGGATTTGAGTAATCATGTAGCCTTTTTTATTTTGGACCTTTTTGGCAAAGATTTTGTGTCACTCTCCGATCCCGAAATATGTAAATTTTTGATTTTTCCTGTATATGGTATCTGTCCCCTGTATCTTTATTGCATGTATCCTGTATTTGCACCTGGTCATGGCATGGAACAGTATCTCGTCGCGGAATAGTGTGCCACCCCTTGTCCTTGTTTGGTTATGGGCGTGGTTCACTATTTCGATGATAGAATTTCTGGACCGTGTTGTGGTTAGGGTTTTATTTATTTAATTAACTTGATTAATTATTGCATGTAGCATTTAACATGTCATTAGTCATATGGTTAAGAGCATACTTAAGATTAGGGTTTTTTTGAGTCAACCCAACCCCTATATATATTCTTTTTCTCTTTCTCTCTCCTCATTCACTCTTTCATTTATTTTCCTTAAGCAAACTTTTAGGCAAGTACATCTTGCACCAAATGGAGAGATTCTTAAATTTTTTATTTCTTGATTTTTCTTTGATATGATTTGTCTATATTGTTCTTTTCATCATCCTTTACAAGTTTAGTTCTTGGAGCTTTTGATTTTAATGGCTAGTTTTGTGTAGATCTAAGTTTCTAAAACTAGGATTCTATGGATTTTCATGGTTTTGATCTATCAAACTTGGTTGTTTTCGAAAACTAATGGTCCTATGTCATAGGAAATTTGATTATACCCAATTTTGACATTTAAAAAGTTAGATTTTGACTTGTTTTGAGGAAGTTATGGCCAAAACAATATTTGGACATTTTTCTAGTTCATATGTCCTGGTTCTGACAGGGACAATAAATAGTGCCGCAGGAATAGTACCGCATGGCTTGCATATTGCCGCAGGCTTGTATAGTGCCGTATGGATGAATAATATTGTAGGAATGAATAGTGCCACATGGATGAATAGTACCATAGGAATGAATAGTGCCGCATGGCTTGTATAGTGCCGCAGGCTTGCATAGTACCGTATAGATGAATAGTACCGCATGGCTTACATAGTGCCACATGGATAAATAGTGCTGTGGGAATGAATAGTGCTATATGGATGAATAGTGCCATATGGTTTGCATAGTGTCGTATAGTGCCTATTCTGGCTGTTTTTGGCTGTTTTATGTCCTATTTGGCTGATTTGTTGCTAGAATTTCTTCCAACTCCCAACATGAAAGTTGTAGATCTTTGTCTTGGTTTCAAGGATCCTTATGTCTCACTTTAACCAAAATTCATATGTGACTTTTATGTCACGAGGGGTCCGTTTGACTTTCTGACTTGACCGTATTCCTGACCTGATTACCTGTATACGTGCTGGTACCTATTCTAAGTACTGTGTATTGAGATATAATATTAGTATGCACTACGGTGCTATTTATTGAGTACACTGAGGTGTGACTCTACGTGCTATGTGATCATTCGTGTTATATGTCCAGTATCGTCATGTGGATTCATACTTATGGTACACATACTATGGTACAACATATAGGAGGATGACCATGTAACCACGACATGTAATTCCAATATCAAGATAGGGTTAATCTAAGCAACTTAAATCGGTAGAAGCATTGGAAGGGAACAGAATCCCGAGATCGTACCATACTAGCCATTCCAGGTCCAGTCCTGACGTATCGGGTTGGCCGCCACGGATATGGTTTTATCCGCCTATAGTGGATGACTATATCCGACTCCTACGTTCTATGTGTTATATGTTTTAGCACGGTGGCCTTAAGGAGGACCAGTGCATAATCAAAGTAATAAGTGTATATGTATATTATATGGTTTGGCTAGACCTGCTGGGTTGACACGATCTGAGAATTCCTAAATTGCATTTCTGGGATAACCCAGGCGAATCATAGAAAGCCAAAGGATTGATTGGCCGCTTGTAAATCAATTTGTTTGTGATATGTTTCTTCTGTTAGAAACTGAGGAACATGGACTATCGTGGTGCGTGGTCCAACCCATGTCCTTGTTTGGTTGTTGGGTTGGGCTATTATGCTGCGATAGGCTATGGACCGAAGTCGCGAATCAGAAGCCCTTCTCCTGCCCATGGTTATAGGATATATCTTATCTCGGCATGATATTGGCACCATTTGTCCTTGTTTGGTTGTAAGGGTGTCGTATTGTCTCGATGATATGGTATAAGCCTATAACTCGTAAATCAGGTCATATTTTACTCATTGGGTTTTATCTCACTCTTTTGTGCTCTCTTGTGGTACTTGCTATTCGGGGCCTGACCCTGCTGGTTTTGTTTGGCCAGATCTCATAGCAGCGACAGAGGATCCAGCCTTCTACCCGAACAATGATGTACACCAGGAGTATGGACGTCAGGGACCATGAGTGGGTTTCTTCTTCACTGCTCTGATATCTTTTATTTTGTACTTGGCGTTTAGCCACCGGCACCTTTTTGGCCGACAGTTCTGGACATTCAGTTCCTTATATAATTTTAATTAAATCAGACTGCAGCTGACTACGGTTATGTACTATTGACTCTTGGTACTAGCATATCATTTTGTATAGCTAGGCTCATAAATCATTTTGATGAAGCATCAGGGACGCCTTACTGTTTTGTCTTATATGATTATTATTTACTGTTTCTTGTTTTAATTGATTGAGACATAGACGCTCTGTGAGACCATAGAAGACTTGATTGTAGCATGCACCCCTTTATCTCTTGACAGCCACAATCACCGTATGATGTTTATATACCTCATATGGAGTAGCTGGCCTAGTCCGTCTCAGTATTCCGGTTTTGGGGCGTGACAAGGTTTTATTGGTGGCCCATGCAGGTCTATTTTTTAGTCTTATGGGTTGTTACAATTATAGGAGTCTCAATCAAAACATGTTCCCCTTGATCTCTTGATTCATCTTCTCTTTCTTCCTCCTTGATTGCTAACTTGATTATCATCCTCGATTGCTTTCCGTCCTGTCTTTTGATACCTTATATCCTTTCCTTTAGGGGCACATCATTCTCGGCTATTGGAGGAGCCAACATGGGAGAGAATCCAGTTAAGCAGGGACCAGTTGGAGATCAGCAAGGGGTAGCCCCTATACCTGGAAGATTCATATCGAGAACGTTATCGAACATGAGCCAGTTGAGCCGCAGAGGCTAGAGGTTCTCGTACCTCCAGTGATGCCGGTAGTACCAATAGAACTAGACGCACCGGCGCTATTGCAGGTTATCAAAAGGTTATTGGAGACCCAGCAACACCAGACGGCAGCCCAACAGCAACAACAGATCCAGCAGCAAGAACAGAATGTGCTACTGAACCAGAGGTTACAACTAGCTCTTGAGAGGAGCGTCAGGAATGACTCGGGAGCGTCGGAGAGGTTTTATCGACTTAACCCGAGATATTTTGACGGCACGGAGGATGCCATCACGGCGGATGCTTGGTTCAGGATATTGAGGCCATATTGATCGCAACGAAGGTTCCAACAGAAGAGAAGGTTGACATGGTCAGACTGTTACTTCAGGATCTCGCCCGCGACTGGTGGGCATCAGAAGAGGTTGGAATGAGGGGTCCTGTTCCTTGGAATAGCTTCAGTACCAGGTTCAAGGCCAAGTACTTTGGCATGGTAGTTCGGTATGAGCTTCAGCAGAGATTTATCAGCCTCAAGCAGGCTGGTAGGACGGTAGATGGTTATACAGCGGAGTTCTACAGACAGAGTCGATTTGCACCGACGATGGTGGCGACAGAGCCAGAGAATGCTATGAGGTTCCAGCAGGGACTTCATTTAGAGATTCTGCAGCTAGTCGAGGGGCATGACTACTAGACATTCGATACAGTATTGACAGCAGCTCGGAGACACGAGCTTACCCAACAAAGGTTATCAGCAAGGATCGGAGGCCAGAAGAGGTCTCATACGCAGAGTACAGGAGGAGGAGCAGTACCTCGAACGTCAGCACCAGCACCTGGCGTCGGTATTCGTGATGCAGTACCGGTCATGACAGTTGTGACTGCACCAGTTCGACAGCGGCAACCGAGGCACCAGCAACGTCAAGAGGCACCAGTGGGTTGTACTTATTGTGGTTAGGGAGGGCACACTCGGGAAGTGTGTTGGTCAGCGAATGGGCAGTGCTTGAGGTATGGAGGTTCAGACCATCGTATAGCTATATGCCCACAGGTACAGAGGCCAGGAGGGCCAGCTCAACAGTTTTCGGCGTTGCCAGCTCCAGAGGTAGCACCGTATCAAGGGCCAGCACTAGTAGTGAGGCCACTAGCCCAGCGCCCATTACTGATGCAAGCTCAGATGTACCGACAAGTACAACATCAGGTAGGGCCGCAGAGGCCGCAGCAGCAGGGCCAGGGAAGGCAGCAGCAGAGAGTCCAGTAGGGGCAGAGGCAAATAAAATTTGGAGTATTAGAGCAGAGGTTGGCCGTAGGCGATCAGATTGTGGATACGTTTTTAGTATTATTCATTATAATTCCTTGGGTTATATATTCGAAGAGTGAAGACGACTTTCTCGTCTTACTCATTGCTCTCATATCATGTGATACGTGATATTCATTATGTGTCTTGATTACGAGAGTACGTCCTGGGCAGAGTCTCATTCTTGATTAAGTCATTGGTACCGACTTATCTCAAGCGTTGACCCCTGTCCACTTTGGGAGTCAGTATAGGACCTCGAGGACGAATTCCTACCCAACTGACTCGGGAGGCATATTTTATTCGTATGTCTCCGATCACTTTTTTTTCTAGGGTATGATTATTGTTTGTGCTTTTACTTAATTGTTATTTCTTTCGTAATATGTTCATGTGCCATGTGTTGTTTGATAATTGTGCTTGCTATATGTCATGAGTGTATTTCGTGATCTGAGAGCGCGTTCGACTAGCCTTATCAAAATTTCGAGGACGAAATTTTTTTAAGGAGGGTAGAGATGTCACTCCCCGATCCCGAAATACGTAAATTTTTAATTTTTTCTGTATATGGTATCTGGCACCTGTATCTTTATTGCATGCATCCTGTATTTGCACCTGGCCATGGCATGGAACAGTATCTCGTCGCGGAATAGTGTGCCATCCCTTGTCCTTATTTGATTGTAGGTGTGGTTCACTATTTTGATGATAGAATTTTTGGACCGTATTGTGGTTAGGATTTTATTTATTTAATTAACTTGATTAATTGTTGCTGTAGCATTTAACATGTCATTAGTCATATGGTTAAGAACATGCTTAAGATTAGGGTTTCTTTGAGTCAACCCAACCCCTATATATATTCTCTTCCTCTTTCTCTCTCCTTATTCACTCTTTCATTTATTTTCCTCAAGCAAACTTTTAGGCAAGTACATCTTGCACCAAATGGAGAAATTCTTGTATTTTTCATTTCTTGATTTTTCTTTGATATGATTTGTCTATATTGTTCTTCTCGTCATCCCCTACAAGTTTAGTTCTTGGAGCTTTTAATTTTAATGGCTAGTTTTATGTAGATCTACGTTTCTAAAACTAGGGTTCTATGGATTTCCATAGTTTTGATCTATCAAACTAGGTTGTTTTTAAAAACTAATGTTCCTATGTTGTAGGCAATTTGATTCTATCCAATTTTGACCTTTGAAAAGTTAGATTTCGACTTATTTTGAGGAAGTTATGGCCAAAACAATATTTGGACATTTTTTTAGTTCATCTATCCTGGTTCTGGCAGGGACGATGAATAGTGCCACAGGAATAGTACCCCAGGAATAGTGCCGCAGGGATTGTGTCACATGGCTTGCATAGTGTCGCAGGCTTTCATAGTGTCACGACATGCTTCCGAATAATCGGACACGAGTCGGACACGTCCAGCCTTCGCGTTAGACACGACGAAGTAAGCTGTACCGAGCTAGGGAAATTCTAACCAGAAAACATGAATGTGTACAATCACAGCATCTATAAGACGTTCCTAGAATGATCACCATAATCCACAAATCTATATATCATAAATGTAATGTGAATTCTAAAACAATATCTAGGAGTAAAGCTAAACAGTCTAAACCTGAAACCTCAAGCTAAGTCATGAGTCCATCCTGCTCAGCTAAGATCTCGGGCTCTGGCCCATAATGCAGAACAATGTCCTGCAAGTATACCTGCAACATATCCTAGTCAGGAGCGAGCTAAGTATATCCAAGAAAATAAACATGAAGATCATGGTATGAATAAGAATACAGGAAATATATATATAAATTATGAGAAATGAAAACAAGACATGAAACCTGAACTTGAATACTAAAAATAACACAGGGAACATGAAATGAGTCCTGAACATGAAATACAACCTGAACCTGTAATGCGCAACATATTGAAATACATCCAGAGTGTGTGATCGGCTTGGGTAGATTCAATAAACATGAAATGGTACGGCTTTGGTCCCGCGTGCACTATACAGGGCCTAAGCTATTCATATGAATAGTAATACGGGTTTGATCACACATCTGTAGTATTTCCCATTCCAGACACAAGTAAACTCAAGGAAACATGATACAAGATAATCTCCTGATATATCGTGTCAACAAGGAGATACATGAATGAATATACAAGACATGAGAAAATGGACAAGTTCGAGGAGTATACTTGCCTTGCTCAGGATGATCGAGTGTATGAAGATGATCTGTCTGTCCACCTGATTTAATTGTATAAGTTGGTTAATTTCTAAACGAGTTTCAATTAGCCATCTGCTCTCTATTCTAGTTTAATTCTACCATTATAGAATGAGATGCTAACTACAAATACTCTATAGCAAAATATTATGCTAGAACTTATAATGTTAACAAACTATTTATAAAGGAAAATAATTGTTATTAGAATTCTTTCCTCGAATACAGTTAGTATCTTTAATAAATAGATACAACATTAAGTAACAATATTTTAGTTAGAGCCCATCTTACAATAGGTCCAATCCAAGTTTGGGAACTTTAGCAAACTCATAATTACCCAACTTAGAAGTTGATAGCACTCGAAATGGCCCAAGCCTCTAACATCCCTTACTTGGAATTAACAGGAAACTAGAACTAGCCTCTACTTAATTAGCACTCAACCCTCAATACCAGTGGTTTATTAAAATAAATCAGTCCAAAAGTTAGCAAGACCTATGTCGAGCTAAAGTCCAACTAATATAGTGCAAAAAAGCTACCAAACCCTTGCTCAAACAATGTTCAAATGATTACCACTTCTCCTTATAACACGACATACTCGAGCATTGCCCGACACAAGCTATCATTCCACCACGCAAACTCAAAGATGAATTAAATCAATTTAAATGAAAAATTTATATAAACTAATTGACATGGATTAAAATAGGAACATGCAGAGCCTACAGTTGTTTCTAAAAGAAAATCGAGAGTTTCTAGAAACAGAAAAATATATACAACCAAATCGAATTCCACTCCAAAAAGAAAATTCTACTGCATTCAAACCCAGAGGAATCTATACTCAACACTGGCCTTCAAAACCCACACCGATTTGAAAGTGAGTCCCTGCACACGGACACGAACAACTCTGACATGAGCTACCGAACGTACACGTAACTGATTGGTACATACGGGCACGTTCACTGCTTGGACACGGCAACCATGGTCACGTGCTCTCGAAAACTGCTACGGTGCCACAACTACACCACAGACACATGCTAATATAATTCAGGCCATGACTAATTGACCCTGGCCATCACCTGAATTTAAAAGAAAAGATTTCATATTCGACAAAAGATAACGTAGATACCTGAAGGAGGAATCAATTAGAGTCGAGGATACAACCCCCAAATGTCGGACATGCTTTCCGTACTTGTCTGTACTCACGAGCTCTACTGTAAAATATTGACAAATACAACCAAGGCAGAAAACCTAGAAGGAAAATTAGAAACAAAATTAAAACCAGACATCAAAACTTTGTCAAATTCAAGAATCAACGATGGATTCGAAACCAAGCTTACCAGTAGTTAAATACCCAAGTCGTTATCCGACAATTCGGATATGATCAACAATGTGATCCCGATCGCACACTTCATGATTGATCGTCGGTCCTTGAAAATGAATGAGCCATTGATCGGACAGTATAATGCCTGTTGTTCGTATTACATATTTTGGGATACATATACGTATTTTATCTTGTATTGCATGTCTCCTTGTTTGGTTTAGTGGGTATTTCATTGTTCGGTTCATCTTGGTTTGGGTTGGCTTGGTTCGGTTTGGGGTTGCTTTTGGTTCAATATGGACCAAGGGGAGAACCCCTACCTACCACCAACATCCCCATTTATTAGCCTATCTCCTTTCTCTCTCCTCATTACTCTTCTTCTTTCCTACCATTAACTCCTCACCAACCTGTGTGAGAGAGAGAGAGAGAGATCTAGGCAAGTACATCTTGCTTCATAGAGGAACCCAAATTTTATTATTCTATTCCCTTCTTTACAGTATTCTAAAGCACATTAGTACTTGGCATTTCTAATTTCCATGGCTCATTGCTTGTAGAACTAAGTTTATGTCATTTTTAGATTTCTTGGGTTTTGATCTATTTAATCTTCTTATTTGCAAGTTTTAATGGTTCCATGTTGTAGAGAATTTTATTCTGCCCCAATTTGACCTATGGAAGTTCAGATTTGGACTCTGGATGAAGGTTTTATGGAGTTTGGAAGTATGGCTTCATGGTCCTCTTCTTCTCGGAAATTCGGGGAAGAAGAACAGTTCCAGCCGCACATAGTTTTCTGCCTTATGAACTTAGCCGTATAGCCTTATGCGACAAGTTCCATTTCTAGCCGCATACACCAACTCAGCCGCATAAAGGCAGTATGGCATTTCAGTCGCATGACTAGGATGAACTCCAGCCACATAAGCTTTCCCACATTTGAGCCGCATGGACTTGATTCGAGCCGCATATGCCTGAACTTCCCTGAACCGCATACGCCTGAAATTCCCCTGGCCGCATAAGCCCCCAGTCACTCCCAGCTGCATGGGGTCCAACTCTTTTCCTAGCCGCATGTGCTCTGCCCCGTCAGTCGCATATGCACCCATCTCCCTGCAGCCGCATAAGACTCATCCCAGCCGTATGGGATCGAGCCGCATGGCACTACTTGGACCCGGCCGCATGACCCGGACCGAATTGAGCCGTATGTGACCTATCTTCTTCTGGCCGCATGGGACTCCGTCCGACCCTGTCGTAAGAGTGTTCTCCGCCAGCCGCATATGCCTCCTCCCCGCGAGCCGCATGGATTTCTTTCCCCCAGCCGCATGGGCTGTTCTCTCCCCAGCCACATAGGCTTATCCGCCCTGAGCCGCATGAGCTCGAATTCTGGGCCGCCTGAAATCGCACCCATCCAGCCGCATGGGTTCATTCCTCTGAGCAGCATGGCTCCTCCCCGAGCCTTGTCCTTGTTATTTGATTTTTATTATTTTTACTATTTTGTTAACTCATGCCTTGTGACCCTCACTGTAAGTTGGGTCTCTTGATAGAATGCTTATACTGTGTTATCCTGCACTTGTACCATGATATGATAGTGGCCCGTCGTGGCGCACTCCCGACAAGTAATCTGACATGATATATCTCGAATTGCTGTTACGACGGCTAACATGATATGACATGACAAGTATGAATGACATGGACACCATGGGCGATTGTGCTTGTACAAATGAACCAGTCTTGTCTTGCATCATATTTAGGATGGGACTCCTGAGTACCACGGTCAGGAGTACCTAATGAAATGGACTAAGGATAATAACTAGAATAATACAGTAGTCATGAAGAGATTTTCCAGCTACAGGCAATTCCGTTATCTGGGCGCGCCTGGGATCTGTAGCCTGCCGTCGAGTAGGGCATATTTCCAGCACACTGTTATGTGTTGCACCCTTCAAGCTACTTAAGGGTACATGCGTTTCCTGGATGATGTACCCACCTGAATCCAATCCTTAATTTTTGACCTGGGTAACCTGGATGGTCTGCAGGGCTTGTGGCTGTGAGTTAATCTCGCTGCATCTTGTTAGTAACTAGGCCTGTGATAACCTTAGTTAGTTAAAGTATCAAGCCGTACTCATTGCTTGGCCGTGATTGATTGGATGGAACCACCAGTCTAGTCTAGTCTTGATCATGTATAAGATTGTTACATGTTCCGATTTTTTATGTTAACTGCCGATAAATGGTGGGAAGCCAAGTTCCGTTCAGATGAAGGGTTACAACCCCGGTCCTTGTTTGGTTTACGGGTTGTAACCTGGTTATCTGAATAGTTCCATGGTTATCTCGTCGTATATCATCCTGATATGTTTTCCTTTATTTTCAGTTCTTACTACTTATTATTATTCTGTGTTAATTACTGGTTTTAGTTCCTAACTGAAGCTTCCTTTGTGGCACTTGCTCTTTCTGGGGTCTGATCCAGCTGGTTTTGTATGGCCAGATTTCGGAGTAGCTCCAGAGGATCTACCGACTTTCCAGCCCGATGGTGACCACCAGGCATAACCAGGGCAACGAGTGGGTTTATTTTTGACCTCCCACTTTATTGTAAAAATATTCTTTTAAGGCGTTTAGCCGACGAGCGCCTGTTTAGCTCGATTGCATTTACTTACTGTCTGTCTACGGGCTGTAACATAATTAACAGATCCTAGGGTTGATCATGTATGACTAAACTCTTGCTAGTCTTCACATTTTGTAACGACTAGCTTCATGATCAGCTGAATATGTAATATTTGGGACGCCTTACTATTGTATATTTGGTGATTTTACATCTTGTAACATTTTCTTACTTGTTTGTGATTGAGACACAACGCTTGTTCATGACCATAGCAGACTGATGGCTTGTAGTTAAACCCTCTTATATTTAGACAGCCGTGACCGTATGGTGAGATGGATTCCATTTCATTATACGTAGCTGGCTATGTATGCCCCCACTCTCCAGTATTCTGGTTCTGGGGCGTGACATGGTCTAAGTGGTGGCCCATACAGGTCTTATAAATCAAGATATGTGAGGGTTTACCGAATAGATGTCTCAATCAGTACTCGCCCTTGATCTCTGCTCGTATCTTCTGAATCCCTGAATTTTATCCTGATCACATGCTTGTACCGTTGATCTGTCCTGGACCTTCCTTATTGTTCCCTATGTCATCTTCTTCAGCGACATTATACCTGGCTCTGCCGATCAGCAAGGCGAAGCACCTCCCGTGGACCAGCAGCAACCCGGAGATCAAGCCCAGCATTCCGAAGTAGCCTTCAGAGTCGTACCTACTGAAGGATAGCCACCAGTCCAGCCAGTTCACCCTGTAGAGCCTGATGATAGCACTTTGGTGGGTCTCATCAGGACCCTGATAGCTTCCCAAGATCGTCGCGGAGATGCCTTGCACCAGGGAGTAATAGATGCTCTGGCCAGAGGAGGTCATCAGGGTAACAGCGTGGCCAACAGCTTCAAGCACTTGAACCCTCCATTCTTTGATGGTAGCGAAGATGCGATCGTCGCAGATGCTTGCTTCAGGACACAGAGGTGATTCTAGAAGCAGCCAGGACCCCAGAAGCCGAGAAGGTGGCCGTGGTATGCCTGCAGTTGTTGGATCTTGCCCGCAGCTGGTGGGCGGTACATGCCGTTGGATTAGTGGCACCCATTGCTTGGACAGTATTCAGAGAGAGATTCCAGACCAAGTATTTTGATGCTGTAGCTCGATACGATCTACAGACGAGGTTCACCAATCTGAAGCAGATGGGCAGGACGGTCGATGGATATGCGGTCGAGTTCTCCAGGCTTAGTCGGTTTGCTCCCACCTTGGTGGTGACCGAGTTTGATAGAGCCCAGCAATTCCAGCAGGGACTTCATCTGGAGATTTTATTGGCGGTTGAGCAATTCGAGCATCAGACTTTTGATGCAGTCTTGAAAGCAGCTAGGAGGCATGAGTATACCTCCCAGAGGATCGTGGATAGGGCCGGAGGTCGGAAGAGATCTCACGGCCAGATGAATCAGTCTTCGGTACCAGCCCCGGCAGCCAGGGCTTTGACCATTGGATCTCCGAGGCGGGCAGCCTCAGTGACGTCGGTTCAACATTCAGCCCCGACGTACCCTCAGCAGAAACAGAAGCAGTCTTCCGCAGTGGGATATTCTCATTACGGGAAGCCAGGACATGTAGTAGCAGAATGTCGCAGGGCGCAGAGATTGTGCCTGGCTTGTGGAGCAGCAGATCATAAGGTTGGATCCTGTCCGAATAGGGGTGGTTCATCATCGTCCAACCTTTCTAGTTCTTCGGTGAGAGGACTAGCTCCAGTCCAGCAGCAGCAGTATCAGCCTCAGAGGCCCTTGCCGCCTCTGTCCCAGGCATTCCAGCAACAACACCCCCAGCAGTACGTACAAGCCTAAGCCCAGATCCAAAGTAGGCAGCGAGGATTTCAGCAGAGGGGACCAGCACCCCGAGGGCATGGTCAGGGTATGGTGATGATCGTAGAGGAAGGATTGGCACCAGAAGAGGTACTGGCAGGTACTATTCTCGTCAACTCCTTTCCAGCTTCAGCTTTATTTGATTCTGGTGCATCGTATTCATTCTTGTCTGCACGATTCGCGACACGGGTAGGATTGGAGCCCGAGTCATTATCAGTAAGGCTCAATATACTTACTGGTAACAGGCTTGTGGGAGTAGATAGAGTATTTTCCTCGTGTCGGATCATAGTTAGCGGTAGAGAATTCCCCGCTAGATTGATAGAGTTCCCGATGGCCGATTATGATGTGGTCTTAGGGATGGATTGGTTGAAGAACTAGTATGCTAGAATAGACTGCTATATCGGCAGGGTTGTTTTTAGCATTCTAGGTGAGCCAGAGTTGTCCTTTTTTCGAGGCGAAGTTGAACCTTCTCCTCCAGTATTACGGATGGCAGTAGTAGCAGTGCAGTTACCTCGGAAGTTGAAGAATTTTTAGATATTTTCCCAGAGAAGCTTCCAGAGATGTCGCCAGAACGGGAGATCGAGTTCACCATTGACTTGATTCCCGGGACATCTCCAGTGTCAGAGAGAGTCTACAGGATGGCACCATTAGAGTTGGAGATATTGTACAAGATGATTGAAGAACTTAGAACCAAGGGATTTATTCATGCTAGTGGATCGCCTTGGGGAGTCCCGATGCTTCTTGTGAAAAAAAAGGATGGTACGTCAAGATTATGTGTTGATTATCGTACCTTGAACTTAGCGACAATCAAGAACAGATACCCTCTCCCAAGGATAGATGACTTATTTGATCAACTCAAGGGGGCAGCAATATTCTGGAAGATCGACTTGCGGTCATGATATCATCAGATCAGAATCAGAGAGCAGGACATCCCGAAGACAGCTTTTAGATCGAGATATGGGTATTGGGAGTTCCTTGTTATGCCATTTGGAGCAACTAATGCACCGACTGTATTCGTGGACCTCATGAATCGTATTTTTATGCCCTACTTGGATCAGTTCGTGATTGTGTTCCTATACGACATCCTGGTCTACTGCAAGAGTGAGGTGGAGCATGAGCAGCATCTCAGAGTTGTTCTTCAGATTCTCAGAGAGCAGCAGTTGTACGCCAAGTTCAGTAAATGCGAGTTCTGGCTCGATCGTATTTCGTACTTGGGTCATATCATCACCAGAGGAGGAGTAGAAGTGGATCCCCAGAAGATCGTGGCTATAGAGTCATGGCCAGTACCCAGTACAGTTGCAGAAGTTCACAATTTTCTTGGATTGGCCGGCTGCTACCGGTAATTTATTTCAGACTTTGCTCGGATTTCAGTGCCATTAACCCAGTTGACCCGCAAGGATGTGCTGTTTGCCTGGACAATAGAGTACCATGATTCTTTTGAGAAGTTAAAACGAGGCTAGATGACGGCTCCTATTCTCACACTTCCAGATGGGACCGGAGGATTCTTAGTGTATTGTGATGCTTCAGGCAGAGGCCTAGGATGTGTTCTGATACAGCATGGGAAGGTAATAGCTTATGCGTCATGACAACTTCGTGATCATGAGAGGAATTACCCAACCCATGACTTGGAGCTGGCAGCAGTATTATTTGCACTTAAGTTGTGAAGGCACTACTTATATGGAGATAGGGTGGAGATTTTCACCGACCACAAGAGCCTGAAGTATGTTTTCACCTAGAAGGATCTTAACTTGCGTCAGAGGAGGTGGCTGGAGCTACTTGTGGATTATGATGTTAACTTGCAGTATCATCCTGGAAAGGCCAACGTTGTTGCAGATGCATTGAGTAGGAGATCCGGAGTTTATTTTCTAATAGCACAACCAGAGCTGTTAGCAGACCTTCAGAAGATGGGTATAGAAGTTGTCCTCCCTTCCGGTATGGCATTGATGGCCAATATGCAGGTTCAGTCCACTATAGTCAAGAGGATCCGGATGGCGCAGTCAGCAGATTCTAAGCTTCAGCGACTCAGAGCAGAGTGTGAGGCAGGACGAAGACCAGAGTTATGTATCCATGAAGATGGTACACTTCGACATGGTAAGCGTCTTTGTGTACCCAATGGAGATATCAGACGGAAGATCATGGTAGAAGCTCACAGTTCTCAGTATTACATTCATCCCGGTGGCACGAAGATGTACCGTGATATTCGTCAGCACTTTTGGTGGAATGGCATGAAAAGGGAGATAGCCCGGTTTGTCTCTCGGTATTTGGTTTGCCAACAGGTTAAAGCTGAACATCAGAGGCCAGCAGGACTTCTTCAGCCCTTGCCGATTCCAGAATGGAAGTGAGAGCATATGACCATGGATTTCGTGACTAGATTGCCTAGATCCCCAGCTGGTCGAGATGCTATTTGGGTTATAGTTGACCGGCTCATGAAGGTGGCCCACTTTCTCCCGTTCAGAGTTGGTCAGTCGACGGCTCAGCTAGAAAAGATGTATCTCAGGCAGATCGTCAGATTATACGGTGTACCCATCAGTATCACTTCGGAACGAGATTCCAGATTTATGTCGCACTTTTGGCATAGCCTGCAATAGAGTTTAGGAACTCACCTCCAGTTTAGCTCGGCTTATCACCCGTAGACTGATGGCCAGTCGGAGCGCACGATCCAGACTCTTGAAGATATGTTGCGATCCTGTACACTCGACTTTGGTGGTTCCTGGGAAGATCACCTGCACCTGGTGGAGTTCTCATACAATAACAGCTTCAAGGTCAGTATCCAGATGGCACCGTTCGAGGCACTATATGGTAGAAAGTGCAGATCCCCGCTAGCCTGGGATGATGTTGGAGAAAGGCAGATGCTTGGTCCATAAATGATTGCTCAGACCGTTGAAGTGGTCAGGAGAGTCAGAGATCATCTTCGAGTTGCCCAAGATCGCCAGCGTCATTGGGCCGATTCTCATCGGCGTCCTCTTGAGTTTTCTGTCGGCAACCATGTATTCATAAGGATTTTGCCTAACCGTGGTGTCATTCGTTTCGACGTACGGAGAAAGCTTAGTCCCAAGTATATAGGGCCGTTCGATATTTTGGAGCGAGTAGGAGATGTATCCTATCGTCTCGCTCTCCCGCCGTTGCTACGTGAGGTGCATGACGTGTTCCATGTATCCCAATTGCGACGGTATATCCTAGACCCGAGCCATATCCTGGATCATTCGGAATTGGTTGTTGGTACCAACCTTTCGTATGAGGAGAGGTCCGTGTCTATATTGGACCGGAGAGAGAAGACACTCAAGAAAAAGACTATCAAGTTAGTCCTAGTTGCTTGGGGTCATCACTCTTTGGGTGAGTCAACGTGGGAGCATGAGGATGATACCCGATCGCGATATCCTGACCTGTTCTACTCGTAAGGTATAATATCCTGCTTATGCCTTACACCCTTAGTTCCTGGCTTGAATGAATGATTGATTGCCTAGTTATAACTTGTTTGTGATTAGTATAGCTTGCTCTTGTCCCTCTAGTCTCTTAATTAAATTTCGAAGACAGAATTCTTTTAAGGTGGATAGAGTTGTAATGTCTGTTGTTCGTATTACATATTTTGGGATACATGTACGTATTTTATCTTGTATTGTATGTCTCCTTGCTTGGTTTAGTAGGTATTTCATTTTTCGGTTCATCTTGGTTTGGGTTGGCTTGGTTCGGTTTGTGGTTGCTTTTGGTTCAATATGGACCAAGGGGAGAACCCCTACCTACCACCAACATCCCTATTTATTAGCCCCTCTCCTTTCTCTCTCCTCATTACTCTTCTTCTTTCCCACCATTAACTCCTCACCAACCTGTGTGTGAGAGAGAGAGAGAGAGATCTAGGCAAGTGCATCTTGCTTCATGGAGGAACCCAAATTTTATTGTTCCATCCCCTTCTTCATAGCATTCTAAAGCACTTTAGTACTTGGTATTTCTAATTTCCATGGCTCATTGCTTGTAGATCTAAGTTTATGTCATTTTCGGATTTCTTGGGTTTTGATCTATTTAATCATGTTATTTTCAAGTTTTGATGGTTCCATGTTGCAGAGAATTTTATTCTGCCCCAATTTGACCAATAGAAGTTCAGATTTGGACTCTGGATGAAGGTTTTATGGAGCTTGGAAGCATGGCTTCATGGTGCTCTTCTTCTCGGAAATTTAGGGAAGAAGAACAGTTCCAGCCGCACATAGTTTCCAGCCGCATGAACTTAGCCGCATAGCCTTATGCGACAAGTTCTATTTCTAGCCGCATGTACCAACTCAGCCGCATAAAGGCAACATGGCATTTCAGCCGCATGACTAGGACGAACTCGAGACGCATAAGCTTTCCCTCATTTGAGCCGCATGGACTTGATTCGAGTCGCATATGCATGAACTTTCCGGAACCACATACGTCTGAAATTTCCCTGACCGCATAAGCCTCCAGTCACTTCCAGCTGCATGGGGTCCAACTCTTTTTCCAGCCGCATGTGCTCTGCCCCGTCAGTCGCATATGCACCCATCTCCCTGCAGCCGCATAGGACTCATCCCAGCCGCAGGGGATCGAGCCGCATGGCACTACTTGGACCCGACCGTATGACCCAGACCGAATTGAGCTGTATGTGACCCATCTCTTTCTGGCCGCATGGGACTCCGTCCGACCCTATCGCAAGAGTGTTCTCCGCCAGCCGTATATGCCCCCTCTCCGCGATCCGCATGGATTTCTTTTCCCCAGCCGTATGGGCTATTCTCTCCCCAGCCGCATAGGCTTATCCGCCTTGAGCCGCATGAGCTCGAATTCTGGGCCGCCTGAAACCGCACCCATCCAGCAGCATAGGTTCATTCCTCAGAGCCGTATGGCTCCTCACCGAGCCTTGTCCTTGTTATTTGATTTTTATTATTTTGTTAACTCATGCCTTGTGACCCTCACTGTAAGTTGGGACTCTTGATAGAATGCTTATACTGTGTTATCCTGCACTTGTACCTTGACATGATAGTGGTCCGCCGTGACGCACTTCTGACAAGTAACCTGACATGATATATCTCGAATTGTTGTTGCGACGGCTAACATGACATGACATGACAAGTATGAATGACATGGACACCGTGGGCGATTGTGCTTGTACAAATAAACCAGTCTTGTCTTGCATCGTGTTTAGGATGGGACTCCTGAGTACCACGGTCAGGAGTACCTACTGAAATGGACTAAGGCTAATAACTAGAATAATACAGTAGTCATGAAGAGATTTCCCAGCTACAGGCAATTCCGTTACCTGGGCGCGCCTGAAATCTGTAGCCTGCCGTCGAGTAGGGCACATTTCTAGCACACTGTTATGTGTTGCACCCTTCAAGCTACTTAAGGGTGCATGCATTTCCAGGACGATGTACCCACCTGAATTCAACCCTTAATTTTTGACCTGGGTAACCTGGATGGTCTGCAGGGCTTGTGGCTGTGGAATAATCTTGCTGCATCTTGTTAGTAACTAGGCCTATGATAACCCTAATTGGTTAAAATATCAAGCCGTATTCATTGCTTGGCCGTGATTGATTGCATGGAACCACCAGTCTAGTCTAGTCTTGATCATGTACAAGATTGTTACATGTCTCGATTTCTTATGTTAACTGTCGATAAATGGTGGGAAGCCAAGTTCCATTCAGATGAAGGGTTACAACCCCAGTCCTTGTTTGGTTTACGGGTTGTAACCTGGTTATCTGAATAGTTCCATGGTTATCTCGTCGTATATCATCCTGATATATTTTCCCTTATTTCCAGTTCTTACTACTTATTATTATTCTGTGTTAATTACTGTTTTTAGTTCCTAAGTGAAGCTTCCTTTGTGGCACTTGCTCTTTCTGGGGTCTGACCCAGCTGGTTTTGTATGGCCAGATTTTGGAGCAGCTCCAGAGGATCTACCGACTTTCCAGCCCAATGGTGACCACCAGGCGTAACCAGGGCAACGAGTGGGTTTATTTTTGATCTCCCACTTTATTGTAAAAATATTCTTTTGAGGTGTTTAGCCGACGAGCTCCTGTTTAGCTCGATTGTATTTACTTACTGTCTGCCTACGGGCTGTAACATGATTAACAGATCCTAGGGTTGATCATGTATGACTAAACTCTTGCTAGTCCTCACATTTTATAACGACTAGCTTCATGATCAGCTAAATATGTAATGTTTGGGACGCCTTACTATTGTATATTTGGTGATTTTACATCTTGTAACATTTGCTAACTTGATTGTGATTGAGACACTAGGCTTGTTCATGACCATATCAGACTGATGGCTTGTAGTTAAATCCTCTTATATCTAGACATCCGTGACCGTATGGTGAGGTGGATTCCATTTCATTATACGTAGCTGGCTATGTATGCTGCTGCTCTCCACTATTCTGGTTCTGGGGCGTGGCAGACAGAGTGCTTTAGATTAGATCTCGTCGTCACTACTTGCTGACTGCTCACCGAGCAAGAACCAGTCACCGTGGAAGATCGGATAATTGAGACTGAAGATCAACAAAAAACCGATCCCGACTTGATCGTTGGCATCGAACAGAAAAACTCGATCAGATCCGATCCCAAGAACTTGGATCGACGAAAATAGAAGAAAAAATATCAATCCCCTCTTAGAAATCATTGCTAACTCACCTGTCGCCGTCGACGAACCCGTGGTGAAGAACGCCGGTGAAGATCGTCTGCCCGTCGTCAACGGTGAGGCCTATTCGTCGGAGATTCGAAGGCCATCGGAGGAGATGACTCGGAAATGGCCGATCGCCAAGGATGGGCCGCTTGCCGCTAGGACTCGTCGTGGAGAGGTCGTCAAAGAAAGAAGACCCTGGCTGCCGTAGAGAGCCATCGCCGTCTCGACGGTTCACCTTCCGTCGCCGCCATAGGTTATGGTTAGGTCTTGAGTTCGTCGAAAATGAGAAGAAAGGGAATTGGGGATTACGAAAGAATTGAGGTGAGCAGAGAAAATGGTTTTCTCTCTCCTCCCAATGGTTATATAGGAATGAAAGGGAAAAGAATGAAAATTTGCATTTTGATCCACAATAATTTGGGTATTTATATAACACCCCTAAAAGTTGTTAGAAAAATTGTTATGACGGTTAGCAAAGTAGTTAGAAAATTTGGAAAAAAATCTAGTCTACTTACTAGAGTCTTTCTCTTCAAAATCCTTTAAATAATTAATAACAATTGTTTTCTTTTATAAGAAAACTCATAAAAATAAACTAATAAGGAAAATTAGTATTCATAATAAAATCATTTGTTAATAATTAGAATGCCAGGAAAATTCCATAAATTCAGTAAATTTGGGAAAGTGGAGTTACACATAGTGCCGTATGGATGAATAATACCGCAGAAATGAATAATGCCGCATGGATGATTAGTGCCACATGGATGAATAGTGCCGTAGGAATAAATAGTACCGTATGGCTTGTATAGTGCCGCAGACTTGTATAGTGCCGCATAGATGAATAGTGCCGTATGGCTTGCATAGTGCCGCATAGTGCCTATTTTGGCTGTTTTATGCCCTATTTGGCTGATTTGTGGCCATAATTTCTCCCAACTCCCAACATGAAAGTTGTAGATCTTTGTCTTGGCTTCAAGGATCCTCATGTCTCACTTTAACCGGAATTCATATGTGACTTTATGTCACGAGGGGTCCGTGTGACTTTCTGACTTGATCGTGTTTCTGACCTGATTACTTGTATACGTGTTGGTACCTATTCTAAGTGTGTATTGAGATACAATATTAGTATGCACTACGGTGCTATTTAGTGAGTGCACTGAGGTGTGACTATACATGCTATGTGATCATTCGTGTTATATGTCCAGCACCGTCATGGTAATTGGTCAGTAATAGTATCGTGGTATAATGATTGTTGTTTGATACATTACACTGAGCATGGATCTAGATTGAGCCGATGTGGATTCATACTTAGGGTACACATACTATGGTACGACATATAGGAGGATGACCATGTGACCACGACATGTAATTCCAATATCAAGATAGGGTTAATCTAAGCAACTTAAATCGGTAGAAGCATTGGGAGGGAACAGAATCCCGAGATCGTGCATACTAGCTACACCAGGTCCAGTCCTGACGTATCATGTTGGCCGCCATGGATATGGGTTCATCCGCCTATAGTGGATGACTATATCCGACTCCTATGTGCTATGTGTTATATGTTTTAGCACGGTGGCCTTATGGGGGACCGGTGGATAATCAAAGTGCTAAGTGTATATGTATATTATATGGTTTGGCTAGCCCTGCTGGGTTGACATGATCTGAAGATTCCTAAATTGTATTTCTGGGATAACCCAGGCGAATCATAGAAAGCCGTAGGATTGATTGGCCGCTTGTAAATCGACTTGTTTGTGATATGTTTCTTCTGTTAGCAACTGAGGAACATGGACTATCGTGGTGCGTGGTCCAACCCATGTCCTTGTTTGGTTGTTGGATTGGGCTGTTGTGCTGCGATAGGCTATGGACCGAAGTCGCGAATCAGAAGCCCTTCACGTGCCCATGGTTATAGGATATATCTTATCTCGGCATGATATTGGCACCATTTGTTCTTGTTTGGTTGTAAGGGTATCGTATTATCTCGATGATATGTTATAAGCCTATTACTCGTGAATCAGGTTATATTTTACTTATTGGGTTTTGTCTCACTCTTTTTTGCTCCCTTGTGGTACTTGCTATTCGGGGCCTGACCCCGCTGGTTTTGTTTGGCCAGATCTTGTAGCAGTGCCAGAGGATCCAGCCTTCTACCCGAACAATGGTCCACACCAGGAGTATGGGTGCCAGGGACCATGAGTGTGTTTTTTCTTCACTGCTCTGGTATATTCTATTTTGTACTTGGCGTTTAGCCACCGGCACCTGTTTAGCCGGCAGTTTTGGACATTCAGTTTCTTACATAATCGTAATTAAATCAGACTGCAGCTGACTACGGTTATGTACTATTGACTCTCGGTACTAGCTTATCATTTTGTATATCTAGGCTCATGAATCATTTTGATGAAGCGTCGGGGACGCCTTACTGCTTTGTCTTATATGATTATTATTTACTGCTTCTTGTTTTAATTGATTGAGACATAGATGCTCTGTGAGATCATAGGAGACTTGATTGTAGCATGCACCCCCTTGTCACTTGACAGCCACAATCGCCGTATGACATTTATATACCTCATATGGAGTAGCTGGCCTAGTCCGTCTCAGTATTCCGGTTCTGGGCGTGACATTTTGAAAACTGAAATAGTGTCGCTTTTGTTTGTAAGGATGAAAACCCAATTAAATCTTGAAAAATCATTTACAATAATAAAAACATAGAGTTTTCCACCAAGACTGGCTACTCTACTGGGACCAAATAAGTCCATGTGTAGTAATTGTAAGGATCTAGTTGTACTTACAGTATTTATGGATTTAAATGAAGATTTGGTTGCCTTATTTAGTTCACATTCGGCACATACCGTGTCCTTCTTGAATGTGATGTTGGGCAGACCTCTTACTAGCTTTTTTGTCGATAGCCTGTATATAGTATCCATATTGGCATGGCCAAGACGCTGGTGCCACAAAAGTCTTTCATCCTTGTGGACGTAGAGGCATCTTCCTGCACTATTAGTATTTATAGATAGATAGAAAATATAAATGTTATCTTCTCTTATCCCTTTAATAGCAATGTCTCCAGTTCACTTATCGTAAATGTAGTATTTATTCTTTCCAAAGTTAATATCATATCCATGATCAGCAAGATGACTTATGCTGAATAGGTTATACTTTAACTCGGTCACTAAGCAGACATCCTTTATTACAGGAGAAGGAGGATAACCAATAGTACCATTACCTATGATGTAGCCCTTTAAATTGTTACTGAAGGATACATATCCTTCCTTCTTCATCGATAGTGATGCGAAAAGATTTGCGTCTCCAGTCATATATCGTGAGCACCCACTATCGAGAATCAACTTGCTTTTAGTTGAAGAAGAAAGGTCCACCTACATCACGAGTAGATGTGACCTTTGGTACCCAAGTTCTTGTGGGTCCTGAAATATTAGTCTTCGGTACCCATGCATATTGATTTATATCAACTAATTTTCTAATTCTATACTGTGATGAGATATGACCATGTAATCCACAGTATGTGCAAGTAGCATGCCTATTTGTGTTAGGAGCAAGTTGATAGTGATATCTATATGCAGTATGGTGATAGTTATGTGAAACAACATGATAGTGACTATGTGTAGCAGCAGGATAATAGTTATGACTATGTGCAGTAGCAGGATAATAATTATGAGTGGGTTGAGAATGATGTCTACGTGCATGTGGTTTACGTGCTGCATGGGAGTACGTGTACATATAAGCATGGTTATATGCTGCATGTGGGTGATGTGTTTTACTATTATGAGTGGTCTGGTGTTTTGTGTGTGTTTTGTGACTGTGAAATTGGGTTTGAGGTTGAGCAACCTGTTTTCCCTGTCACCCCCAGTTTTCAAAATAAAGGTAAAATGGTAATTTTTAAAATTAGAATAATTATGATTTATTATTTATCAAATATTGAGCAACCTGTTTTCGACCTGTGTTAGAGACCCGGATAGCTTAGACTCTAGATGGGACCCAAACTTAAGTTAGACATGGCCCATAAATCCCACTAATTAGTATAGTGCATTTAGACTAATCCCATATGACTTAATTGGTCCATTTGGTTATTTAAACTTGACCCTTTTAGCCCCAAACTTCTACATAAGTCAAATTTGACCAAAAGAAGGCTTGGAGGGCATTTTAGACATTTGCCAAATACCTCCAAACCTCCTTACATGGCTGGCCAACCCTACCCCTTCCTTTTCATTCCAAAATTCTCCCACATAGCCTCCTTCCTATTTTGGTGTTCTTCCCTAATTTGGAGAGTTCTATTTGATTTGATCTTCAAATCATCTCATTTCTCCATAGTTTCTTCCATCAATCCTCTCTACATCTTCAAGGGAGGGTGCTACCAAAGTTTGGGAGAAAAGTGCAAGGTAGAAGTGTCCTTTCTACAAGAATCTTCGTGTCGGAGAGAGTTTCATTAGGATTCACTCCTAATAGGTAAATTTCTATCCTCTAAACCAATTTCCCATGAAGTTTGATTAGTTTTGAATCCGTAGGATCCACCCTCTTGATAGAGCAACCATTTCGATTCAAGTTTGAGACCATTTGGAGTCCTATGGAGAAAGTTGACTTGTAGGCTAGTGTCCTATTGGTAGATTCCTAATTAGGAGCCCCCTTGTGTTTGTGTAAATGTTTGTGTAGTAATTTTAATCTATTTTTATATTGTTATGTATTAGAGAGTGGTGTGTGTGTGTTGAGGATTTGGTAGTATGTGGTGGTAGTGGTGGTGTTGGATACATATATTCATGTGTGTGTCTCTTTCTCTATATATATTTATTCATGTGTGTGTGTGTGCCTATATATATATATATATATATATATATTCATGTGTGTGTGTGTGTCTTTATATATATACTTATGTGTGTGAGTGGTATATATATAAAGGGGAGTAGAGAGTGAGATGGAGAGGGAGTAGAGAGTGAGAAGAAGAAGGATGAGCACAGCAGCAGCTGGGGGGGGGGGATTAGGGGCTGCTGCCCCCCTCCCCCCAAAAAAAAAACAGCAGCAACAACATTATACAATAGCAGCAACAATACCCCCCCCATTACTCCCCATTGACCCCCCATATATAACCCCATATATAGCCTTCTATATAACCCCCTATATAGCCCTATATATGTGTATGTTTGAGTGATAAATGACAGTGTATAGTTAGAGTAAAAGAATATGAGATAAGTTACCAAGCTAGTTGGATAATGAGTTAGAGGTTAGAGTTTGATAGTGTTAGTTATAGTTAGATAGTGGTTAAGTTAGTTTGATGTTAGTATTGTATCCTAGTTAAGTTTAGAGAGCTAGTTAGAGTTTAGATGGTGTGGTATTCTAAGGATACCAAATTGGTATATCATGTTACCCATTTACCTTAAGATAATACATAATTTATCCTTTTTAACTTTTGAGTGTTAAGATATCATGATACATTATCGAGATACTAGAAGAGGGTTGGAATACCATATTAGAGAGTGGGGGAAAACTTAGAATGAAGGTGGAGAGGTCTAGAGTCGGGGTTAGAGGCTAAGGTAAGGTTTTACCTTGAAAAGTGTAATTGGGTAAAACTAACATATGAGTTAATACCTTAAGATATAGTTGTAATTAGGATTTTATGGTTGGTAATGGTTAGAAATAGTGGACTTAGACTAGTTTTGACCTCGGTTGACCACAGTTGACTATTTTGACCAAAAGTCAACCAGAAGTCAACCACAGCCTAAATTTGACTAGAACTTGACCGGAGTTGACCAGTTGACCCAAAGGCAACTATTAGTCAACGTTAGTCAAGTTTGACCTAGAGTTGACCAAGGGTTGACCAAAGTTGACCAGTTGACCAAAAGTCAACTGTAAGTCAACCTTTGACTTAGATTGACCTAGTTTGACTTGCCTTGACCTAGTTTGACTTTGTTAGGCCTAGTATGACTTAGGTTGACTATTTATAATCTAGTTTGACTTAATTTGACTTAGTTTGACCTTTTTTTTTGACTTATATTGGTTTTGTTTGACTAAGTTTGACTTGTTTTTACTTCCAAATCGTTATATTGATACAATATTCCATCTATAGGTCCTCGAGGCACTGTTCTTGGACTCAGTCGACTTATCCATCATATCACAGACGAGTACATTCTCTGATAACTTTTTCAATTTATGATAATTGTTAAAATTCATGTACTTAGTGTAGATATACTTGTTCTTGACACATTGGTCATACGGATTGGTATTCATGGATTCCGACATGAGATGTTATTCCTTGTTATCTTGGTATATCTTATGCAAGCCCCTTTGTAGTTCTTGTACAGTATATGGACACCGATTCTTGAGGAGACTTGCTCCCTTCTCGCAGAATCCCGTGTCGTAAAGTGTTTTGCTTGGATCCACTCTACCAGTCGGGGGCGGAGAGTATTAGTGTTGATATGTGGTTAATTCCTATTGTGCACCCATTGTGTATCGATTGATTGTGAGTGTTGATAATACATTCCACGTATGATTAGCCAGGCCTGTTACTATTGTACAAGTTCCCAAGCCGGCCACATGTTGTAGCTATTACTCACACATTTAGATAAATGATTCTTGATTCTTGTACATGCCATGATCAGTTTTACTTGTCTTGTTCTAGCTCTTGATTTACAGCTTACCTTGCCATGATACTCACATGTACATTTCATGATTTCTTGTATATACTCTCTATTACAGTATTGTAGCTTTTGTCATATCTTATGAACTGTTGTTAGTTGAGTGTGCTCGTTCCATCCTGACTGGATATGTTGACAAAATATTACAGATGATGGTGAGGAGGATTACTGTACCTACTACGGTTTGAATGACGTAGTGGACATAGACTTGGATACCGTGGTTCAACAGGACTTAGCTCCGCCCGACGAGCCTCTAGCTATAGTTTAGTTAGAGTAGATTTTGGACTAGACCTTGTCTCCAGCTTGCTACTTATGCTTATGATATTAGGATTTGTATAACTATATTACTTTGTGACTCTCTTTCTCTCTGTTGAGCTGGATATTGCACTTTGTGATTTATATCTATTTTGATTTCGTTCCAGGATTCTTCCTACTAGATTGTGATTGAGTTTATCAGTATTTTATATTATTTTCTCCGTGCGGAGATGACATGTTATTAAATACTGTTTGTTGGCTAGCAGACCTACAGCGTTCTATGCCATTTTTTACAGAGTAGGCTGGGCACAGTTACGCACTTGTGCCCCTACCTTGGGGGCGGGACGTGACACGTTTTTAGTGGTAGCCAATGCAGGTCGAAAGTTACAATTAGTACGATGTCGTAGTGGCGCTCGACTTAGAGTGCTGTTACGATCCTGTGATACATATCTAGGATAGACTATAGGCTAAGATTACTCAATCACAAAATAGGAAACCTTCCACTTGCTGATCTTTTAACTGTCTTTTTTGATATTGATTCTTGCATTCTAACTATTCTCTTGGATATAATCTTTCTTGTGCCATATTGATTTCCTTCTTTTAATCTATCTTCAGGATGGTGCAGACAAGATCACAGCAACCTGAGGCCGCAGATGTTGAGGGGTCCGCTATATCTCGCGGGCCTGATCCAGTCACTTTTATCGCAGTCGGAGTGTCGACAACAGCTTTTGTGGGCGCTTCTCCACCAGTTTTGAGGACTGTCCCGGAGGTTGCTATGACTGTTCCTGCCGCAGTACCGGTTGTTGACATGGGTACTCTTCCTCCTGCACAGCGGACTCCTCCGTCTGTTGTAGATGTTCGTCCTCCTCCGCCTCCTCTGCCTACAAACATGGGACATATGCTTGCTTTCTTCCAGCAGATATTGGAGACTCAGAGAGCCCAGTCTGAGGCACATCAGAGACAGACCGACGCGATGCATCAAGGCATAGAGGATGCCTATCAGTTGGCTTTAGCAGCCCTGGAGCAGAGGGCTCCATATCAGGGAGCGCGTCCGAGGTCGGGCGACATTCAGGACTTCAAGAAGTTGGGGCCTCGTGACTTTAGCGGGACTGAGGGTATAGTCTATGCTGACGACTGGCACGAGGACATCGAGCGGCAGATAAGGGCCTCCCGCCTTGCAGATGACCTGAAGGTCGAGGCAGTAGGTTTACAGTTGTTGGGCATCACTCGTACCTGGTTCAAGAACGAGACAGCCCTTGTTTGGGAGGGCCATAACTGGGCCGAGTTCAAGCTTCTCTTTAAGGAAAAGTTCTTCTCTCATACAGACAAGATTGACCTGGTGAGGCAGTTTCAGAATCTGCAGCAGGGCAGTTTGTCTGTGGAGGAGTACATTGCAGAGTTTTGCCGTCTGAGCCAATATAAGGAGTATATAGTTTGTAAAGTAGAGATCAGGGCGAGCCATTTCAGAGAGAGGTTGATCTGGGATATCAAGATCCTCATTCCCTCTTTTTATACGACTTATACCGAGATCTATGCGGAGGCCTGCAAGGTAGAGCGGGAGTGGGGCTTGAAGCCCAAGAGGGATCACAATCTTTTTTTGGGGGCTACTAGCAGCACGGGGGCTGTAAACACCCTCAGCTTCAGCATCGTTCTTTCCAGCATCACCAGTCGCAGGTTCAGGCCAGAGCACCATTTTAGCAGGTGCAGCACACCCAGCAGAGACAGGTACAGATTGGAGCTTCTTGCAACTTCTGCAAGAAGCTTGGTCACGTTTGGGAGGTTTATCGAAAGAGGCTGGGAGTATGTCTCTTTTGTAGTGGCACAGGCCATCAGTTGAGAGATTGTCCCGTGAACCCTCGTATTACTGGTACATCTTAGAGGACGCCAGCGAGACTACCTGCAGTACAGCCGAAGGGTCCACCACTTTCGACCCAGCAACAGTGGTTTGCCCAGCACCACCAGCAGCGGGGTTTTCAGGGTATGGCTTTTGTTCTTGTAGCCAAGGAGATCGAGCCAGTTGTAGATGTTGTGGCAGGTTCAGTTCTTCTCGATTCTTTTCCTGCTTTAGCATTGTTTGATTCAGGTACTACACACAATTTTGTGTCAGTTTCTTTTGTACTTAGACACAATATTATTGCTAAGTATCTGGGTAGGACTTGCAAGATTATGACCGAGAGAGGTATTATCCTGGTTAATAATATTTACAAGGGGCAGAGTGTTACACTGTGAGGCCTGGATTTGAGTGCGTGCTTGCTCGTAATGCCACTTCCGAGCTACGATGTGGTACTCGGTATGGACTAGTTGAGTAGGCACCATACTAGTTGTTTGCCATTAAAATCTTTTTATTGCAATTTTAATTACAAACAGAACAGTGTTACAATATAGGACTTAGATGTAGTCATAGGAGAATACTTTTGTTTATCTGGGTCCCTGTGTCGATGGAGCGAGTGGTAATGCGTTGACTCCGTTGACGATCTGACGATAGTTTTCGGTTCTCTGAAGGTCTGAGTTGCTCTGGGTGCTGGAGCTTACGGAGAGGAAGAAGACGTTGAGTGTCTGTATCTGCCTCTCTTACTGTGTATATAGGTTTCTGTCTGTTGGTGTGTCTGTGTGTGTGTGTAAGAAGGAGATGATCCCTCTATTTATAGCTTGTAGGCTGGCTGCTCATGCGCGCATATATAGGATGCGCCTGTACGTGGGGATGCCACGTGATTGAAGCTGCGGAAGGCGCATGGATGATGCGCCATCATTTGTGGGTTGAATCCTTCATGCTGCTTTTGTGGGCTGACACGTCGCAGGGGAGAGGATCTTTCTGTTGCTGAGATATTGGGTGATTAGCACCCCTTTATAGGCTGAATTGAGTCAAAGGAAACGTGGCGCATGCCCGTGGCTCAAAGATCTCGAATTTGGTGGAGAGTGATCTTGTAGGATGCGCTTGGGATTGGGCGCATGAGAAGACTTTGGCTCACAACCTTCAGGAGTCACGAACCAGTCTGGGTGCATGGCTTTTGAGGTACATACGAGTCTTCAGGCGCATGGTCGCTGAGGCGCATGCGAGTGGTTGGTCGGCCACGTGGGTCGTAACCGTCGGAGGAAAGTAATGATGATGCTGATATCAGCGACGCTTCGTCCTCTGAAAAGTTGCTAACTGTCCAGTCCTCGGGAGACGTGCTGCCAACTTTGTCACTTTAGCATTAATTGCTTGATGAGTGACGATCCAAAATGGGCACATGGGTCCATGTTGATTAGGACGCATGGATCTGTGCTTTGTTGGGCACATCCATACGGGGCGCTTTGGAACCGACGGGCGCATCTGTGCGATGCGCCCGGCGTATGACGTGCCTTTATTGGTCTGACTTTTGTGTTATTTAAGTGCTTTAAATAGCCATTTTGACTTGGCTGAATTCGAAGCGTCAGGTTCATCACCATAAATGCAAATTCATTACACGGGATTCGGAGAGCCCGCCACTTGGCGCATGGGTTTGATTTGCCCGGCCTATAAATAGTGGCAAGAAGAGAGTTTGCTTCTCGTTCTCTCACATCTTTCCGAATAAACTTGTTTGTTTGAGCATGTTCTGTTGACGAGATGCTCCCAAGGGTAAAGATGCGACGTACTGTCTTCATTCATGCACTCGTGAAGGTGACTGTTACATCCAAAAGTCAGGGTCGAGGGCTTCTGAGGCAGACGGAAGGTGCCTGTTGCATCCAAAGATCGGGATGCTCGAGTCCTGTCCCCATTATGCTGGAAGAGCCGCAGATCGAAATTACGGTGCTCTCATCTTCCTTGGGCTTTGGAGAGTTCTTCCTTCTGCAAGAGTGGGTGTTGCCCATTCTGGTTGTGTTAAAAGCTGCTCCTTTAGCCTCGAAGGAGAGCTCTTCCTCCCGCTAGGGTGGAGTTAATCGCCCACCCAGGTTCTACTCAATAAATGCTTCATTAGTCGAAGTATTTGATCGGGTCGAAGTAAGGCGCATATGTTGAGACTTCATGATGCACATAACTGAGACGCTGAAGAGTTGCGCCTGACTGAGACGCTGAAGAGCTACGCCTGACTGAGATGCTGAAGCGATGCGTCGGCCTGATGATGCGCCTGGTGGGGGGCGCATGGCAGTTTGCTGCGCCTGGTTGTAGTCTTAGGATCTTTCTTTTTTGTAGAAATTCTCCTATGTAAAGCCTTTTTTTAGACATTTAATAGACTTTTATATGAAAATAAAAATCTTCTTTTGCTGTCTATATTTTTGCTGTCTTGATGTGCCAAGTACTTCGTTTGAGCTCCCTGGCGCATGTTCTGAGTGGTATTTGAGCGCATAGGAATTCTGGCACATAGATGCGCCCTAAAATTCCATGATTCTATACTAGTATAGATTGTAGAGCAGGCAGAGTGTTGTTTAGTCCGCCAGGGGAGCCAGAGTTTCAGTTTGTCAGAGGAGTAGCGGAGCCGAAAGATGGATTCTGTGGAGCCTTGTTGGCGGGGCAGGAGTTGCTGCATCCATTTATTACAGAGTTCTTGGATGTCTTTCCCGAGAAATTGTCGGGGATGCCGCCAGACAGAGATGTTGAGTTCTCGATAGACTTGATGTCGGACGCTGATCCTATTTTTCAGTAAGTCTATCGAGTCAACAACAGCGAGTTGGCAGAGCTGAAGAAGCAAGTCGACGAGCTGTAGGACAAGGGCTTTATCAGATCCAGTTCTTCACCTTGGGGCGTGCCAGTTCTGTTTGTCCCGAAGAAGGACGATACGGTACGGATGTGTATCGACTACCGAGCGCTCAACAACCTCACTATCAAGAATAGGTATCCATTGCCAGGATTGATGACTTGTTTGATCAGTTGAGCAGCGCGAGGGTGTTCTCGAAGATAGATTTGCAATCTGGGTACCATCAGCTGAAGGTGAAGCGGGATGACATTCCGAAGACTGCTTTCCGTACTCGGTACGGCCAGTATGAGTTCACCGTCATGCCATTTGGGTTGACCAACGCCCCAGCAGTGTTCATAAACTTGATGAATAAGGTATTCTATCCGTACCTTGACAAGTTCGTGGTGGTCTTCATTGATGATATTCTCATCTATTCGAAGAAGCCTGAGGAGCACGAGGTGAAACACCCAGTTTTCCAGAAGAAGGTAATTTTAAAATTTTGTAATTATAATTATTATTTAATGATATTTATTTCATATTATGATTTTTAGTGATGTTTAATTATTTTTAAAACTATTTAAATTTATGACTTGTGATTTTGGTGTTTTGCTAGTAAAACAGTAGAGACTGCCTACCCTAGAGCCTAGCCATGTGATTAGGGTATTTTTGACATTTTTGGGGTTATTTGATTTTATTATAATTTATTTGAATTTATGGGAATTTATAGAATTTATTTTGGAATTGTTTAAATGAGGGTTGACTAGGTTGACTTTGACTAGCAATGACCATGGTAGACCAACCTAGGAGCTAACCCTAGTTGAGTTTGGATTTGGTTAGGTTATGCAACCCTAGTTAGACTAGAGTTGACCCGTGGTATGGTTATTTGACTTAAGTTAGATTATTAAGTCATAAGCCATGACTTGTGGTTGCACCTTAATCAATAACTTAGCCTTAAAAGCCCATAGGCCCACACCACTAGCCAAATCCTAACCCTAACAAGTCTTGGCTAGCCACATAACCCTCATTGGGAATCCCTAACTATAAGTATCCTCTTAGAAATTAGGGCTAGCATCTTAGGAAGAACAAAGCTTTAGAAAGAGGTAGTTTTCCATCTTCAAAAATCCCTAGAAAATCCATTTTAACTCATTTTTAATCCAAACAAATTGCAATAGGTTCTAATTGATGTTTTCTTGCTGTTGGAATCTGTTATTCTCAGTTTTCTATCAATTTGAAGGAGTTTGGTGGCTTTTGGGACTCCTCATTCAAGGAGTTTTTGTGTTGGAGAACACCATAGGTAAAATCCTAATCCACCTATTAAAGTTAGATTTTAATTGCATGGATGCCTAGCCCTAAGTGTCCTGACCTTGTAAGAATAAGATTTGGTGGAATTTGTGTCCTGTACGTGTCCGTATCGGACACGTATCAGTGACAGCCATAGGTGTTTGACGAAATGTCTCAATGGACATTTCGTTCTGATTTTGCAAAACTTTTTGAATAGGAAAGTGTATTTTTGTGTCGCTTATCCATTTCTTTAGCTCTGAGCTTGATTCGTGTTTGTGTCGTGTCGTTTTGGACACGCGCGTACACGTTTTGGACACGCGCGCGCGCTGCTACAGTTCTCCCCTGCTGTTCGGGCCTCCTACAGGACACGATACTGGATGGTTCGACACGAAATTTTGTGGACACTAGGGGGCATGTACTGACATCATGCCCCCAAAATTTCACTAGGTTTCGTGGTCGGGTTGGAGAGAAATCAGTCGTGCACTGATTTTTTACTATTTTGTGCACAGTTTTAATTAGCCACTGATACGGCCTTTTATCTTTGGACACAACACGCGAGGACACAAATCAGGGCGACACACACCTAGGTCTACCCTAGGTGCACACACTGACACATGCACGTGGCCCAGTTCGCGTCGTGTCGAGTGCACGACACGCGTGCACCTGTGCACGACGCACTGTCTGTGTATGTGTCTCAGTGCACTGTTTTGGGCAAATTCATTTTGGACACGGCTGTGTCCTCGTGGTGGACACTTGACACTTCCAGAGACACCTTCACACATAGCATTTACATTACCAACCACTTAATTATCATTTTAATTTGATTTTGTAGATCAACTCTCAAATACCTATTTTTCTGATATCCTACATTGATTGTACAGTTTTCTCTGTTTCCAGAAATTCAAATTCGAGATTTAGCAATCTTTTTAACCTACTTAAATGCAATAGTTCACATGTTTAAGTGCCTAGTATGTTACACCTATATGTGTTTTACTTATGTGATGAATTTGGTTTGAATTGGTGAATGTTTGGGTATTGAATTGGGGTTGAAATATGTGGACTGTTTTAATGTTCTAAATTTTGATACCTAAGTTCTAATAGAACCTGAGATTATGGGGGGGGAGGGGGGTTCATGAGTTATTTTTTTTCCTTCTCTTTTCTCACTGTAGGATTAAATCTGAACTGTTATGGTTCCTTCCTTCTTTTCTGAAAATCTGAGTTGTTTTAATAAAGAAACCAGTGTGTACACTGTCAATTGGTTTCCTAAGTTTTCGTTGAAAACTGAGATTGCAGGTTCATTTTTTTACATGTAAATTCTCACTGTTGGTTATCCTGAGAACTTATTTCTATACACTTTAGCACAACACATTGACACCATTGTTCCTATTCACTTAATCAGTCACACACACACATGTAGACACCCCATCACACACACACACATTCCTTCCCCTCACTCACAGTTCACTCCTTCTTTCACTCACTCTTCACACTCTCTATTTTCTACCCTCTATATATATATATCCTATTCTCCTATGTAAACACTTGCTAATAGGTAATGTATATGTATAATGTAATGTATACAGTAGTATGTGAATCTATATTTATAATATAGGTTTGTGCATTATATATAGGTATCTAAAATAGATACTTGAAATGGGTGTATAGGGTATGTATGTATATATATATATATATATATATATATATATATATATATATATATATATATATATATTAGTATCCTATATTATGTGTATGTGTGTTTACTAAATGTATGTATTCTACATATTTATGTGTTATGTTTTAGATTACATAAATCAAGAGTGTATTGGTTAGATATAGATTTGGCATGGTGTATGTGTTTGGGTTGACCTAGGTAGAATAGCCTATGGCCTGTGTATGGTTGTTTGACTAATAGGCCTAGATTGGGCTTGTACAGCTTTTTTAGACCTAGAATAGACTTGCTAGACTAGTGTAGACTAGTTTGACCATAGTTGACCTAGTTTGACTTCTAGGATTGACCAGAGTTGACCAAGAGTTGACTTTGGCCTAGATTGACCTAGTTTCATGTAGAATGCATTGTAGTGCTTCATTATATCATTTTAGACTTGTTGTGACCTGTGCTGTTCTGATTAGGAGCCAGACACCTCTCCTCGGACAGTACATTTCATCCGGACACTCAGATACAGGCGAGTATATTCTCTGATCATTTCATATCCTGCTTAGAATTATTTTTTTGTATTAAATTACTTTACTTGATACTATCACGTTGGTCAAACGGATTAGTACAATATGGATCCCTTCCTGAGATGTTATCCCTTCAGGGAGCATCGGGGTACTCTATGTTCTGTGCGTTTCACTTACATGGTGTATCACTATGCTTCTTTGGTTCTTTGATTACTTGTGACATATACTCATATGATCACAGAGTCTTCTTTGAATCCTTATCCTATTTATTGGGTTTTCCAGAAACCCCATTTATGGGACTACTATGTACCACCCTTTGGGGGCTTACCACCCTTTGGGGGCTTATCACCCTTTGGGGGCTTACCACCATTCGGGGGCTGTTACATAGAATTATAACATAACCTGGTTGGATCCTTGTGTATTAATTGGGGGTACGGGGGAGTATAAATAGCCATGTGAACAATTCCAAAGCAGAATAGCCATGTACGCCTCTTTAGTATAGCCATGTACAATCAAGCCATTCACATGTCGACTTTGTACTCTAAATCACTAGTCACTGGTAGCTCTTTACTTATAGTAGATATTTCTATTACAGTTCTCTCTCTGTTTACATACTGCATTTCTTCAGTATCTATATCTTACTTTACTGCATGATTATATTTTCTAACCTGCTATGAACTGTTGAGATGTACTGTGCTCGCTCCTGTCCTGACTGGACCTGTTGAAAATATTACAGAGGTCGAGGAGGAGGCCTGTGAGGATACCTTCTTCGGGACAGCTCTAGCTGACGGCTTTACCCTACTGCCTAGACTAGTTTAGTTAGGCCTTATCTTATTTTATGTTGTCTTGAGACTGTTTAGCTAGACTTTACTTCTGTTCAGAGATGTTGAGTTGTATATATTCTTTCATATTCAGTAGCTGAGATATGTACTCTGGATATTTGCTCGGATATTATCTTAGACTATTCTATTTTCTGTATTTCTGTGAGTTCTATATCATATCGTGCTTTCTTCTTCCTTAGTTGTGATTGAGTTCATTTACTGCTATGTCACCCCCACTCGGGGAGTATAAACTGCTTAGCTTATTTGTTAGATGTTCTGACCTAGGACAGCGTTCTATCGCCGACACTGCGGCGTAGGCTGGGGGTTGTTACGCTCTCGTACCCTCACAGTGGGTGTGGGTCGTGACACGTTTTTAGTGGCCCATGCAGGTCGATTTTATGTAGTGGTATTCGAACTAGAGTATCACTACAGCCTGCAGTAGGATTTGGATATATATTTTGAAGGTACTCAATCACAGTTAGGATTCCTTGAGAGATTCCTGGGACGACCATTGAGAATCTTATTTAAACTTCAATTTGAAATCCTTCTCCTTGTTTTGTTCGCTCTCACTCCTTGATCATTGAATTTGATTTTGTTGGATCGTTGTTGATTTTGATTTTCCTATCGAGATGAATTGTATGGCCTGAGTTGCGATATTTTTCTGATAACATATGATGACGGGAATACAGGGATGGTAAAACGTCTACTTGATTATGAAACTTGTAGTTTAGCACAGCCATGTTAGCTGGCGTGACGGAAACATAGAGACCTGACTTCGGATGTACATATCTTGGTTATGAGATTTGGAATTTCTTGCAGCTATACTAGTCGGCATAGCGAGAATTCCAGACGACATGATTATAGAGGTGCATGCCCCAGATATGGAATCTATCGTTTATCGCAGCCTTGCTTACTGGCGTGGCGAGGACTCTGAGTAACGTGATTTTTTGACAGACGTATATGATAATCATATTGTATCTTGAGAAGGTTTTTAAACATATCATCTCTATGGTACCATTCTGTTGTATAAATTGTACCCCATCATCAAATAACTTAGGAGTAGGAGTATGAGTAGGAGTGGCTTAGCTGTTATCATAAACCTTGTGTAACTTCTTGCTATAAGTTCTTCCTAATGCAACGAATCGATGATTTTGCTAGACCTTAACTTGGATTTGATATTATAGCTCTGGTTTCAAAATGGTTCCTTCTTTTAAACAGATAAGTAGAGCAGATTTTATCATTATATTTTTTTTGCCATTATTCCTTGTATTACCTTAGAATATATATATATAGTGGACACAAATGCTTGCCTGACACGTATGCATGCTACACTTGATCACCAACCTATCTAAATGCCTGTTAATATGATTGATGTTAAGTTCTCAAAATCCTAGTATTCTAATATAGTACAATATCAATGACTAGTTCGCTGTTCTCTATATTAAATTCGTAATTTAAATTTAAATGTCATGTTATTAATTTTGCTTACATCACTACACATGTATGTTATATACAGGGTTTTATTTCTTAAAGAGATTGGTTGAGTTTTGTGTTAAATTTGTCAAACCTGAGACTGTGTACATATTAACCCTTTAAGTCTAAATTCTAAGTGATTAGTCAATATGCAATTTTCTTTAATAGTAATGTTTGAACCGTATACATGGTTGTGTAGGTGTATAATGTTAGGTTTTATACTCTTACATGTTAGGTTGTGGTAAACATTGAGATAGTTTTTGATGTTCGAATTTCTCCAAAATTTTGAAAACTGAATACATGTTAACATTTTTTTTTATTGCTTACAAATGTGTAGTTCAATTTCAGATCTAATATGTAATGCTGAACTAAGCTGAATGATGAACCCTTCATTTCAAGTTTTAACCCATGTACACTTGACACCCTACACTAATGTTCACAACTGCCATGAAAACCTAACCATTCATCTCTATGTTATGTTCACATAGCTATATATATATATATATATATATATATATATATATATATATATATATATATATATATAGTTCTGTATACATGTTATAATGTATGTAGATGCAATTAAAATCTCTACCTCTCTATACATATAGGTATACTTATATATATGGTTAGCCATGCATGTTATGAGTAAATAGCTTGTGCCTTATATACTGCTTAACCAATATGCCATGAATAGTGTAACTTGATAGCTATAGTTGAGACACATATCCTCTTATGCACTTTCATGTATAATTCACACGAACCATATAACCCTTACATAATGCTAGCTCTTCCCTCTCTAACACACTCTCTATATATACATATTGTGATTGGATTCCATGCAATTGACTTTAATTCCTTAACTTTTGATTTTAATTTTCTTAAATAGTATCCCTTAATAGATAATTGGTAGTTATCCTTATTATATTTTATTTTTGATAAGTACCAGTTTTCATATAGGAGGGTAGACTGCCTTACAGTCTTGATGATTGTTGTTTTCTTTATCCTTTCCAGTATGGCACCCATGACCCGAGCCCGTCGCCTGAGAGCAGCTGCAGCTACTGAGAGTGTGCCTCCACCTCCTACTATTCAGGAGGTAGTGATCCCTCTATCTGATCAGGGGGTGGTGGCACCTCCTTCCATTGAGGAGATGGTGGTAGCCTCGCCAGAGAGTCTTTCTTCATCTCCTGTCATTCAGGAGAGAGCTGCAGATTTGCCTGAGACCGAGAGCCTTTCCCTACCCCTTGGGATGGTACTCCCTATTGTGCCACCCGGAGGTTTGTTACTTGACGCAGCCCAGATGTTTAGATATTTCTAAGAGAGGCTGTTGGATTCACAGAGAGTTCATGAGGAGGCCATGAGGGAGCAAATTCAGAGGTTGCTACGTCTGCGGGACTCTGTTCTTCTAGGAGAAGAGCCTAGCTCCAAGAGGGCGAGGAGCAGTACCCAGTCCTACCCAGAGTTTGAGGAGTACCCATATATCCAGCCTATATCATCATACCCAGCCCAGTCTCCTGTCCAGCAGAGGCCAGCTGAGCCAGAGCCTATCTGTGCCTACTGCAAGAAGTCTGGACACAAGTGGAAAAACTGTAGAAAAAGACTAGGATTGTGCCTATTCTGTGGTTCAGCTGCACACTGGGGGCAGTACTGCCCTGCTATACCTGCCCCAACCAGGGCCCTGCTTCCAGGAGGGAGTTCTGGTTCTCAGACCTAGCTGGAGGTGAGTTTTGACCTAACCTTAGTATTCCTTTTTGAGAATTTTGATGCATCCCTTGCTTGTATGTTTTGATACCTTGTGATTGCCTAGTACTGTAGCATGGTTGGTATAACTAGATGAGACCCCAGACTGATATTGCATGCCATGACCTCATAGGTTACACTTTTCAACTGCATGATTTAAATAGGTATTAGAGACTATAATTGCTGGGGGCTTAACCTAGAAGGGGTACGATCATATTAATTTCGAGGACGAAATTTTTATAAGGTGGGTAGGATTGTAACACCCAGTTTTCCAGAAGAGGGTAATTTTGAAATTTTGTAATTATAATTATTATTTATTGATATTTATTTCATATTATGATTTTTAGTGATTTTTAATTATTTTTAAAACTATTTAAATTCATGACTTGTGATTTTGGTGTTTTGCTAGTGAAACAATAGAGACTGCCTATCCTAGAGCCTAGCCATGAGATTAGGGTATTTTTGACATTTTTGGGGTTATTTGATTTTATTATAATTTATTTGAATTTATGGGAATTTATAGAATTTATTTTGGAATTGTTTGAATGAGGGTTGACTAGGTTGACTTTGACTAGCAATGACCATGGTAGACCAACCTAGGAGCTAACCCTAGTTGAGTTTGGATTTGGTTAGGTTATGCAACCCTAGTTAGACTAGATTTGACCCATGGTATGGTTATTTGACTTAAGTTAGATTATTAAGTCATAAGCCATGACTTGTGGTTGCACCTTAATTAATAACTTAGCCTTAAAAGCCCATAGGCCCACACCACTAGCCAAACCCTAACCCTAACAAGTCTTGGCCAGCCACATAACCCTCATTGGGAATCCCTCCCTATAAGTATCCTCTTAGAAATTAGGGCTAGCCTCTTAGGAAGAACAAAGCTTTAGAAAGAGGTATTTTCCCATCTTCAAAAAACCCTAGAAAATCTATTTTAACTCCTTTTTAATCCAAACAAATTGCAATAGGTTCTAATTGATATTTTCTTGCTGTTGGAATTTGTTATTCTCAGTTTTATATCAATTTGAAAGAGTTTGGTGGCTTTTGGGAATCCTCATTTAAGGAGTTTTTGTGTTGGAGAACACCATAGGTAAAATCCTAATCCACCCATTAAAATTAGGTTTTAATTGCATGGATGCCTAGCCCTAAGTGTTCTGACCTTGTAGGAATAGGATTTGGTGGAATTTGTGTCCTGTACGTGTCCGTATCGGACACGTATCAGTGACAGCCATAGGTGTTTGACGAAATGTCTCAATGGACATTTCGTTCTGATTTTGCAAAACTTTTTGAATAGGAAAGTGTATTTTTGTGTCACTTATCCATTTCTTTAGCTCTGAGCTTGATTCGTGTTTGTGTCGTGTTGTTTTGGACACGCGTGCACACGTTTTGGACACGCGCGCGCTGCTACAGTTCTCCCCTGCTGTTCGGGCCTCCTATAGGACACGACACTGGATGGTTCGACACGAAATTTTATGGATACTAGGGGGCATGCACTGACATCATGCCCCCAAAATTCTACTAGGTTTCGTGGTCGGTTGGAGAGAAATCAGTCGTGCACTGATTTCTCACTGTTCTGCGCACAGTTTTAATTAGCCACTGATACGGCCTTTTATCTTTGGACACGACATGCGAGGACACAAATCAGGGCGACACACACCTAGGTCTACCCTAGGCGCACACACTGACACGTGCACGTGGCCCAGTTCGCGTCGTGTCGAGTGCACGACACGCGTGCACCTGTGCACGACGTACTGTCTGTGTATGTATCTCAGTGCACTATTTTGGGTAAATTCATTTTGGACACGGCTGTGTCCTCGTGGTGGACACTTGACACTTCCAGAGACACCTTCACACATAGTATTTACATTACCAACCACTTACTTATCATTTTAATTTGATTTTGTAGATCAATTCTCAAATACCCATTTTTCTGATATCCTACATTGACTGTACAGTTTTCTCTGTTTCCAGAAATTCAAATTCGAGATTTAGCAATCTTTTTAACCTACTTAAATGCAATAGTTCACATGTTTAAGTGCCTAGTATGTTACACCTATATGTGTTTAACTTATGTGATGAATTTGGTTTGAATTGGTGAATGTTTGGGTATTGAATTGGGGTTGAAATATGTGGACTGTTTTAATGGTTCTAAATTTTGATACCTAGGTTCTAATAGAACCTGAGATTATGGGGGGGGGGGGGTTCATGAGTTGTTTTTTCCTTCTCTTTTCTCACTGTAGGATTAAATCTGAACTGTTATGGTTCCTTCCTTCTTTTCTGAAAATCTGAGTTATTTTAATAAAGAAACCAGTGTGTACACTGTCAATTGTTTTCCTAAGTTTTCATTGAAAACTGAGATTGCAGGTTCATTTTTTTACATGTAAATTCTCATTGTTTGTTATCCTGAGAACTTATTTCTGTACACTTTAGCACAACACATTGACACCATTGTTCCTATTCACTTAATCAGTCACACACACACATGTAGACACCCCATCACACACACACATTCTTTCCCTTCACTCACAGTTCACTCCTTCTTTCACTCACTCTTCACACTCTCTATTTTCTACCCTCTCTATATATATATCCTATTCTCCTATGTAAACACTTGCTAATAGGTAATGTATATGTATAATGTAATGTATACAGTAGTATGTGAATCTATATTTATAATATAGGTTTGTGTATTATATATAGGTATCTAAAATAGATACTTGAAATGGGTGTATAGGGTATGTATGTATATATATATTAGTATCCTATATTATGTGTATGTGTGTTTACTAAATGTATGTATTCTACATATTTATGTGTTATGTTTTAGATTACATAAATCAAGAGTGTATTGGTTAGATATAGATTTGGCATGGTGTATGTGTTTGGGTTGGCCTAGGTAGAATAGCCTATGGCCTGTGTATGCCTGTTTGACTAATAGGCCTAGATTGGGCTTGTACAGCTTTTTTAGACCTAGAATAGACTTGCTAGACTAGTGTAGACTAGTTTGACCATAGTTGACCTAGTTTGACTTCTAGGGTTGACCAGAGTTGACCAAGAGTTGACTTTGGCCTAGATTGACCTAGTTTCATGTAAAATGCATTGTAGTGCTTTATTATATCATTTTAGACTTGTTGTGACCTGTGCTGTTCTGATTAGGAGCCAGACACCTCTCCTCGGACAGTACATTTCATCCGGACACTCAGATACAGGCGAATACATTCTTTGATCATTTCATATCCTGCTTAGAATTATTTTCCTGCATTAAATTATTTTACTTGATACTGTCACGTTGGTCACACATATTAGTACAATATGGATCCCTCCCTGAGATGTTATCCCTTCAGGGAGCATCGGGGTACTCTATGTTCTGTGCGTTTTACTTACATGGCGTATCACTATGCTTCTTTGGTTCTTTGATCACTTGTGACATTTACTCATATGATCACAGAGTCTTCTTTGAATTCTTATCCCATTTATTGGGTTTCCCAGAAACCCCATTTATGGGACTACTATGTACCACCCTTTGGGAGCTTACCACCCTTTGGGAGCTTACCACCCTTCGGGGGCTGTTACATAGAATCATAACATAACCTGGTTGGATCCTTGTGTATTAATTGGGGGTACGGAGGAGTATAAATAGCCATGTGAACAATTCCAAAGTAGAATAGCCATGTACGCCTCTTTAGTATAGCCATGTACAATTAAGCCGTTCACATATCGACTTTGTACTCTAAATCACTAGTCACTGGTAGCTCTTTACTTATAGTAGATATTTCTATTACAGTTCTCTTTCTGTTTACATACTGTATTTCTTCAGTATCTATATCTTACTTTACTGCATGATTATATTTTCTAACCTGCTATGAACTGTTGAGATGTACTGTGCTCGCTCCTGTCCTGACTGGACCTGTTGAAAATATTATAGAGGACGAGGAGGAGGCATTAAGGATACCTTCTTCGGGACAGCTCTAGCTGACGGCTTTACCCTACTGCCTAGACTAGTTTAGTTAGGCCTTATCTTATTTTTATGTTGTCTTGAGACTGTTTAGCTAGACTTTACTTCTGTTCAGAGATGTTGAGTTGTATATATTCTTTCATATTCAGTAGTTGAGATATGTACTCTGGATATTTGCTTGGATATTATCTTAGACTATTCTATCTTCTATATTTCCGTGAGTTCTATATCATATCGTGCTTTCTTCTTCCTTAGTTGTGATTGAGTTCATTTACTGCTATGTCACCCCCACTCGGGGAGTATAAACTGCTTAGCTTATTTGTTAGATGTTGTGACCTAGGTCAGCGTTCTACCGCCGACACTGTGGCATAGGCTGGGCGTTGTTACGCTCTCGTACCCTCACAGTGGGTGCGGGTCGTGACACGAGGAGCATCTACGGATTGTGCTGGAGACTCTGAGGAAGGAGCAGCTGTATGGGAAGCTATCGAAGTACGAGTTATTCTTGGACCGAGTGGAGTTCCTGGGCCATGTTGTATCAGGTGATGGGATTTCAGTGGATCAGAAGAAGATTGCAGCAGTGGAGTCTTGGTCGACACCCAGTTCAGTTACTGAGATTCGAAGCTTTCTGGTTTTGACAGGCTACTATCAGAAGTTCGTGCAGGACTTCTCTCGAATTGTAGAGCCAATGACTAGACTCACCAGGACGAACGTGGAGTTCGTCTGGACTAATGAGTGTCAGGCTGCTTTCGAGGAGCTGAAGAAGAGGTTGACGTCGGCTCCTATTTTGACGTTGCCATCTGGGTCTGGAGGATTCACGATCTACAGTGATACTTCGGAAAACGGTTTGGGTTGCTTTCTTCAGCAGCGTGGGAAGGTAATTGCTTATGCATCTAGGCAGTTACGGCCATATGAGAAGAACTACCGACTCATGATTTAGAGTTGGCAGCAGTCATTTTTGCCTTGAAGCTGTGGAAATACTATTTGTACGGAAAGCGTGTGGAGATTTTTACTGACCATAAGAGCTTGAAGTACGTGTTTACGCAGAAAGAGCTGAACATGAGGCAGAGGCGATGGTTAGAGCTGATGAAGGATTTTAATATATCCTTACTGTACCATCCGGGGAAGGCCAACATGCTTGCGGATGCTTTGGGCAGGTATCTAGTAGCCATGTGTTTGACGATGGATCGTCACCTTCTGGCAGATTTGGAGAGCTTGGGTATAGAGGTGACAGTTTCTGGGTTTGAAGAACAGATGTGGGGTCTTCAGGTGCAGTCAGAGATGATGGACAGAGTCAAAGCAGCTCAGTTTGAGGATGAGGCTCTGAGGGTCATCAGGGAGCAGGTTCGGACGGGATTGTTGGATGATTTCTCTGTAGCGGGAGATGGGTCGTTGAGGCATGGTACCAGATTGTGTGTGTTGAGCAGAGGACTTTGGGAGGAGGTTCTTCAGGAGGCACATCATTCTCAGTACTCTATGCATCCTGGTACCAATAAGATGTACAGAGACTTGAGACAACATGTTTTGTGGTATGACATGAAATGCGAGGTGGCTCAGTTCGTTTCTAGATGCTTGGTGTGCCAGCAGGTGAAAGCCGAGAGACAGAGACCAGGAGGGTTGCTCCAGCCACTACCCATTCCTGAGTGGAAGTGAGAGCACATCACTATGGACTTTGTGTCTGGACTTCCGCGTTCTCTAGGAGGAAAGGATGCGATTTGGATCATTGTTGATCGATTGACCAAATCGGCCCACTTTTTGCCTTTCAAGGAGGGTTTGACTACGGAGAAGCTGACCGAGATGTATGTGCGGCAGATAGTCCGATTGTACGAGATTCTAGTAAGCATAGTCTCGGATCGGGATAGCCGATTCACTTCCCACTTTTGGAGGAGTTTGCAGCTTAGCTTGGGCACATCGCTCAAGTTCAGTACCGCATACCACCCTCAGACAGACGGGCAGTCGGAGAGGACGATTCAGACTCTCGAGGATATGCTTTGTACCTGTATCTTAGACTTCGAGGGATCTTAGGAGGACCACCTTCACTTGGTAGAGTTTTCTTACAACAACAGCTATCAAGCCAGTATAGAGATGTCACCTTTCGAGGCTCTATACGGACGGATCGATCTCGGAGTGGTCCAAAACGTGACTGGGATCTGCCATGTACCGTCTCAACTAAGACACGTGGAACACGTTGTGCACTTCCTCTAGTGCGGGCGGTAACTCCAGTCGGTAAGCCACTGCACCGACCATCTCCAAGATACGGAAAGGTCCGATGTATCGTGGACTAAGCTTCCCGCCTCCACCAAAACGAATCGTGCCATGCGTCGGAAAAATCCGCCGAAACACAAGTTCACCAATCTAGAACAAAAACACAAGACTTAAGGCTTGATCTAAAATAATCACAATCAGACTCAAATACTAGAAAAATCTAAACTACCTCAAACTCCAACGATCTCCGATGGCTATCGGCCCAATGCCGCTGCCTGTCCTGCGCCACCCGAAGTCTATCTCTGATAACCCTGACCTTTTCTGCAGCATCCACTACCATCTCAGGGCCAAGCAAAACTCTCTCGCCGACATCATCCCAAGACAAGGTTATACCCTTGGTTCGTGTTGCATGGAGACACCACTCTCCAGGTGAGTCTACCTGGGAGAGAGAGGATGACATGCGGGAGCAATTTCCATATCTCTTCGAGCCTTGAGGTAGAATTTTTTTTCCTTGTTCTGTTTTTGTTGTTGTGATAGTTTCGCCTTCAATTTCGAGGACAAAATTATTTTAAGGGGGGAGGAGACTTGTCACCCCCAGTTTTCAAAATAAGGGTAAAATGGTAATTTTTAAAATTAGAATAACTGTGATTTTTTATTTATCAAATATTGTGTTATGGGATTTTATTGATCGGGTTTGAGTTTTGGTCCATTTCGACCTGTGTTAGAGACCCGGATAGCTTTGACTCTTGATGGGACCCAAACTTAAGTTAGACATTGTCCATAAATCCCACTAATTCGTATAGTGCATTTAGACTAACCCCACATGACTTAATTGGTCCATTTGGTTATTTAAACTTGACCATTTTAGCCCCAAACTTCCACATAAGTCAAATTTGACCAAAAGGAGGCTTGGAGGGCATTTTGGACATTTGCCAAATGCCCCCAAACCCCCGTACATGGCCGGCCAACCCTACCCCTTCCTTTTTATTCCAAAATTCTCACACATAGCCTCCTTCTTCCTATTTTGGTGCTCTTCCCCAATTTGGAGAGTTCCCTTTGATTTGATCTTCAAATCATCTCATTTCTCTATAGTTTCTCCCATCAATCCTCTCTATATCTTCAAGGGAGGGTGCTACCAAAGTTTGGAAGAAAAGTGCAAGGTGGAAGTGTCATTTCTACAAGGATCTTTGTGTCAGAGAGAGTTTCATTAGGATTCACTCCTAATAGGTAAATTTCTATCCTCTAAACCAATTTTCCATGAAGTTTGATTAGTTTTGAATCCGTAGGATCCACCCTCTTGATAGAGCAACCATTTTGATTCAAGTTTGAGACCATTTGGAGTCCTATGGAGAAAGTTGACTTGTAGGCTAGTGTCCTATTGGTAGATTCCTAATTAGGATCCCCCCTTGTGTTTGTGCAAATGTTTGTGTAGTAATTTTAATCTATTTTTATATTGTTATGTATTAGAGAGTGGTGTGTGTGTGTGTGTTGAGGATTTGGTAGTGTGTGGTGGTAGTGGTGGTGTTGGATATATATATATATATATATATATATATATATATATATATATATATATATATATTCATGTGTGTGTGTGTGTCTATATATTCATGTGTGTGCGTGTTGGATATATATATATATATATATATATATATATATATATATATATATATATATATATATATATATATATATATATATATATATATATATATATATATATATATTCATGTGTGTGTGCGTGTCCATATATATATATATATATATATATATATATATATATATATATATATATATATATATATATATATATGGACACGCACACACACATGAATATATATATATATATATATATATATATATATATATATATATATATATATATATATATATATATATATATATATATATATATATATATTCATGTGTGTATGTGTGTGTGTGTCTTTATATATATATTTATGTGTATGAGTGGTATATATATAAAGGGGAGTAGAGAGTGAGATGGAGAGGGAGTAGAGAGTGAGAAGAAGAAGGAAGAGCACAGCAGCAACTGTGGGGGGGGGGGGATTAGGGGCTGCTGTCCCCCCCTCCCCCCCCAAAAAAACAGCAGCAGCAGCAGCATTATACAGCAGCAGCAACAACATTAAGAAGCAGCAACACCCCCCATTACACCCCATTGAACCCCCATATATAACCCCCTATATACACTATATAACCCCCTATATAGCCCTCTATATAACCCCCTATATAGCCCTATATTTGTGTATGTTTGAGTGATAAATGATAGTGTATAGTTAGAGTAAAAGAATATGGGATAAGTTAGCAAGCTAGTTCGATAATGAGTTAGAGGTTAGAGTTTGATAGTGTTAGTTATAGTTAGATAGTGGTTAAGTTAGTTTGATGTTAGTATTGTATCCTAGTTAAGTTTAGAGAGCTAGTTAGAGTTTAGATGGTGTGGTATTCTAAGGATACCAAATTGGTATCTCATGTTACCCATTTACCTTAAGATAATACAGAATTTACCCTTTTTTTCTTTTGAGTGTCAAGATATCATGATACGGTATCGAGATACTAGAAGAGGGTTGGAATACCATATTAGGGAGTAGGAGAAAGATTAGAATGAAGGTGGAGAGGTCTAGAGTCGGGGTTAGAGGCTAAGGTAAGGTTTTACCTTGGAAAGGGTAATTGGGTAAAACTAACATATGAGTTAATACCTTAAGATATAGTTGTAATTAGCATTTTTATGGTTGGTAATGGTTAGGAATAGTGGACTTAGACTAGTTTTGAACTCGGTTGACCACAATTGACTATTTTGACCAAAAGTCAACCGGAAGTCAACCGTAGCCTAAATTTGACTAGAACTTGACCGAAGTTGACCAGTTGACCCAAAGTCAACTATTAGTCAACGTTAGTCAAGTTTGACCTAGAGTTGACCAAGGGTTGACCAAAGTTGACCAGTTGACCAAAAGTCAACTGTAAGTCAACCTTTGACTTAGATTGACCTAGTTTGACTTGCTTTGACTTACCTTAACCTAGTTTGACTTTGTTAGGCATAGTATAACTTAGATTGACTATGTATAATCTAGTTTGACCCAGTTTGACCTTTTTTGACTTAGATTGGTTTAGTTTGACTTAGGTTAGTTTAGTTTGACTTAGTTTGATTTGTTTTTTACTTCCAAACCATTATATTGATACAGTATTCCATCTATAGGTCCTCGAAGCACTATTCTTGGACTCAGTCGACTTATCCATCATATATCAGGCGAGTATATTTTCTGATAACTTTTCTAATTTATGATAATTGTTATAATTCATGTACTTAGTGTAGATATACTTGTTCTTGACACATTGGTCACACGGATTGGTATTCATGGATCCCGACATTAGATGTTATTCCATATTATCTTGGTATATCTTGTACAAGCCCCTTTGTAGTTCTTGTGCAGTATATGGATACCGATTCTCGAGGAGACTTGCTCACTTCTCGCAGAATCCTGTGTCGTAACGTGTCTTGCTTGGATCCACTCAACCAGTCGGGTGCAGGAGTATTAGTGTAGATATATGGTCAATTCCTATTGTGCACCCATTGTGTATCGATTGTGAGTGTTGATCATACATTCCACATATGATTAGCCAGGCCTGTTACTATTGTGCAAGTTCCCAAGCCGGCCACATGTTGTAGCTATTACTCACACACTTAGAAAGATGATTCTTGATTCTTGTACATGCCATGATCAGTTTTACTTGCCTTATTCTAGCTCTAGATTTATAGCTTACCTTGCCATGATACTCACATGTACATTTCATGATTTCTTGTATATACTCTATATTACAGTCTTGTAGCTTTTGTCATATCTTGTGAACTGTTGTTAGTTGAGTGTGCTCGTTCCATCCTGACTAGATATGTTGACAAAATATTACAAATGACGATGAGGAGGATTGCTGTACCTACTACGGTCCGGATGACGTAGTGGGCATAGACTTGGAGACCTTGGTTCAGCAGGGCTTAGCTCTGCCCGACGAGCCTCTAGCTATAGTTTAGTTAGAGTAGATTTTAGACTGGACCTTGTCTCCAGCTTGCTACTTATGCTTATGATATTGGGATTTGTATAACTATATTACTTTGTGACTCTCTTTCTCTCTGTTGAGCTGGATATTGCACTTTGTGATTTATATCTATCTTGATTTCATGCCATGAAATTCTTTCTACTAGATTGTGATTGAGTTTATCAGTATTTCATATTATATCCTCCGTGTGAAGATGATAGGTTATTATATACTGTTTGTTGGCTAGCAGACCTACAGCGTGCTACGCCATTTTTTTACGGAGTAGGCTAGGCGCTGTTACGCACTTGTGCCCCTACCTAGGGTGCAGATCATGACATCCCCAATCTGATCTCTAATTTCTTAGAGACATCATTTAGTTCACTGCACTTTGCATTCAGACCATCAATCTTAGCAATAGAGATCTTGTGTTTATTCTTTTCTTCAGCAAGCTCTTTGTTGAGTGCTGAGATCTCACGTGTCTGCTTCTCAATAAGTGTTTCGGCATCATGTAAGCTTAATTTAAGCTTGGATACCTCATCAGTGACTTCCGTGGGTGTAGTATTTTTAACATTATCAAGAAGACAAGAAAGTTTATGAATTTCTACTTCGTGTGCTTTAATCTTGTCCTTAGCATGCTTGTACTTGCTAAGTACTTTCTTGTGATCATTTAATAAATCATTGAACGCATCACCCAGTTCATCAAAAGTGAAGTCATTGAGTGGATCATTGGTACCTTATCAGAAGTTGCCATTAGGCAGACGTTAGCCATATCTTGAGGAGAGTCATCTTTGTCTTTAGAGTCACTGGCTTCGTTTTTATGCCAGATGCTAGTATTGGCGTACTTTTGCGAGGATGACTTCTTGTAAGGCTTCTCATACTTGCTTCCTTTCTTTGCAGTCGGACGGTCTTTTCTGACATGTCCAGTCTTCTTGCATCCGAAGCAGGTAGGTTCTTCCTCATCGTCTCCTTGTTGATCTCTCTTCCTTCGGTTGAAGCGAAGGAACTTCTTGAAGTTATGGAATAGAGCTTTTAGGGCGATGAGCTTTTAGGGCAATCTCTTTTGCCTTTGGACGATGAGATTTTAGGGCAATCTCTTTTGCCTTTGGAGCAGGTTCGTCGAAGTCTTTGAGGTCGAGCTTGTGGGTCATCAGCTTTCCCGTCAAAGTTTCTATAGACATTTTGGTGAGATCATTGCCTTCTATAATTGCTGTTACCTTAGGGTTCCAGATCTTCGGTAGCCCCCTGAGTAACTTGTGAATCTTCTCATGATTGGATTATTCTTTGCCAAGAGATGACAGAGGATTGATGACGTCAAGGAACCTTGTGAACATTTGAGTGATCGTCTCATTCGACTTCATCTTGAATGCCTCGTATTCTTGAGTCAGACGACTGATCTTAGATTCCTTGACTTGAGTGGTTCCTTCATGCATCACTTTCAGAAGCTTCCATACTTCGTGCGAGGTGGTGCATGTAGAGACCCTGTTAAATTCAGTCCTGTCTATTGTACAGAAAAGATCATTAATAGCTTTAGCATCTAGACTTGCCTATTTCTTCTCCTCGTCAGAATACTTGTCGTTGGGTTTTTCGATGAGATCTCCCTCGACAACTATTCTGGCTGGCATTTTGTAACCATCAGTGACAATGGTTCACAGGTCAAAGTCTAGAGACTTGAGATAGAAACTCATCCTAGTTTTCCAATAGGTGTAGTTGGTTCCATCAAATAGGGGTGGCCTATGAGTGGACTGTCCCTCACCATGGTTGGAAAACATAGGTTGTGTGGTTGCCATGGATCAGCTCTAAGATGTTAGTCCTTGTTAAGAGAACAGAGCTCTGATACTAATTGAAGAACATATAGGCAACTCTAGAGGGGGTGAATAGAGTTTATAACGATAATGGCCAAATAAAAATCAACTCTTTTCACCAACAGTAAATAATCAGAGTAGTAAATACGAAAATAAAAAGATTAAGAGAGCATATGTGAACACAACCGATTTTTAACCTAGTTTCCCTCGTGGTGGACTAGTCCAGGCCTGAGAACTCTAGCTCAGGATTGAAATCCACTATTTGTGAAATAGCAGTTACACCCCGTGCCTTTTCTCAGAAGAGCACGTCAACTTCTTACAAAGATAGCTGTGGCGAAACTTGGACTTTTTCAAGTGACTTATAACTTCTTGCACTCAAACTTCTAGTTGACTCACACTGAGCACCTTGGACGGTTGGGAAGTTTGATGGCTAAGTTGGATGGAAAGATTAGGCTCTTTAGTATGTAGGCTATAGAAGAGAAGAGAATGAGAAGATTGGATGATTGAAAATGAGAGAATTCAAGGCCTATTTATACTAGTCGGGATAGGCAGAATTTGGCCATAATTCTGTATCATGAATTCAAATTTTTGGCCGTTGGACAACTAGAATCTCGCAGTCCCTATAAATTAGGTCCTAGAAATTAGGGGACAGAGTTCGGCCCAAATTCTGTGTGGAGGCAAAGATCGGCCCGAACTCTATCTCCATGGGGACAGAATGTTCAAAGCCAGTTGGGCTGATTTAGCTTTTGGTTGAGTGGAGCTGTGAGGGATAAGTCTAGCCCTAAGATGCTCAGTATGACTCAACGTACATTTTCCTAGATTCAATAAAAGTAAAATACATACTCCAGAATACAAACAGCAGATGGTCTGAAGCAGATGTCATCTTTAGCTGATATGATGAGGTGATCGATCTTGGATGTTGATAAAGCTTGATGTGCCTAGTTGGACTATGACAAATATTATTTTGTTAATTATCGAGATTAGGTTGACTGTAATCCAGTTTGGGTCAATACGGACCACTATCAAGAATTATCATGTCAAGTTGCTTGTCAAGAGTGCACCACGACGGGTCACTATCAAGCGTTATCATGTCGTGTTCATGTCAAGTCCAGTCAAATCTTATCAAGTTCAAGCCTTATGCTCAACAAGTTATTAAGTCAGGTCGTCACAGGGTAAGTCAAATAAAGGGTACAAGCAAACATCACAACCTTACACTAAGGACCAAGGGGACAAGCATGGATAAATGTAACAAGAATTATTATGGCAAGAAATGGCACAGGGGGTCAAAAGGGGTGCCAGGGACATCATGCGCCAGGACAACATGCGCCATGGGCCAAAAGGTACCATCTACAGTATGCGCCAGGACAACATGTGCCAGGGATAGCATGCGCCAGGACAGCATACGTCATGGGCCAAAAGGCACCATCCACAGCATGCACCAGGACAGCATGTGCCAGCATGCACTACTCATCTTCTCCAACCAGCCTCCAAATGTTCATGAGAACCCATGGAATAGAAAGGCCATGAATCTCAAAATAAGTCGACATCGGGACTTCTAAAGGTCTAAATTGGGTAGAATCAAATTTCCTACAACAGAGGACCATTATATTTCGAAAATAATATAGTCTAAGAGATCAAAACAAAAAAAAATCGAGAAAATTATAAACTTTGAAATGCAAAAATCTATCCATGGAAACTAAAAACTCCAAGTTCTAAAGAGGCTTAGAATCAAGTGAAGAAGAGAATAGAACAATAAATCTTAAGATCCATCATGAAGCAAGTTGCACTTGCCTAGGGTTTCCTTTGGTGGGTGGATAGGAGTAATGGAGAATATGAAAGAAATAAATGAAAGTAATGAAGAGAGAGAGAGAGAGAGAGAGAGAGAGAGAGAGGAGAGTTTACTTATATATATCAACCCCTCTCATCTCAAACCACACAAAATCAAAACAAGCCAAGCCGAACCAAGATGAACCAAAATAAACTAAGGCAAGATTAGACCAGGATCAGGCTAAGCAAGACAAGTCTAACTACGGGTCACCTGACAAACGTCAGAAATCCATACACGTATACTAAAAATATGTATAACGGAAAACGAGAGTGACAATGGTGGTGACTACGTCACCTGGACAAATCCTAATCTCTATAACTCAGATGAAATTACAAGATTGACAAAAACTAATGTTGAACCCTTTGCCCTAATTGGTTCAACCCCCTCACCACACTCAAGAAGAAAATAAAGAGAATACAATTGAAATCGCTCACCAACCCGTAGCAATCTTCCTAACCGAAGTTGACGACCCCTCGATTAGATATATTCTTCCATCTGTCTTGGATGACGAAGTCCTAAGAGCAAAGTGCGAAACTTTCTCTTAGATTTCCTATGGATGAGCACCTCGAATCTCCACTTTTGTGCTGTGCTTTGTGCCTCCACCCTCACCCCATATATATAGGATAAGAAAAACCTATTTTAGGTCGTAATATGATTTCTTAAATAGGAAGCCCTCAAATAAGAATCCTACTACACCTAGAATAGCCCATCAACATCCTATTTTAGATTATAATAGGATCTATTAAATAGGAAACCCTCAAATAAGAGTCATGTTATATCTGAAATAGCTCAGTACTAATTATGGACATCCAAATCAAATTAAATCAAATATTTAATTAGATTTGGATTCCATAAATATGCTATTACCAAATCCAGACTAGACTTCAACAATCTCCCCCGCCAGTCTGATGAGAGGGTGTTGACCCTATGGCTCCTCAACTGGACTCCATGCCTGTTGTGAGCCCTTAGGCCAATTTTTATTATTTTTATTAATTTTACTGTTATCCATGTCATTATATATATATATATATATATATATATATATATATATATATATATATATATATATTGCTTCATCTCTTAAAATAGGTCAAAGAAATACTATGAATACAAGGAGCAGGAGTTGTTTTGTAAAAAAACTTAACTAGAAGGGGGTGATTGCAAATTCCCCTCATTGTAATATGTTAGAGAGCAGATTCGAAATTTTGAACACATCTCTTCCTCTATTCAAATTAGACAAGATGAGCCCATATCATATTCAAATGTCTTCCTTCAATCCCTTCAAAATCCAAGACCTATCAGGATTAGCTTCTATATATAGAGAGTGAGCAAATCTCTGAAAACACTAACCCATACTTACAATTTTTCCCCCTCCGCTCAATTTTTCCTCTGGACCTCCTTCAAGGGGCCGTGAACCCGGTCACTGTCAGCATCCCCTAGAGCTGCTTCCCTCTCATTGTCCAACAACATTTGATACCCTTCCACGCGTACGCGACCGCCAACAGCTTCGCGGGGAACTTCGGCAACAAAGATAGGTACATGGTTCATCCCTTCTTATCGTTAGTTAAACATGATAGCTATATACTAGTAGAAGAAGAAGATGACAGTACTAGTAATATATGATTTCTATACCTCTATATTTTCCTTTTCATGAATGTACTGTTCACGTGGAGCACAAACCACGTGGGACCTTCTTCTTCTTCCAACTAAAAAGAAATAGTTCAAAGGAAGCAACACTTTGGAACGAACTTGAGATTACTGTTCGGGGGAGCCATAGGCGCCAGCAACATATGCAATTGCACATGGCTAAGAGTAGATTAATATATGGTATATGTACGTATATATCATATAGAATACAATATAGATAGCAGTACTATTCATGTCATTGTTTCACATAGCAAGCAAGAATAAGTAAAAGATTCCTTTTCATGGTTTGGTGCTCTCTCATTCATATAAAGTTAATGCCTGTCTCTTCATATAACCCCCGGAATGGTCATCTCTGATCTGAGCCTTACAGTGGCAACAGTATACGCCTGCCCCACGCATGATGCTACATGTGTAGCATGGGCCACCTTTCTCTAAATATTAATCTTTTGCTTAGCCCCTCCTCTCTAAGTAATACTCATGCATGCATGAGTACATGCATGGAAAAAATATAAGAAGCAACCATCTAATTATTATGTTTTTATTGAATGCATAGAGAGCAGATAAAGATCAGAACAATGAGTAGTAGCCTTAAACTACACACGTGAACCCATGCTGCTTCCTGTGACACCACTCTTTATTTTTATTTTATTTATAGTCCCTAGATTGATTTATTTTTACACAAACTACACATCACAGTCCAATATTCAACTTAACATAGGAAGACACAACATACTTTTTTTAGCTTCCACCAATTAGTAAATTTAGCATTTAACCCCTTCCATTATTTCTATTTACAACCAATCCCATGCATGTCCTCCTTGAATACATGTCGGCAATGTACACAACACATGAGAATGATGAGTGTAACTTTTACACTTAAGCCCCTCATCTTCTCTTAAAAGCGCATACTACTAATTTAAGTCACATGACAAAAGTACCATGGTATTATAATAATATGAAGCATAATATATTATGTTCAAGAGATTAGTTAATAAGATCAAGACACATATAAATAGATAAATACTTAATATGTGAGTACAAAAGATTAAATTAATTTCTGTTTTTCTTGGGTAGATCTTGGTATTTAAAGGCTTAATGGGGATTCGGACAGACTGACAGACAAGATACCTTGCCTCCCTCTACAGTTCATTTTCATGCTTATAGTTCATCTATTTTAGTATGTTATCTTTAGTTACCTTAGTTGCTATAGATTTATATGATACCACGTTTACCAGTTTATTGTCTTGCTTGTATATCAATATTTCCTGACTTGATAGCGTAGTTACACCAGGCTTGTCCACATTATGGTTCATGCTAGAGTTGTCCTTACTTGTGTCATGACTGAGTTGTACCGTGTCGTCACCTGTATCTTAACTGAGTCGTGTCTACAAGTATGTGTAATTGAATTGCTATTTCCTTATTTTGATTATTTACAACCTGCGAGTCCACATACGGGACGAGGGTTGTCCGTTTGTACCTGCGAGTCCACACACAAGGCGAGGGTGACTTGTTTTGAAACTGACCTGCGAGTCTATGTCGGGGCGAGGGTTGGTATTCCATTGATCTCTTGTTTACTTGTTCTTCAAGCAGTTCATTTATGTATAGTTGATCCCGTATCCGTGTTCATAGTTACCTGTCAGTAGTATCACGCCCCAGAACCAGAATACTGGAGAGCGGGGGCAGACATAGCCAGCTACGTATATGAAATGGAATCCATCTCGCTATACGGTCACGGCTGTCTAGATACATGAGGGTTTATCTACAAGCCAACAGTCTCTTAAGGTCATGAACAAGCCTAGTGTCTCAATCACAAGCAAGTAAGTAAAAGTCACAAGATGTATGATCATTAAATATACAATAGTAAGGCGTCCCAAATATTACATATTTAGTTGATCATGAAGCTAGTCGTTACAAAATGTCTGGACTAGCAAGAGTTTAGTCATACATGATCAACCCTAGGATCTGTTAATCATGTTACAGCCCGTAGGCAGACAGTAAGTAAGTGCAATCGAGCTAAACAGGTGCTCGTCGGCTAAACGCCTCAAAAGAATACTTTTACAATAGAGTGGGAGAGCCAAAATAACCCACTCGTTGCCAGGATTCCTTCTAGTGTTCACCATCTGGCAGGAAGGTTAGGAGATCCTCGGTAGCTGCTCCAAAATCTGGCCATACAAAACCAGTTGGGTCAGACCCCAGAAAGAGCAAGTGCCACAAAGGAGGCTTCACTTAAGAACTAAAACCAGCAATCAGCACAAGATATAAATAAAAGTAAGAACTGGAAATAAAGAAAATACACCAGGATGATATACGACGAGATAACCATGGAACTATTCAGATAACCAGGTTACAACCCGTAAACCAAACAAGGACCGGGGTTGTAACCCTTCGTCTGAACAGAACTTGGAATTCTTACCATTTATCGGTAAATTAAATATAAGCATCCTGGTCATTCAATAATCTGGAACAGGATCAGGGCAAGACTAGACTGGTTAGACTCCGTCCAATCACTTCACGGCCAAGCAAGAATTACGGCTTGATACTTTAACTAACTAGGGTTGTCACAAGCCTAATTACTAACAAGATGCAGTAAGATTATTCCACAGCCACAAGCCCTGCAGACCATCCAGGTTACCCGGGTTAAAAGATTAGAGTTGAATTCAGGTGGGTACATCGTCCAGGAAACGAATGTACCCTTAGGTAGCTTGAAGGGTGCAACACACGACAGTGTGCTGAAAATGTGCCTACTCGACGGCAGGCTACAGATCCCAAGGCGTGCCCAGGTAACGGAATTGCCTGTAGCTGGGAAATCTCATCATGACTAATGTATTAATCTAGTTATTACCCTTAGTCCATTTTAGTAGGTACTCCTGACCGTGGTACTCAGGAGTCCCTGTCCTAGACATGATGCAAGACTGGACTGGTTAATTTATACAAACACAATCGCCCACGGTGTCCAGATTAATTATACAGGTCATGTCATGTCAGGTAGCCGTCGCAACAGCTATTCGAGATAATCATGTCAGGTTATCATGCCAAGTGTACTTGTCAAGAGTGCGCCACGACGGGCCACTATCAGGTCATGTCAGGTTATTATGTCAGGAGTGCACCACTACGGGTCACTATCACGTCATGCTCAATTATCAATTCCAAACATATCAAGTAAATTCATGGTTATCAAGTTCAGGACAAAAGGCGTAAGGATATAAAATGGACGTTAAATATCTAATAAAATATCAATATACAGGGCTATAGAAGATCCAGGGTAAGTAGGGTCAAGTCCAGTTGCGCCTAAACATCAGGTTGCGCCTGAGTCAGACTGCGCTCAAGTCAGGCTACGCTCAAGTCAGGCTACGCTCAAGTCAGGCTACGCTCAAGTCAGCGTATGCAAGACATGCGCTTCCAAAAGGCAGCGTATGTACTCCATACGACTCCTCATCAAGGCAGCGTGTGAGGTCCATACGACTCCTTGTCAAAGCAGCGTATGAGGTCCATACGACTCCTCATCAAGGCAGCGTATGAGGTCCATACTACTCCTCATCAAGGCAGCGTATGAGGTCCATACGACTCCTTGTCATCCAAGTCAGCGTATGTACTCCATACGACTCCTCATCAAGGCAGCGTATGAGGTCCATACGACTCCTCTTCAAGGCAGCGTATGAGTCAGACGGCGTTGCGCTAAAGAGCGTGCGCAACTCAGTAGCGCAAGCTAAAAAGCTCGCGCACTGCTCACTGTCTTCTCCAAATCAGCAAGAACTTCATAGTTTGAACCTAAAGCTTCAAAAGTCCATAACTTGGTCAAAATAAGTCCAAATCCAACTTTTCAAAGGTCAAAATTGGGTAGAATAAAATTCTCTACAACATGGAACCATCAAAACTTGAAAACAAAGAAGTTTGATAAATCAAAACCACCAAAATCCGAAAATAACTAATTTTTAGATCTACAAAAATTAAAGCCTCAAAATGAAAAATGACAAGTTCTAATGTGTCTTAGAAACATGAGGAGAAGCTAATGGAACAATAAAAATGGGCTCTCTTGTAGAAGCAAGTTGTACTTGCCTAGACCTCTCTCTTCTCTCTCTGGTAGGTGAAGGGAGTAAATGGAAGAAGAAGAAGAGATTAATGAAGAGAGAGAAGAAGAATAGGTAATAAATATGAGTGGTGGTGGTAGGTAGGTAGGGGGTTCACCCCTTGGTTCATGATGAACCAAGAGCAATCCCAAACCGAACCAAGCCAACCCAAACCAAGAATAAACCAAGCCCAGGGAGGAAATTAAGCAAGAAAATCATGCAATACAAGAATAAATACGTACACGTATTCCAGAAATACGTAATACGAACCACAGGCATTACAAGTAGCTACATGTTAGTCTCATGTCTAGTTCCTGTTTATATTATTGCATGATTAAACTGTTAGATATGCATGTTTTATGTATCTTGCTACGTCTCCTGAGGACCTGACGATCTCTTCAGGTAGCTGATTGCATGGAGTTAGTTAGCGGCTCATGATGGTAGTGATTATACCTGCAGGGATACATGTATTTGCTTAGGATTTTTTTTTATTATCCTCTCATGCTTTATATTCCATACCATGATATACTCTGTTTATTTATAGACTCATATCATTCTTGGAGCTTAATCGAACAATATGCTAATGGGCTGCAGACCATGACCCATACTTGTTCATTCTTATTTATATGATTCTTGTGGATTGAGATATAGTTTAGATTAGACATGATATCCTACTCTGGACAGCTTATACGTACTCGAGTCGGGCTGGAGTCCGCTCGATACGTAGCTGGCTTGCTCACGAGCTCGCGTCCGAAAAGCGGGTGCGGATCGTGACACATGTCGTCATGCGACAGAGTTCCTGCTCCCCTATGCCACTGATCTTCGATCCCCCGAGCTGCTTTGCATCTTCTTTCGTCTTCAGCTCCTCGACCGTCACGTCGACGCTAGCTGCTATACGTAGCACCTCTTGCACTGCTGGAATCCTGCCGATATTAATAACACAATCAAGACCGAAGTCCCTGACGATCAGCCTTTCCACAAGTCTCGGCATCTTGTCCCCGACTTATGTCTTCCACCGGAAAGTGTTAACGTTCTGACGAGAACTCCCTGTCCTCGCGTGTGAATTGGGTCTTCTCTTCCCGTAGGAAGTCACCAGAGCGGACTCCTGCGACGATTCCACTTGCTTGTGTCGGACCTCCATGCTAATTTTGACAGCCTCCATCGTGACAACTCCATCAGACGCAGAGTTGCTCACCGACACCACCAACATCTTCCAGCTTTTCGGCAGAGAACTCAAGAGCAGTAGGACCTGAAGCTCATCATCAATCACCATCTTCATCGCAGACAGCTGATTGATGATACCCTGAACCTCGTTCAGATAATGTACCACTAGGGCACCCTCTGTGTACTTCGAGTTGACGAGTTGGCGAATAAGAAATGCCTTGTTGCTAGCCGTCTTCCTTTTGTACATCGAATGCAGCTTCTTCCATAATGCTTTTGCTGAACTCTCCATGGACACGTGGTGAAACACCGAATCATCCAACCATTGGTGGATGAATCCAACGGCCTTTAGATCCAGTCGTTTCCAGTCTTCAGCAGCTTTGTCCATTGGCTTTGCGTTGTCGCCCTCCAACGGACCATGCAAGTCCTTGCACCAGAGTAGATCCTCCATCCTTGGTTTCCAAATCGCCCAGTTTCCTCCTGTGAGGGTGATCATACGAGTATTCATCTGCTCCGTAGACATGGTTGCCAGAACCGCCAAAGCTCTGATACCAGATATTAGGAATCGGATACGCCCTCTTGTGCTCCGATACCGTGTTTGAGACGTTGCCTCATCGAAAACTTAGGCCAACCCACCTGAAATAACCAACCCCCGTCTAACGGACACCAAGCACAGATAATGACAACTATATGGCAGTGACTACGTCACCTGGACAAATTCTAATCTCTATAACTTAGATGAAATTACAAGATTGACAAAAACTAATGTTGAACCCTTTGCCCTAATCGGTTCAACCACCTCACCACTCTCAAGAAGAAAAGAAAGAGACTACAATTAAAATCGCTCACCAACCCATAGCAATCTTCCTAATCGAAGTTGACGACCCCTCGATTAGATCTATTCTTCCATCTGTCTTGGATGGTGAAGTCCTAAGAGCAAAGTGCGAAACTTTCTCTTAGATTTCCTGTGGACGAGCACCTCGAATCTCCACTTTTGTGCTGTGCTTTGTGCCTCCACCCTCACCCCATATATATAGGATGAGAAAAATCTATTTTAGGTCATAATAGGATTTTTTAAATAGGAAGCCTCAAATAAGAATCCTACCACACCTAAAATAGCCCATCAACATCCTATTTTAGATTATAATAGGATCTCTTAAATAGGAAACCCTCAAATAAGAATCCTATTATATCTAAAATAGCCCATCACTAATTATGGACATCCAAATCAAATTAAATCAAATATTTAATCAAATTTGGACTCCATAAATATGCTATTACCAAATCCAGACTGGACTCCAACAGTAAATGTCCAGGAAAATCATAAGTAACTATTCTCATCCACAAATACGATCAAGGAACACATAGTGAATAGTCTAAATAAAGCCACAATGTGCTGAAATAAAATAAGTCTAAAATCAATCATAATACAATACTGAATAAAAAGATGTCTTGCGGAAATAATCCCGCCGATACAAAACTGAATGAAGGGAAATACAAGAAGATAACTATATCTGACGACATGCTAACTAGATAATGAAGCCAGATCAAGAAAGGGCTCTACCACTGGTCGAGCTACTCTGTTGGGTAAACCTTGTCCTCTGCAAACGGTCTCATTCCTGTGTCAAGTCCGGATCCGTAGATCTCTGGATAGTCCTCCTCATCTAAATCTGGAGAAAAAAATCAGGTCCTCAGCGGGACGCAACAAAGTACATAATATACAGGACAAGTGTACGACAGTAATAAAAGAAGATAAAGTATAGTAAGACTAAAAAAGTGGGTGAATCTAACATAACCAACTAGTATAAAATACAATTTAAGAACATCACTCGAACACGCGGACTGCCACAGTGTACTCTAGAAATCTAGTACGGAACTCCGGTAACTAATGAATGACTCTGCAGTTTTGTAAAGAATTATGGTAACATGAATCTCCGAAGCTCTAGAAAAGAGGCGATGGTAGCAATGTGAAAAAGTAGCCCAAACATACGGTGTATGTTCTTCCCATCCAAGTGACTTCATGAATCGTATCCACAAGACGCTCTGCCAGAACCTATAGCTAGGACATCGAGTCGTAATTGAAGGAAACAGTACATGTATAACAATGTCATCGTCCTAGAATCAGACTCGAATTTCCGTAAATCAAGATGCAATCAAGTACGAAAATTCGTCAATAATGTAGTATCACATGAACATGTCCTAGGATCAGAGTGTACCCCGCAACGAGTTGATGCGATGACGCAAGTATGAATATATCGAGTATCGATACCCGATGACGCTAACGTCCATCGGCATCCGAATGTGATTCGGACGCGAAGTACCGAACACGGTCCTATGTGTTGCAATAGTATAATCAAGCAGATATTTAAAAGCTAAATATTTTAAACTGAAGTTCATGATTGGCAAGGTACACTTGTCTGACTCCGGTCGCTGAAAAGGAAGAGATAGTCCAATGTCCAAGTCCGAAGAGCCCAAGAAACCTAGAGATTAAGGACTAAATAAGGTTACTACTATTTTAAATTGGTTGATATAATTACTAGACTCATAAAATAATTATCTAAAAGGTTTTCTTAGGAACGAGTCTAGGTTCATAAGAAAAAGAAATAAGGAGTTGGCTGAGTAAATACGAAGGTGGGTGACTTGCACAACCCAATCTATGTCCCTATCCAGTCATGTTGCATCATCTAGTTATTATTTATAGCCCTAGCTCCAATTTAATACTAATATTATCCATAAAAGTATAGATGAGCACAAAAGTGGGCTTAGGGGAAAAAATGGTTTCCTCACACTAAGGCTAGATCCATCTGGAAGTTACTCATATATACATCCTATAATCAAAACTTACAGTAAAATGAGTGAAGGGATTTGTTATCCTCCATCCCTGTTCATGTATATATACACTCTCATTTGCATATAATCCCATTTTCTCTCTTACTGCACTACAAACAAAACTTATTTATTTTTGAACATACTGTTTCCAGTTCCCACAATGTATTCCCATAACTACGTCTAAGTTACCATCTAGGTTCTCCCATCCTTGCTATAGACATTTAGTCATTCTAATGCCATAACACAGATGACTCAACTCGTATACTTTAAGGATTAGGAGAAATCTTTCCTCCCAAGGCCATCACAACCAAGGTCGGGCCGGCCTGGAGGATTAGATTGCCCTATTCTGGAGCTAATTTTGGTTGTCCCTTGACCCTTATTGCAGCTAGTTCCGGTGGTCATCCGTAATTCTGACCTTTGGTGGAACAATGATGAACCTAGGTGGTTGCCCTAGCAGAGGGGGTTGTCCAAGCCCGAAGGCTTGTCCGGCTTACCCCAGGGCCTGTCACGCCCCGACCCGAAATCACCCGAATCATTGTCCACGCAGGGGGTGTGATGCCGCACGAGCCTGGAGTTGCACTCGTACATGGCAAGATGACAAGTTCTCAAATGGTTATCTTTGAGTTGATATTAACAACGAAAGAAAAATAGAGTATACGAAACAATTCTCTTTATTGATATTCGAACTTGAGATTTACAAAGGCTTTCGATAACCCAACAATATATGCCAGATTGGCTACAACACTCAGGTTCTCTCTTGCCCACAAAGGATTTTACCGTTCCATACATCATGCCTTCTATATCTCGGCTGCATCAATCCTGTTGCAAGTTCGAGCGTCAATACGATCGCACGCTTCAATACGCTTCGGCATTCCAAGCCTCTGCACGATCAAGCGAAGCTTCGCCGCAAGTAATCCATTCCTTACACCCTGCATGAAAGCTGGTGGGGGATCAGTACGTTCGTCCTCGCATGTACTGATGCAAAGACCTTCTTTCTAAATCGACATTGTAGTATTTATGTTGAGTCATGCAACTTAGCTTATGATCCTGCTATATTCTCCTTAGGGTTGATTTTATAGCATATTCGAAAAGCGATAAAGCATGTTATCATGGCAAGCATGTTATTTGAATTGAATAGGCAAGTATGTAAGCAATCTCGTGTTTGTTTCATGGCGCAACTTTTTACCAAGTCGACACACTCGCCCTTGCACTGACGCAAGGTGAATACGTCCCATTCCTTCCCTGTCATGTTATAAGTGCTCTTTAAGCATGATCTATGTATGGGACACATACGTGCCTGCCTATCGTTCCTTAGCTATATGAAGGTCGTTGGCGTATCCGTACCGGAATAGACTAAAGGCATTTTTTTTTCTTTTTTTTCTTTCTTTTCTTTCTTTCTTTCTTTCTTTAATTTCTCGAATTGGGTAGCCCGGCGCCTCTCGTAGTGGATTGTTATCCCAACTACGGAGATCTACCGCTGCATACCATCATTTGTGGCTTTTCACATCTTGCTAAGCTGTCGCTAATCGTCTTACGGATGTGCGCCTATCAAAGATACATTCCCTCCAAGGCCAAACGGTTCCGGCGCCTTGGTACTTAACCGTTCGAGGGAACACCCATGCACGAGAGATTATCATATTTATCTCTATTTGTCATTAAAAATCAAAGACAGGTATTACAGAAATACTGAAATTGATTGCAAACTCGCTTGTACAAAAAAAAGCCTAGAAAGAAATCCTAGGAAACAATCTAAGTACAAATATTTAGTTTTTGATTCTGGAGGTGACGGTAGAGGCTCGAAAAAGTGTTATCAACACTGCCTTACTCCTTGGACTATCTGATGCAGTCCTTAGCTCTTGAAGAAATTGCTTTTCGAAGGTTGCCAGCCTTTTGCAGGGGTGTGGAACCCTGCTATTTATAATGGTATATATATTGAGCCGTATAGATGGCCTGTGGCCACATGGCTAATTAGCACGTGAAGACCCGCTCTTTGGCCTCCATCTGTCGATTTGTTGGGATTTTGTTGTAACAAATCTGGGTAGTTAAGACTTTGTCAGCCTGCCACGTGTCCTATCGCAGGAATCATTTTGAGCCGCATGAGTCTCTCAGTTTTCGACCATGTGGGGTCGCATGAGACTCATGCGGCTTAAGTCGCAAACTTTCCTAGCCCGTATATAGCTTAAGGACTTTTAAGCCGCACAGATTCTGTATTTTGGCCGTATAAAGCTCAAGCGGCTTGGGTCACTGTCAGCCTTGGCCGCATGAAGTTCGAAGACTTTAGGGCTGCATATGTTTGAGCCGCATAAGGTTCATGCGGCTTAGTTAACACTCTTTCTGACCGCATAAAAGTGTATGAACCCTGCTTTTGGTGACGTCTCACGTCTTATCTTTTTTCAAAGTGTCAGAGCTGTCATTTTTGTCAGTTTTGACAGAACTTGTCATCTTTATCAGGCGAACTGATCCTCTTGGCCGCATATCTTTTTTCTGCAGCTGGTTGTCGACGGGCCGCATAAGGCATTGAATCTGTCATGCGGATCTCCTTTATGCGGACCTATTTGGCCCAAAGTATATATGCGGCAAATTGTGATCCGCATGAACCCCATATTTTCTATGCTTCTACAAGACCCCCTTCAAAGTTTTTAAATTACAAATTTGAAATACTTTGAATAAGAAGCATGGAGATATGTCAAGCCGCAGGGAGTCTTCAAGTCGTAGGGAATTGTCGAGCCGCAGAGAGATCTCGAGCCGTAGGGAAATCTTGAGTCGCAGGGAAACCTCGAGCCGCAGAGAGACCCCATCAGCCTGCCACCTGTCACTGCTGCATTTAATTTTCTTGATTCGGTTGTGGATCTCTTTTCGAGATAAAGCCAATGGTTACTAGGGATAAAGTCCCCAAAAGTCAACATTATCTTTAATTATCTTGAGAATCGAAGAGGCGCTCTTCAAGGTAAAGCCGACGGTTATTTAGGGATAAATTCCCCAAACGTTGTCATTATCTTTAATGATCTCGATAATCGAAGAGGCACTTTTCAGCAACTCTATAAATAGGGGTCATTCAGAGAGAGATTTTCCTCTTTCACCTTCTTCTCCTTCGACTTTATCATACTTTCTGCTATGGCTCTAAAAGCTTCCAAGTCGACTGGTGCGTCGGCCAAAGGGAGGGGACTTGCCTCTCCGTCGAGGGCGATAGAGGCTCATTCTATTTATTCTGACGTGCAACCCCCTCTCAAGAGTAAGGACGGTGGGAAGACGACGACTGAAATTTTGAATGGCCATATCGCATATTTCATGCGCGGGCCTATCATATACTGCCTCTATGCTTTAAGCCTGGTCTATGCATGCCCTATATCGTTTGGACCGCATGTGTTCTGTATGATAGGGCCGCATGGGCTGGGCCGCATAACCGCTGCTCAATCGAACTTAAACCGCATAAGTGCCTCAAGACTGATCCGTATGAACACTTCATGACTGAGCCGCATAAGTGCCCCATGATTGAGCCACATGAGCACTTTATAATCTGGGCCGCATAAGTACCTCATGACGGAGCTGCATGAGTACTTTTATGACTGGGTCGCATGAGTGTTTCATGACTGAGCCGCATAAATACCTCATAATTGAGCTGCATGAACACTTTATGACTGAGCCGCATAAGTGCTTCATGACTGAGCTGCATGAGTACTTCATGAAGTCGGCCTCATGACTTTGGGCCGCAAGAGTTCTGTTTGGCTAGGCCGTACAACTGGCTAGTCCATATAACTGAAAAAACCAGAGTTCTTTATTTTCTTTTTGGTGCTATGCCCTTTTTTTTCCATGTATTGTAGGGATCTGGCTAGCAAACTTCTCCAGGACCGGTGTTAGCAATAGAGTAAAAATATAACATTCTGACACATACATCAGACAGCTCAAAACTCCTCATGCTTTGGAAGAGTTTTTCCTGCGCCATTTTGGCATATACATCAAACAACTCAGGACTCTTCATGCTTCGGAAGAGTTTTCCCCAGGTGGTAGGAAGAGTTTTTATACCTCAGAGAGTTGGACGGTGGTCATGCATCGTTATAAACGTCCTACCTTCACGGCTCTCAAAGTAGGCGAAACCACTATCAGGGATGATGTTTTGAAGGTATGGTCCTTCGGGGGAGCGGGGCTAAGGCATCCGCAATACAGAGGGGAGGATAGCATGCTATATTTTCCCTCCCCCGGGCAGCTCCTTGGAGATTCAACAGCCTTGTTTGCTTCTCAGCAGTAAAACATGACTTCTTTCGAGGGCCACGAAACTGCTTTTTGATGAAGACGAAGTGCTGTCAAACTGACCAAACTATGTATTGCTAGATTTTTCTTTCTTTGTTTTCTGCTGTCGATGTAGTCATATAAATGTAACTGTTTTTGAATAAACAGAATATGTTCACTCCATTCTTTATTTGTGGTATTTTGTGGTGCTTGTACTAGAGGGACTAATACAGCATTTGTGTTTGATAAAGAACATCCCACTGGGGTATTTTTGTGGACCTATTGCCCTTTTGTGCATCTGAAAATACGAGCAAATAGATTTGAATGATATTTTGTAGACCTACTACTCTTTGGTACACCGATGGTACGAGTAATAGATTAGGATAACTTTTATGGACTTATTACCCTTTTTGTGTACTGGCGATGCGAGTACTGATAATAAGTGGAGAGGAAACTAATATATTTACTCAGAGGTAATGAGGACGTGGTAAATATGAGTCAAAAACAGAGTCTTCCTACTCAGAGGTAATGAGGACGTGGTAGGAATAGGCCTAATGGGGATACACAGAACAACTCAGAGGTACTATCAACGTAAAAATTCTATGCTTTGGGTGATTTGTTTGTGATGGATGGAAAAACAACTCAGAGGTAATATGAACGTGGTTGTTTTTCCCGTTGGAGAATTTTGTGGACCTATTACCCTTTTTGTGCACTGATGGTACGAGTAATAGATTAGGATAAGTTTTATGGACCTATTACCCTTCTGCGCACTGGTGGTGCGGGTAATAGATTTTGAGGCAAACTCTGGTGGAAAAAAGCGTTTAATGTGGAATTTTATAGATATGACCAGGAGATGAGATATGAATCCACTCGGAGTAGTCAGAGAGTAAGTTCAGTGGTACCTGAAGGTACATAACTCAACAATCTAGGAGATTTGAGGTCAGAGTGTAAGTTCAGCGATACCAGAGGGTACATAACTCACAATCTGAGAGATAATTGGAAGATGTCATTTAGACATAATATTTCTTAAGAAACTTGTCGTTGATGGGCATCATGAGCAAGTCTCCATTTTGTTTTGCGAGATGGTACGCGTCGTTGGAGAATACGGTCTCGATGATGAACGAACCCTCCTATTTAGGCTGGAATTTGCCAGGGGTCTTGTGAGTCATGACCATTGGTCTGCGAATGGCCAAGACGAGATCACCGACTTGGAATATTCTCTATTTGACTTTCTTGTTGAAAGCCCGAGAGATGCACGCTTAGTAGAGCTCTATGCTTTGTTGAGCTTGTAAACGCTTCTCATCTAATGCTTCCAAGTCTTGTAGCCGTCGACGGTAGTTATCGTCCGACGTTAACCGGTAAGTAAGGGCCACTCGAAGTAAGAGGATCTGAGTCTTCAATGGGAGGACTGCCTCGCTCCCGTAAACCAAGAAGAACGATATATTTCCTGTAGCCGTCCGAATTGTGGTGCGATACGCCCATAAGCACTCGCCAAGATTTTCATTCCAGTCGTGTTTGTTTGCAGACACGAACTTTTTGAGGAGCTTGATTATGGTTTTGTTGAAAGCTTCAGCCAGACCGTTAGTCGATGGGTTATATGTTGTCGAGGCCATGTTCTGAATCTGATTCTTGTCACAAAATCAATAAAAAGCGTGACACGCGAACTGCGGACCATGGTCGTGAATAATCCTCCGGGGCAGTCCGAAATGGTAAATGACGTGATGTTTTATGAAGCTAATCACGTTCGATGTCTTCACCTCTGCCAGCGGAACAACTTTCGTCCTTTTGGAGAAGTAATCCGTGATTGCAAGTATGAACCGATGCCCTCTAGACGACGGCGGGTTGATTGGCCCAATGATGTCCATTCCCCTTGCTTCAAATGGCCAAGAGGCCACTGTCGAATACACGAATTCATATGGCAGATGTATGAAATCTGTATGGATCTGGCAAGCCTTGCACTTCTTTGCATAATCAACTGCATCTGCTACCATTGTGGGCCAGTAATAACCCATCCGGCAGAGACGATCTTACAATTTCGGGCCAGGTTGGTGAGCCCCACAAGCGTCGTCATGAGCTTCGCGTAAGGCTTCTTTGGCTTCTGCATTTGACAAATATCTTAATAGTAGCCCATCGTAGGATCGTCGATATAACATTTTCGTCTCCGTATCATAGAAGAATCTGAGGGAGCATTTTCTGATTGAAGTTGCTTCCTTCACATTCTCTGGCAGAATTCCATAGCCTGTAAAGTTGATGAGCGGGCGTCTCCAATCTTGTATGTCGTTGGTTATCTGGGCGGAGTAACTCGTACCCATTTGAAGATTGTTCTTGGGACAGACTAGCTCATGGCCTATTATGTCGACTAGATGTTGAGTATCATTTGGAAGTGCCAAGGAAGCGGCGAGACCTGCTAGGGCATCGACTTTGATATTTTGGAGCCTAGGAACGTGCTCTATAAAGAATCCTTCTAAGGTTACAATGATGGCAATTATTGTCTGATAGTAGGGAATCAGGTCCTCATTGCGAACCTCGTACGAACCTCGGATCTGGTTAACAACCAACTGTGAGTCACCATATGCTTTCAGGTACTTGATCCCCACTTTTTTTGCAAGTTGGAGTCCGATGACTAGAGCGTTATATTTGGCTACGTAGTTTGAACATGGTTCAGTAAGAGAATATGCCCGATTGACCACTAACCCAGAGGGAGAAATTAATACTATCCCGACTCCAGCGACGATATCACCTTGTGGTCCCATTCTTGAAGCACTGTCAAAGAACATTCGCCAAATAGCATCCTGCGAAGTCATATTCGAGGCGACGACTTTGTCAGGAATTTTCTTCATAGATTCTGGCTGTTTATGAGCCTGGATGGGCTGCTAAGAAGTCAGCCAGGGCTTGACCTTTGATAGTGTAAAACCCCCTAAATTTTTACTATGATTTTTTAAAATAATTTTGTATTTATTTTTTACTTCGTATCTGCACGTCGCATACGAGTTCTCATTGTTGTATTTGCGTAGCGTGCGAGATTTGTATTTCGTAATTGCTCGACGAGTGCGAATATGTGTCGAGGTACTTATTTTAGAAAAATATTTTTTATTATAAATTTTATTTTATATAGGAAAGTACATGTTCAAATAAATATGATAAATATTTTTATTTTTAAAAAGAGTTATTTTGTTCGTCATTTAAAAATAAGTAGTGATTTGAAAATTTTGGTTTATATGAAATATATTCCAAATATTTTGCGAAATTTGAAATTTGTTTATTAATATGTTTTGTTATTTTTAAAAGCTATTTTATGATTTAATATTGAAGTATTTATCGTGATTTTTGAAATTAATTAATACTATATTTATTTAATCATGAAAATGATATTTGAGATTTTGTTGATTTTAATATTTGATTACATATGATAATTTAAATTAGAAAAGATTTTATTTAAATTTGAATTAAATGAGTCAAGGTTTTATCTATGCTTGATTTGGATTTGAACGATTTAAAATCGAATTTTATTTAATATGATATTATCTATGGGGGAATTTAAATTATCCCAATCCTTATCCAACTGGGAATTCCCACTTCCTATATAAGGAGAGGTACTCGTCCATAAATTTCTACCATCCACAGATTGTGTCACGACCCGTACCCGCTTTTCGGATACGAGACATATCCAAGCCAGCCTACGCCGCAGAGTCGGCGGTAGAACGCTGTCAAGCCCGCAAGAAATAAATGCTCAAAATAAACTTTATTGCTCATTCATATTTCTAAAATTTATTATAACAATTACAAGATTTATATTGGAAAGTAAATACAATGTTCTTACACATTTAATGAAAATAATACCACTGCTATCTATTTCTAGGTTTATGTCTGCAAGTACACCCGTATCTCCCAAAGCTAAGTGAATCCACGGCTAACCTGAAAAATGTTGGTTTCCAGTCAGGAATGGAACAAGTACACATATCGACGGTAATACATAAACACAATAGAATAAACAAGACATGAAAATGACATATAAGACATGAAAACTAGAAAGTAAACTGATGACATGACAGGTGATGAAGAAGACAAGGAAAAATAAATAAAAGACAACTACCTATGTGGTGTAAAATATCATTTTCAACATGTGAACGGCTAGAGGGTAAATACGGCACCCTGCACGGGTCGTGTGCAGCTGTTATCGGTCAAGATTAGATATATTAGGATAGTTCTGGGTAGTCCACATGTCTACTAAGATATTTTCCCTCCCGATTACTCCGTGTGACGAGCGTGTCAACAAGCAGCAAGATATAGTTATAAACATGAAATGGAAAGACTACTATGAATCAAAAGCAATCAGAAAGTACACTTGTTTGAGGTCCTTAACTGGAGAAATCGATAGTGCCGTTGCGTTCACAATAGTCCAGTTAGCCTAGGGTCGATATGCAGTGGTCAGAATCACAATAGATAGGAACATATGACTCGTTATGGTCAAGATCCGATAGTCGAAGGAATTCATTTAATAATAAAAGAGAAAAGAAAACCTTTAATAAGAGAATGTGTATGTATATTTATATATATAATTATAATCTATTTTAGAAAATACCTTTGATATTTGAAAACTATATTTGACCAGTTAACATATTTCTTAATAAAAAAATAATAATATCTGTATTTATTTACAAAGTATTTATAACTATCTAGAAATTGTCGTTCTTTTAGGAACTACTAATAATATTTTGTCAAGATAATATAGATAGTTTTTAAGACACATTTAAGAACATATATATAAGGTCCACTAATTACTTACATATAAATAGGATTTTAAAATAATCTTTCTAAAACCGATAAGAAATAATATTTAAAACCCATTAGTTCTAGATAAAATAATAAAGACCTTATAAAGTCCATAACGAAAATATGCCTTAAGCCCTTTAAAATATACATATAGATTTATATAAAACCCCATTTCAAAGTAAAAGGTCTATTAGCTCCATATAATACCTTCTTCTTTTTTAAAATCATTGAAGCCCAAACCAAATAAAATATAAATAAGACACTAAGAGCCCATAAATAATTTCTAAGTTTAAAACCCTTAGGCCCAAGCCCAATGATCCAAACCTATAGGTACACTTTCTAGGAAAAATTACTAATATATATGGTTAATAAACTAGTACATATTAACTAATACCAAAATATTATATTAATTACAGTACCCATGTATACATACTAATACATACGCTGTCATTAAAAATAATTATAACAACCATCATAAAATAAATAAGACAATAACAGTAATAATCATAATAATAATGTATGTATATACCTACATTCATTATAATGATACATATGTATACCTATATTTCTAAGCCCACAACACAGCCCACGAAAATTCAAAGAGAACATTATAGGTGTTGGGCTTGAAGCCCACAACCAACTAATCAATTCTTCAATGTAAATAAACCCAAACAATACTATACTTAGGAGAGAGAAAAACAAGAGGGAAAAAGCACAGAAGAGGAGAATTGGGGGAAAGCTCACCATGGGAGCTCGACAAGGGCGCGGTGGAGGTCTGCACGTGCGGTGGCGCTCGCTGGTGGAGCGGGGCTGCTCGGCTGCGGAGCGGGCAGCGTGGTCACGGTGACCCTCGGGGTCGTCGGCTCCAGGCGCGGGGAGTCATGGCGCCTTGCCGGGCGAAAGGTAGGCAGAGCTGGATCGCGCGGGCCCAGGTCCACGGCGGAAGGCCGTACTGGCGCTGCGTTGGGCTCATTGCTTGTTGGACACGAGGGCGGCGACATGATAAGGTGGGGCGACGCGGCGGTCCTAGTCGCAGGGAGCGAAGGTGGCGCTGGCCGAGATGGGGAGGCAGGCGAAGTTATGTTTACCGAAAGATCGACGGTGGCGAGTGTCCAGCACCGGCGTAGGATGGTGCCAGACCTGAGCGTGAAGACAGGTCGGTTGCGAAGGGGTTCCGTCGGGACACACACGCGGAGCGTGGGCACGAGGATGTCGTCACCATGGTGGCGGCAGCGGCTCTTTCCCGGCGTTGGGCGGAGGGAGCTTCGACGAAAAAGTCAGAGCGTGGCTGGAGTTTTATGGGCGCTTCGGCTATCGTGCCGGGGCCGGGGACGGTGATGGCTTTGGTGGTGGTGAGTTTTGGTCTTGTTGCTTTATTTTTCTGGACATGTTGATGGATCGTGTCCAAGTCGGACACGAGAATTATGTATTTTGGTGTAAAGGCTGGACACAAGGATGAATAAATTTGGTATGGACAAGGACACATGCACGCCGACACGGTAGTGATGATGGGGTTGGCTGCAATGCTGATGGTGGCGACCATCCTGTTTACGGTGGTGGTGATTGTGATAGAGGCTATGTTGATGGCGGTGGGTTGTGGTGCCGAGAATGGAGGCGACCGGGGCGGTCGGGGAAGGTTAGCGTAGGGATTTGGGTGTTGAGGAATGTTTGATAGTAGAGCAAGGTTTTCCTTAAATAGGAGCAGTTTGATACGAATAAATCACTATTAGATAAGGTCAATAATCTTTTAGGAGTCACGAGATAGACTTTAAATTGAATTTATTCGTATAATACGATCAATATCATCTAATCTAGTCACATGAAATCACCCTAAAACCGTTAAGATCATATCTAATGCTATCTATAAATTTAATCATTTAAAATGAAGTCAATTAACGGGATTTTTAAGATAATTAAAAATATTTCTTTGTAATCAAGGTCCTATTTAAATATTTTAACGAAAAAAATATTATTTATACTTTCGAAACCACTTTTGAAACCAATGTTTGAAGTCCAAAACTAATTGACAAAATACCTCAGTACTGCTCAATAATAAAAGTCAAGAATAACTCATTTTATTTCAATCGAATACTATTTTCATATCAAAATCTTTAAACCCATTTTGAAATAGTAAAATAACATTTATACATATCGAAGAGATCTTATTCCAAAAATGATTTAAAAATATAATAAATCAATAAAATATAAAAAATGAAAGCACCGGAAAGAGGAGTTACAAATCTACCCACCTTAGAAATAAATTCGTCCTCGAATTTAAGGACTACTAGGATAGGCAGACTTGGTAGATTGGTAGAAAGTAGTAGAAATTTATGATAAAAGAAATTGATCGAATAAAAATAAATAAATTGGGAAGAAAGTGTTTTAAGAACGATCAAAAATCAAAATGGTTTGGCACGATCAAACATTAATCAACATGATTTTTGTCACGACAAATTGCTTAAGAATGATTCAAATTTAGATGGAGTCTAAGCAGGTTATGATCACTTAGATATAGTTTGAGATACAGTCATGATCAAGGCTGATCATGCAAGTCACCCAAGCATGATAAAATTAAAAGGTTGGCACGAGTATGAATAAGGTTAAAATAGTCGGGATCATAGTGGAATAGAAATATAAACATTGGTGATAATAGAGTTTGAAATATAGGCACGACTATGAATATAGTCAAATAGTTTTGGTCATGATCGAGGTCTCTTAGGAAAGATAAAAAATGAAGCAAAATTATTTAGGCATGATGATGGATTCAAAATCCACATGCGGTTGTGACCCTAGTGGAATAGGTCAAAATATGGAAATTAGTTCTAAATGATTATTAGAAGGACTTAATGATGAGTCGGATAGGAAGCTAATAAGGAGGAAAGGGCTACCAGTTTATCGAGAATACGACGGTGATAAGAAATACGACACTAATCACTTTAGAAAAATGAATAGTCGTATGTCAATAAGGATATAGCTTTTATAGTAAAAAAATCGTAATCATATCCAAGTCACTTTACCGAGGATTTATGCCTCGCCAGTGTACATCTGGCTGTAGTAAACCCTTTGGTACCACGACTCAAGTAAGAATACGATATTAAATACTCTATCGACTCTATCCAATTTGACATAATAACTCAAAGGTGAAATAAGACGACCAAGTATAGTTTTAATAATATTCGATCACCCACGCTTACTTGAAGTTATTTCAACTTAGGGGTCATGCCACGCCAGTGCGCTACTGGCTGCAGTGAACCCGCAGTCTTCATAATTCAAATAAATGGCGACAGTGCGCTGCTGTCTTACCATCGCAAGTCAACGAACATTCTTTTAACTATACTTTATGAAATTTCAAAGGAGGTTCTAGAATTTCAAACAAGTTCCAAGAGGGTGTAAGTATCTGTCCTTTTAGTATTAATATCAAGTCTTGAAAAGAAAAATAATTAGTTAGGAAGGATAATTCTTGAATCCAAAAACTTAACTTAAGATTAAGGTATAGGCAATTGAGTGAGAAATTATTTTAAAAGATAAATCCCTTGGGTCCAAGAAAATATAAGTGATACAAACTCATGATATGATGATGTTTTAGAGAAGACATAAGATAAAGTTGTACAAATGATAAGATCAGGAAGGAAAGGACTGAAGGCAAAAGAAATATAAACTTAAATTTATATTTCTCTAACATTTAAGATCGAGGAAAATATGTATAAAACACTAGGTCTACTTGTTATGAGTATATTTATGCACAAGTATAGTCTAAATAAATCCCGAAATATCATTTTAAGGGAAGGTTACCCTATTCCCACGTAAAATACAAATTTAAATAGCAATAACACATCTATTATATTAAATATAAAATTTATAGAAATTATCCACAAGACCAAAATGGACTACCGATATGTATACACATCCATATATCTACATGGACGTCGTTGGTCGCACTACATGACTACCAGGGCTTAGGTTGCGTTCGGGCTTGTTTAGAACAACCGGGTCTTTTAAAAGTCGTATTATTATTAAATAACTACTTAATTTATTTATAGAGGTCAAGTCACAACTTTGCCTGGTTTTTCTAGCTCGGACATACTTATGGCTCGGTCCTTCCTACCATAACTAATACACTAGTCAAAGCACGCCACTGCACTACTCGTGCCATTACTTCTAGTCATTTGGTACTCCAAATTTAACCATGACTAAGGCATCCTTAAATATTTATAAAATTTTAAAAATCATATTTTAATTCAAACAATTAAATAAAAGGCTATCTTCCAAACTTTCGGAAAAAGGGGTTACGGTCAAGAAATGGGGTTCCAGGAAGGCCTAAGTTGATGAGTAAATGGTCTACCCACCTTAGTAATATTGTTGTATTAAAATGTAGTAGTGTATCTATGGAATTTCTCAAATTATCTAAATCTCAGTAAGTCCTTACCTAAATTGCAGGGCCTATATAACAACCTTAACTACCCCACGGTAAATTGTGTAAGGGATTCCTAGTCCTAGTCATTCTCCTATAATCAATTCAATCCTATTTGTGAATAAGCAATTCCTAGTCGCAGGCTCGCAGCAGTACGACTAACATGGTACTACCACGAGTTCGCACAAATTACGAAGACTGACCTGCATGGGCCACCACAAAAATTTGTCACGACCCGCACCCGCTTTTTGGATACGAGACGTGTCCAAGCCAGCCTACACCGCAGAGTCGGCGGTAGAACGCTGTCAAGCCCGCAAGAAAGAAATGCTTAAAATAAACTTTATTGCTCATTCACATTTCTAAAATTTATTACAACAATTACAAGATTTATATTGGAAAGTAAATACAATGTTCTTACACATTTAATGAACATAATACCACTGCTATCTATTCTTAGGTTTATGTCTGCAAGTACACCCATATCTTCCAAAGCTAAGTGAATCCGTGGCTAACCTGAAAAATGTTAGTTTTCAGTCAGGAATGGAACAAGTACACAAACCGACGGTAATACGAAAACATAATAGAATTAACAAGATATGAAAATGACATATGAGATATGAAAACTAGAAAGTAAACTGATGACATGACAGGTGATGAAGAAGACAAGGAAAAGACAACTACCTATGTGGTGTAAAATATCATTTTCAACATGTGAACGACTAGGGGATAAATACGGCACCCTGCACGTGTCGTGTGCAGCTGCTATCAGTCAAGATTAGACATATTGGGATAGTTCTGGGTAGTCCACATGTCTACTAAGATATTTCCCCTCCCGACTACTCCGTGTGACGAGCGTGTCAACAAGCAGCAAGATATATGTATAAACATGAAATGGAAAGACTACTATGAATCGAAATCAATCAGAAAGTGCACTTGCCTGAGATCCTTAGCTGGAGAAACCGATAGTGCCGTTGCATTCACAATAGTCCAGTTAGCTTAGGGTCGATATGCAGTGGCCAGAATCACAACAGATAGGAACGTATGACTCGTTATGGTCAAGATCCGATAGTCGAAGGAATTCATTTAATAATAAAAGAGAAAAGAAAACCTTTAATAAGAGAATGTTTATGTATATATATATATATATATTTTATATATATATATATATATATATATATATATATATATATATATATATATATATATATATATATATTATGTATTATGTATATATATATATATTTTATGTATTATGTATTATGTATTATGTATCATGTATTATGTATATGTATATATATATATATATATATATATATATATATATATATATATATATATATATATATATATATATATATATATATACATAATACATAATATATATATATATATATATATATATATATATATATATATATATATATATATATATATATATATATATATATATATATAATCTATTTTAGAAAATACCTTTGATATTTGAAAACTATATTTGACCAGTTAACATATTTCTTAATAAGAAAAATAATAATATCTGCATTTATTTACAAAGTATTTATAACTATCTAGAAATTGTCATTCTTTTAGGAACTACTAATAATATTTTGTCAAGATAATATAGATAGTTTTTAAGACACATTTAAGAACATATATATAAGTCCACTAATTACTTACATATAAATTGGATTTTAAAATAATCTTTCTAAAACCGATAAGAAATAAGATTTAAAACCCATTAGTTCTAGATAAAATAATAAAGATCTTATAAAGTCCATAACGAAAATATGCCTTTAAGCCCTTTAAAATATACTTATAGATTTATATAAAACCCCATTTTAAAGTAAAAGGTCTATTAGCTCCATATAATACCTTCTTTTTAAAAAAAAATCATTGAAGCCCAAACCAAATAAAATATAAATAAGACACTAAGAGCCCATAAATAATTTCTAAGTTTAAAACCCTTAGGCCCAAGCCCAATGATCCAAACCTATAGGTACACTTTCTAGGAAAAAATACTAATATATATGGTTAATAAACTAGTACATATTAATTAATACCAAAATATTATATTTATTACAGTACCCATGTATACATACTAATACATACGCTGTCATTAAAAATAATTATAACAACTATCATAAAATAAATAAGACAATAATAGTAATAATCATAATAACAATGTATGTATATACCTACATTCATTATAATGATACATATATATACCTATATTTCTAAGCCCACAACACAGTCCACGAAAATTCAAAGAGAACATTATAGGTGTTGGGCTTGAAGCCCACAACCAACTAATCAATTCTTCAATGTAAATAAACCCAAACAATACAATACTTAGGAGAGAGAAAAACAAGTGGAGAAAAGCACAGGAGAGGAGAATTGGGGGAAAGCTCACCATGGGAGCTCGGTAAGGGCGCGACGGAGGTATGCATGCGTGGTGGCGCTAGCTGGTGGAGCGGGGCTGCTCGGCTGTGGAGCCGGCAACACGGTAACGGTGACCCTCGGGGTCGTCGGCTCCAGGCGCGGGGAGTCGTGGCACCTTGTCGGGCGAAAGGGAGGCAGAGCTGGGTCGCACAGGCCCAGGTCCACGACGGAAGGCCGTGCTGGCGCTGCGTTGGGCTCGTCGCTTGCTGGACACGAGGGCGGCGACATGATAAGGTAGGGCGACGCGGCAGTCCTGGTCGCAGGGAGCGAAGGTGGCGCTGGACGAGATGGGGAGGCTGGCGAAGTTCCGTTTATCGGAAGATCGACGGTGGCAAGTGTCCAGCACCTGCGGAGGATGGTGCCAGACCTGAGCGTGAAGACAAGTCGGTTGGGTTGGGGTTCCGTCGGGACACGCACGCAGAGGCGTGGGCACGAGGATGTCGTCACCATGGTGGCGGCAGCGGCTCTTTCTCGGCGTTGGGCGGAGGGACCTTCGGCAAAAAAGTCGGAGCGTGGCTGGAGTTTTATGGGCGCTTCGGCCATCGTGTCGGGGCCGGAGACGGTGATGGCTTTGGTGGTGGTGAGTTTTGGTCTTGTTGCTTTGTTTTTCTGGACTTGTCGATTGGTCGTGTCTAAGTCGGACACGAGAATTATGTATTTTGGTGTAAAGGCTGGACACAAGGATGAATGAATTTGGTATGGACAAGGACACAGACACGCCGACACGGTAGCGATGATGGGGTTGGCTGTAATGCTGATGGTGGCGACCATCCTGTTTACGGTGGTGGTGATCGTGATAGAGGCTGTGTTAATGGCGATGGGTTGTGGTGCCGAGAATGGAGGCGGTCGGGGAAGGTTAGCGTAGGGATTTGGGTGTTGAGGAATGTTTGATAGAAGAGCAAGGTTTTCCTTAAATAGGAGCAGTCTGATACGAATAAATCACTATTAGATAAGGTCAATAATCTTTTAGGAGTCACGAGATAGACTTTAAATTGAATTTATTCGTATAATACGATCAATATCATCTAATCTAGTCACATGAAATCACCCTAAAACCGTTAAGATCATATCTAATGCTAGCAATAAATTTAATCATTTAAAATGAAGTCAATTAACGAGATTCTATAAAATTATTGGTTTAAGATAATTAAAAATATTTCTTTGTAATCAAGGCCCTATTTAAAATATTTTAACGAAAAAAATATTATTTATACTTTCGAAACCACTTTTGAAACCAATGTTTGAAGTCCAAAACTAATTGACAAAATACCTTAGTACTGCTAAATAATGAAAGTCAAGAATAACTCATTTTATTTCAATCGAATACTATTTTCATATCAAAATCTTTAAACCTGTTTTGAAATAGTAAAATAACATTTATACATATCGAAGAGATCTTATTCCAAAAATGATTTAAAATATGATAAATCAATAAAATATAAAAAATGAAAGCACCGAAAAGAGGAGTTACAGATTGTGTATTGTGTCTGCGCCACCCATCTACTATATCCCCACCATTAGAAATACATCATCACTTCCGCGCCCGACAATTTTGGACGTATCTTCTCGTCACATTCATCGTGTCAGACACACCCGACATGGCCAATTTCTATCAAACCCTAACCCTAACCCTACCCTCCTGGCTGCAATGCCTCCCCTTCACCGCAAGACCACCAGCCTTGTGTCTCGGCCAAACCATGCCATACCGGATCAACACCACCATTACGACCACTTTTCTGAAACCCCTGTCTACCGCAACCATCACCCCCCGGATCACCATCTGTCCCTGGCCACCTAATGCCAACATCTCCAACACCACTACCGCGGCCAACCACGGCCGCAGCCACCACCACCAAACACCTTCCCTACCACGAACTCTCGGCCATCACCGCCATCAACCCGTCCCCACAACAACCAGAGGACAACAGGGAAGGAAAATAAAACCTCACCTGATCCGCGCCGCCGCGTTCTCCGTCGACTAGCCCTGTTCTCCGCGTCCATCCGGCACTACGCCGGAGATGCGGACCCGCCACCGCACCACCATCTCTCCGCCTTAGCGACCCCTCGCGCTACAGGACGCGACCGCCGCTGGTGAAGCCTCAGTCGCCCACTGAGCACCGAAAGTCGTCGGGGAAGACCCCCAGCCGAGCTCCTCTCCCTAGTCAAATCAGTCGTACTGAGCGTACTGCTGCAGCCGCGATAGCCAACGCCGCCCTCATTGTACCACCGCCTGCCATAGTTGACCGCCCGTGCCCCTATCCGGCGAGCCACCAGGAGAGATCCACGTCTCCCCTGCCCGCCGGCCACCGGCGCCAGAGCCGCCGCAGGTAAAAACCCCTTCCGAACTCTTCTTCTCATCTCTCTCTCTCTCTCTCTCTCAGTAAGTTGATTTGGGGGGGGGAAGAAATAGCTGTATTGTTATTATTATTATTATTATTATTATTATTATTATTATTATTATTATTATTATTATTATTATTATTATTATTAAAAGGGAAAGAGGGCTGTATAGTTTTTTTTGGATTTATTTTATTATTGTTATTATTATTATCATTATTATTAGTTGTTATTAGTTTTTTTTTATTATTAATATTTATTGGCTATACTGATAGTATATGTATACATATAAATACTAATTAGTGTATTACTAATATTATTATCATTTATCTTAATTCCTAGAATTGTGTTATTTATTTTATTATTTATATATTATTATTAATATTAGTTTGTTGTTTTGTTAAATATTATTATTTATATTATTATTATTACTATTATTTTAATTGAACAAATATTTTCTAGCAAATTTTAAGTTAATTTTTAAGTACTAAAATATTCTTTTTCGATTTATATGTACATATATTTGACCAGTTATACTTTTTGGTCTAAATGATTTAGAAGTATTTTTAAATATTTATCTAAAATAGATATTTTAAATTATGAAATATAGTTTCCACCTTAATCATATTTTATAACTTAGAGTATTTTGACTAATAAGATATAATTTTCAAAATTATTATATATACATATTTTCAAAGTATTTTCGTAAATGAATTTTTACAAGTAAACATGTTTTTAAAGTAATATAAATATTTTTAAGAATTTGTATATTTACCTACTCCACAAATTCTTCCAATTATCCTCATTACTCATGACTGATCATGTTTGTCTATTTTTTCGCGACCTCGGACTCCTACACATCGACCATGGATATTGGACTATTGGGACATGACAGAACATCGTACCACCAGGCGACACACCAGGCAAGATACCTTGCCATAATTTACTGTTTATACATTAGTCTGTATTTTATTTATTACATATCACTGTGTATTTATTTTCAGTTCTTTTAACTGTACCATTATTACAGTTCTTGATCTAGTGCCTGCTCAGTGATATTAGCTGTATTTTGTTATTATCCTTTGATTGCATATGGACCTAGAGTTAAGGAACTACCACTAGTTTAGTGCATTACATAAACTTTGACACTGATATGCCACGAGATGTGTGAGTTGTGAGTAGCATATAGCATCCGGACTTGCGTGTTGGCTGATCACTGATGCGTATAGGACGTGCGTTAGGTCTAACTGTCAATAGTTGTATGATAGAAGACTTGACGGTTTGTAGTGTTACATGTTCGTGGATGCGACATTATAGGTACATCGGGTGGGGAGAACATTTCTTTGTTGTATGGGCTTCGATTGTACTTCCCTTGTAACCGGAAGCTCCGCTGGAGATACGGGTATGTTTAGCCTCTCAGGTTGGCCACTGTCGTTTTTGAACGTCATGCGCTTAGGTCACTGGTGTCCAAGTGGGGACTATACCATATTCCATTTACAACCAGGGCTCATGCGACGAAAGGTTTGTTCTTAACTGCATGTTCACTTTAGTACGGTTAGGTTACCTTATTGTTGTCTTGTCACTTACTTTTATTTATGGCATATTTTATATTCAGTATTTATGTGGCATGTTCTTTATGTATCTTATTACGTCCCTCTGAGGACCTGGTGATCCCTCCAGGTGTGTGTGTTTGTGAGTTCCTGCAGGTGCTCTAGCTAAGGCCATGACTTGTGCTCTATTCTTCGAGATATTGCTTTTGGATCGTCATCTCCTTCGCTCGACCAAATCATTTTATTTATATAATTCTTCTTTATTTAAATTAGTTGGTAGTGGATTTGTCTCCGCCCAACGATTGTATACATGACAAATTCAAAGTTGGTTTTATATCATTATTTATCTTTGTGGATGAGATTTAGTGCCTTGGTTACTGCATTTTATAACGTATGTATACATACGACGGTCCATATACTTCGTATGTATACAGCTGGCCTGATTACGTTCTAGTCCTTCTATTTTTAGGACTGGGGCATTACATATTTTTGTGGTGGCCCATGCAGGTCTAGTTTGCCGTTTCGGTTACATGACTATACCGAACGGGCCTGCAATATAGGATTAGAGTCTGGAATCTCATCCACCTACGTGATATCCTTTCTTGACTTCAAATTCCTAACTCTCGTTCGACCTTCTTGATTTGCATCTTGCTTGACTCCTTCTACCGTAAATTCTTAGTTTCGTGCTTAGTAAGATGACTACACTAGTATATGTCCATAGGTTAAACACATGGCTAGAAGGTTGCATTGACAATTAATATGCATTGAGATTTTATTTGAGTTATAAAGGCATTTATTTTCCTAGAAATATGATCTTAAGGATTAGTTAATTCCAAGTTGGGTAGTAGCATATTACCACTTTCAAAAGATAGTTGGAATTTTATTTTGCTATTACAATGTGGTATACACAAGAGGATAGCTAGATCGAGAAAACAAATTTATGATTTTTGGAAATTGTGAAATAGTTTATGATTTATTGGGATATGAAACCGATTTGAGAAACATCTTTAAATTGTGACACATAATTTATGGTTAAGTTCAAGTTTGGATATGTTAAAGTTCAAGTTTGGATATGTTAAAGTTCAAGTTTGGATATGTTAAAGTTTTTGGATATGTTAAGTTCAAGTTTGGATATGTTAAATTGTGACACATAATTTACGGTTAAGTTCAAGTTTGGATATGTTAAAATTTATCTTGAAATTTATTAAAGAGTTTTAAATTATAAGTTATGATTTTGTAAACGACTAGAGAATATGGAGGGTTTATGATTTACGATTTATTAGAGAGCTTGAGGTTTTAAATTGAGTCATACGATTTATAAGTTTATTAAATTTTGAGTTTGAAGAAATGATGGAAAAAAAAATTTGTTTAAAATATTTTGGAAGATATGAAATAAACTTTGAAGGTAAAATTCAAATTTTAAATTGTGTCATATGATCTATGATTTATAAATTTATTTAGATTTCGAGTTTAAAGCCTTGATTATGGATATTTAAATTTTGGTAAAAAAAAGGGTATGTTCAATTTGCGATATACAAGGACTATTTCGAGATTGATTAGAGATTTAAATTTTGATTAAACTTGGCAGCCTAAGATAATTAGAAATTTTGGTGGAGTATCTTGGAAATTTTATTGAGAAACTTTCGAGGAACTTGAAAATTTTAGATTATATCATATATTGGAAGAGGACCAAGAAACAAGTAAGGTCACCCTAGTGAGATAGAAGTAATCCACATTAGATTGCCATACCACCTATGATCATAATTTTGCATATACTCAAGTATAGTTAGTCATCGACCAAATCGATGAAGATATCTTTGACTTACTCGACCTTCCCTCAAATCTATATCTTTATTCGTGACCATCTAATTGTTTGAAACTTCAAAATGATTAGAATCATTCCCTTGACCATACCCTTATCTATGAGACTATTTTCTCTCTAGAAACTGTATCTCTAACTTATCTTAACTTGATCTACGAGATTTCCTAAATTATCTTTATTTCGTATTTTCACCTTTTATTTTTGTGCATTAATTAGTACCTTATGAAAGCCCACTTTCTATTTTGATCATTTGGCGTTCCCTATCGTGACTTTGATATTTGGAGCACAACAGTAGACTTTTATTTCCAACAAATTCCATATGTAAGATCTAGATAAGTCCACCTTCGTGTAGACGTATCATGTCCCACTAAAATACGTCCCCTTGTACTCTATTTTTATGATACGACTTTCGGGTCATAAAGACTAAACTATAACCTTTACCATGGTACCGATATACTTTTGACTGCATATATGGACTCAACCTCGACTCAAAAATTTTCGACCCCATATATGATTGCGATCTATTAAAACCCTTAAATGCTTAACCTTGCGTTTTATCTTGACTGCTTAACCCTTGTCATTTATTTTCATGTCTTATCTCGATTCACTTAGACACATAACATCTTTTCGCTCTTCAATATTAGCAACCCTTTACTTTTTCCTTTCCGATTAAATTGCTTCGCTCATATTTTATCTTAATTCCTCCGTGGGTTATGCAATTGTGTTCATTTTATGATTTCCTTGTTCGAAGTTGAACTTGGTCATGACAATCCCTTGGTTGGAAAGAGGTTAGAGTAGAAAATCCTAGAAGAGAGAGTAGTGGAAAAGTTGAATAAAATGATGGAATATGCATAAGTAAAAATGTGCGATAAATCCAAATAGATGAAGTAAGGGATGTTATGTTGTGTTTTGATAAAACACTCAAGAGTAAATACTTCTCGAATTCCAAAGTTTGTTTTGAGGTAACTAAATATCGAGTGAAGAATTTTCTAAAGTGTTGGTGGTTTAAGAACCAAGTTTATATATAAAATTTATGGATGCAAATTTTTGATAAAGACAATGTTGACGTTGCCTTCGATAACATATAGTGTTATGATGATATTAGCTTTCAAGGATAACTAATTGTTGATGAAAAGAACCTTTACATTTTTGATGCATGGAGAATTAAGTTCTAAGATGATTATGAATATGAAGTTAAGATGAGTTCATTTCTACCATCAAAAAGAGAAGATTGTTGAATTCAAATTTTCGAGAGAGACTAATAAATATATTAGGGAATTTTCAATTATGATGATAGAAAATTGAGTTATGAAGGTATACTGCTAGTTTTCGAGATTTATCGAACATTGAAGACGGACTTTTATTTTGGTACCTATGGATGCATTATACATTGACCAATAAATACAAATTTGTAGTTAGAAAATTTTAACTTTTACTTGGTCGAATTGGTTGAAGGTTTTGGACTTTTAATTTTAGAGAAAATTATAACTTGGGAAGATATATATAAGTGAGCTAGTATAATGGAGATTAAGGAATTCAAAATTTGACACTATTTGAAATTCTATGAAGAGATAGAGAAAGTTAGAGTACATTTATAATCATAATTGTTTTTGTTAAATTTTTGAGGGAATGTGGTACGAAAGTAATTTTTGGAAAGAACGATTTATAATAAGAGATTACATGAATATTGATGATATCAAAGGATTAAGGAGTTTATTACCTACTTATGAGGTTGCCCCTTTTTAAGGTTAATGTTAGGGTTGATCGAGTCTAGTCATTGATTGGCTGTCATATACATGATCATAATCAAAACTGAAACCATCAAATTTTTCTGTTCTAGTCGATCAAATAACATATTGCCATTGAAATGTCGTTCGCCTCCTCATCGAATATTTTGTTTGCATTCTCGTCCCAAGAAGATCACGTACATCTATTCGAATAAACTCTTTCCATCCCCTTCACCCTACCTACCCTAATTACTCCTAAATTTTGAGGACGAAATTCTTTTAAGTTTGGTAGGATGTAAAACCCCCTAAATTTCTACTACAATTTTTTAAAATAATTTTGTATTTATTTTGTACTTCGTATCTGCACGTCGCATACGAGTTCTCATTGTTGTATTTGTGTAGCATGCGGGATTTGCGTTTCGTAATTTCTCGACGAGTGCGAATATGTGTCGAGGTACTTATTTTACAAAAATATTTTTTATTATAAACTTTATTTTATATAGGAAAGTACATGTTCAAATAAATGTGATAAATATTTTTATTTTTAAAAAGAGTTATTTTGTTCGTCGTTTAAAAATAAGTAGTGATTTGAAAATTTTGGTTTGTATGAAATATATTCCAAATATTTTGCAAAATTTGAAATTTGTTTATTAATATGTTTTGTTATTTATAAAAGCTATTTTATGATTTAATATTTAATTATTTATCATGATTTTTGAAATTAATTACTACTATATTTATTTAATCATGAAATGATATTTGAGATTTTGTTGATTTTAATATTTGATTAAATATGAAGATTTAAATTAGAAAAGATTTTATTTGAATTTGAATTAAATGAGTGAAGGTTTTATCTATGCTTGATTTGGATTTGAACGATTTAAAATCGAATTTTATTTAATATGATATTATCTATGGGGGAATTTAAATTATCCCAATCCTTATCCAACTGGGAATTTTCACCTCCTATATAAGGAGAGGTACTCGTCCATAAATTTCTACCATCCAAAGATTGTGCATCGTGTCTGTGCCACCCATCTACTATATCCCCACCATTACAAATACATCATCACTTCTGCGCCCGACAATTCCGGACGCATCTCCTCGTCACATTTACCGTGTCTGACACACCCGACATGGCCAATTCCTATCAAACCCTAATCCTAATCCTACCCTCCAGGCTGCAGCGCCTCCCCTTCACCGTAAGACCACCAGTCTTGTGTCTCGGCCAAACCACGCCATACCAGATCAACACCACCATTACGACCACTTCCCTGAAACCCCTGTCCACCGCAACCATCACCACCCGGATCACCATCTGTCCCCGGCCACCTAATCCCAACATCTCCAACACCACCGCCGCGGCCAACCCTGGCCGCAGCCACCACCACCAAACACCTTCCCTACCACGAACTCCCGGCCATCACCGCCATAAACCTGTCCCCACAACAACGAGAGAACAATAGGGAAGGAAAATAAAACCTCACCTGATCCGCGCCGCCGCGTTGTCCGCCGACTAGCCCTGTTCTCCGCGTCCATCCGGCACCACGCCGGAGATGCGGACCCGCCACCGCACCACCATCTCTCCGCCTCGGTGACCCTTCGTGCCGCAGGACGCGACCGCCGCTGGTGAAGCCTCAGCCGCCCTCTGAGCACCGAAAGTCGCCGGGGAAGACCCCCAGCCGAGCTCCTCTCCCCAGTCAAATCAGCCGCACCGAGCGTACTGCTGCAGCCGCGATAGCCAACGCCGCCCTCATCGTACCACCGCCCACCGCCGTTGACCGCCTGTGCCCCTATCGGTCGAGGCACCGAGTGAGATCCACGTCTCCCCGCGCCGTTGGTCCGAATGCCGACCGAACCCAGCCGCACCTCACCGTCGCGCGACTCCCCTGCCCGCCGGCCACCGGCGCCAGATCCGTCGCAGGAAAAAACCCCTCCCGAGCTCTTCTTCCCATCTCTCTCTCTCAGTAAGTTGATCTGGAGGAGAAGAGCTGTATTGTTATTATTATTATTATTATTATTATTATTATTATTATTATTATTATTATTAAAAGGAAAAGGGGGCTGTATAGTTTTTTGGGTTTATTTTATTATTGTTATTATTATTATCATTATTATTAGTTATTATTAGTTTTATTATTATTAATATTTATTGGCTATACTGATAGTATATGTATACATATAAAAACTAATTAGTATATTACGAATATTATTATCATTTATCTTAATTACTAGAATTGTGTCATTTATTTTATTATTTATATATTATTATTAATATTAGTTTGTTGTTTTGTTAAATATTATTATTTATATTATTATTATTACTATTATTTTAATTGAACAAATATTTTTTAGCAAATTTCAAGTTAATTTTTAAACATTAAAATATTCTTTTCGATTTATATGTACATATATTTGACCAGTTATACTTTTTGGTCTAAATGATTTAGAATTATTTTTAAATATTTATCTAAAATAGATATTTTAAATTATGAAATATAGTTTTTACCTTAATCATATTTTACAACTTAGAGTATTTTGACTAATAAGATATAATTTTCAAAATTATTATATATACATATTTTCAAAGTATTTTCGTAAATGAATTTTTATAAGTAAACATGTTTTTAAAGTAATATAAATATTTTTAAGAATTTGTATATTTACCTACTCCATAAATTCTTCCAATTATCCTCATTACTCATGACTGATCATGCTTGCCTATTTTCTCGCGACCTCGGACTCCTACACATCGACCATGGCTATTGGACTATTGGGACATGCCAGAACATCGCACCACCAGGCGGCACACCAGACAAGATACCTTGCCATAATTTACTGTTTATAAATTAGTCTGCATTTTATTTATTGTATATCACTGTGTATTTATTTTTAGTTCTTTTAACTGTACCATTATTACAGTTCTTGATCTAGTGCCTGCTCAGTGATATTAGCTGTATTTTGTTATTATCCTTTGATTGCATATGGACCTAGAGTTAAGGAACTACCACTAGTTTAGTGCATCATATAAACTTTGACACTGATGTGCCACGAGATGTGTGAGTTGTGAGTAGCATATTGCATCCGGACTTCCGTGTTGGCTGATCACTGATGCGTATAGGACGTGCGTTAGGTCTAACTGTCAATAGTTGTATGATAAAAGACTTGATGGTTAGTAGTGTTACATGGTTGTGGATGCGACATGATAGGTACATCGGGTGGAGAGAACATTTCCTTATCGTATGGGCTTCGATTGCACTTCCCTTGTAACCCGGAAGCTCCACTGGAGATACGGGTATGTTTAGTCTCTCAGGTTGGCCACTGTCATTTTTGAACGTCATACGCTTCTGGTGCCCAAGTGGGGACTATACCAGATCCCATTTACAGCCAGGACTCATACGATGAAAGGTTTATTCTTAACTGCATGTTCACTTTAGTACGGTTAGGTTACCTTATTGGTGTCTTGTCACTTACTTTTATTTGTGGCATATTTTATATTCAGTATTTATGTGGCATATTCTTTATGTATCTTGTTACGTCCCTCTGAGGACCTAGTGATCCCTCCAGGTGTGTGTTTGTGACTTCCTGCAGGTGCTCTAGCTAAGGCCATGACTTATTCTCTATTCTTCGAGATGTTGCTTTTGGATCATCATCTCTTTCGTTCGACCAAATTATTTTCTTTGTATAATTCTTCTTTATTTAAATTAGTTGGTAATAGATTTGTCTCCGCCCAACGATTGTATACATGACAAATTCAAAGTTGGTTTTGTATCATTATTTATCTTTGTGGATGAGATTTAGTGCCTTGGTTACTGCATTTTACAGCTTATGTATACATACGACGGTCCATATACTTCGTATGTATACAGCTCGCATGATTACGTTCTAGTCCTTCTATTTTTGGGACTGAGGCGTTACAGATAGCCTTCTGCGGAACAAAAATCATGTCGTATGGGGATAATAGTATCGCCCAGGTGGCTAGACGAGAACTGAGTGCACCGGGCTTGGTCATGAGAACACTGAGAGGATTGACTCGTGAAACAAAATGGATGGTCTGCCCTGTCACATAGTGTCGTATTTTCTGAATGGCGAACACTAGGGCAAGGCACTCCTTCTTCACGGCGATGTACCTATGTTCCGGTCCTACCATCATCCGGCTGAGATAGTAAATGGCTTGTTCATGTCCCGCGTTATTATTTTGTGCTAGCAAAGCACCGAAGGAGTGTTCCATCGCCCGTACATAGAGCAGGAAGGGCTTTTCGGCGACCGGGGCTACAAGAACTGGTAGATTTGTCAGGTACTCCTTAATATCATCAAAGGCACACTGACATTCTCCGTTCCATATGAAAGAGACACCTTTCCTCATGAGTTGAGTGAAGGGTTAACATCGCCCTGAGAGGTTAGATATAAACCTCCTGATATAGGCTAGTCTTCCCTGAAGGCCGCGGAGTTCACGGAGGTTTCTTGGTGGACTCATCTCCAGGATTGCTTTTGTTTTGTCGGGATCTATATGAATGCCCGAGGAAGTAATGACAAAGCCCAAAAACTTTCCGCTGGACACCCCTAAAAAAGGCTTGGTGGGATTCATCTTCAGGTTGTGCGCTCGCATGAGGTCGAACACTGTTCTCAGATCATGTAAGTGATTATTTTTGGAGCGGCTCTTGACGGCGATGTCGTCAACATAACACTCCACGGTCTTGCACAAATAATCTCTGAAGATGACACTCATAGTCCGTTGATATGTAGCACCGACATTCTTCAAGCCAAAGGACATGACCGTATAATAATATACGCCAATCGGTGTTCGGAATGACATATGCTTCTCGTCATCATGAGACATTTTGATTTGATTGTATCCTGAAAAGCCATCCATAAAGGACATGCGCTCGAAGCCACACGTATTATCGATCATTATGTCGGTGATCGGAAGAGGGAATTCATCCTTAGGGCATGCCGCATTCAGATTGCGAAAATTGATGCAAATTTGGATCTTTTCGTTTTTCGTGATGACTGGTACTATGTTGGCTACCCAGTCTAGGTGCTGCTCTTTATGGATGAAACCGCTAGCTATAAGCTTGTTCACTTCCGCTTCAATAGAATTCTTGATGTCTGGACGAAACCGCCGCTGCTGTTGTTTGACTGGTTTTGCGTCCGGATAAATATTGAGCTTATGAAGTGCGATCTCGGGGTTTAGCCCTGGCATGTCTTCATAGCTCCAGGCAAAGACGTCGATGTATTCTTTGACGAGTTGTAACAACGACTCCCGCTCGCCGTCTGTCAGGCTTTTACTAACGAAGAGTGGCTTTGGAGAGGATTCATCATCGAGGTTAACTTGCATAACCTCGTCCTCAGTAGAAGAATCACGAAGTTCAAAGCATTTCTTCCATTGTGCATCTAGTTGCTGGACCCATGGCTCTAACTCAAGCAGTTCAAGTAGATCTTCCTCTTCGATATCAGCGGATGTCATGTTGACAGATAATGTCTGTCTAAATATATCTCCAATACTGCTGTCAGAGTCGTAAATGAGTGACTCGGACGAATGAGAGTGCCACTCGCATTCTTTATCGGAACTTTCGGGCGTTGTTGGTGGTGTAACATATCCGAGGCCGTGTCTGAATTTGTAATAATGGTCCTGAGGTTTCCCTGTCGGTGCCGACGGCTGTAGAGGCAATCGCCGACCGCTGCCGTGATTCAGACCTGGGGTAGCCTCCATATCGTACCCCTGCTTTTGCATGAAGTACTTGGCTTGATAACTATACAGGTAGAGCGGTAATCTTCCAGCGTCGGGTCCGAGATCGAACTCTTGTGGCATGAAAGATTGAGGACCTTCTTTTCGACCAAAGATGATCGTATGATCCCATCCTCTTCTGTCTGGGACTAGGAAGTAAGCGCCTTTAATAGGAGCAAGTTGATTTGGGGTATGGACGGTTGTCACCCATGTGTATAGGCTAACGCCTAGACAATCCCATGCATCATACATTAGATTAGGCTTATCATACTCAGAATAGTCTAACGACAGCCTCTTATTGATGAAATAAGGAATTTTTTCCACATGGATTACATCATCAGGAGAGGTGCTATCTACCTGTGTAACCAAGTATTTGGCGAGTTCTACGTCCTCCTCGGCTACCCCCTGCGAACTTAAAGGTCGGGATGCTGTCTTGGGCAGTTTGACCACCAAGGGTTCAGCTTGAGGTATTGACCTGCCTGAGAGTGTTGGATCGACACTTGGTTGCCGGCTCGTCTTGGGAAGACGGATGACAATTGGCTCAGCAAGGGACTTTGTGTCTTCCGGTTGCCTTTGAGTGGATTTTGGCAATCGGATCTCCATCGGTATTACAGAGGGTCTTGCATCTTTCTATTGCCTTTTATTGGATTTCGGCAGTCGGATCACAATTGGCCCTATGACAAGTTTTGGCTCCTAGCTGGATCTCGGGAGCCGGATGACCATTGGTTCCAACTGCGTAGGCGAGGCAGGAGAACCGAGCACCTCTTTATGCAAAGTTGCGACGAGGGGTGCGGCCTTGCCCGGTTTACGGGCCTGGAGACGAATTCTCAAGGGTTCTTCTGGCCCTGTGATAGCCTCCAGTTCGTCAGTTATATTTTTCCTGGATTCGTCATATAGACAAGCCTCCGAAGAGTAATAAGATTCAACCCCTTTGAAGGGATCGATGTCGGCGAATTCAGTTTTCACGAAGCCGTGCTTACTGACATACTTGAAACACTGGTGAAGGGTGGATGACACGTTCATATAGTCATGTATCCACGGACGTCCCAGGAGGATGTTGTAGGAGGTGTCTGCATCTATGACGAAGCAGATAACCTCCGTCTTCAGGTCACCAATCTGACATTTCAATCGGATCTTCCCTAGGGGATAGCTCCTTTCCGAGTTAAAATTGCTAATGGCAGGGTTGGTCGTCGCTAGCCGGTGTATAGGGATGCCAAGAAGTTGGAGCAAGCTTTTTTGGGATGATGCTTATTGACGAGCCAGGGTCGATATGCATCTGATCCACCTTGATGTCGCCTATGTATCCAGTATAGTACAAGGGGCGATCATGCAAATTGGACTTGATCAACATGTCATGTAGAGTAAATATGATGTTGGGCATTGTATATGTGCCATTGCTGCCCCATAGATCTGCTAGCGGGTCTTCCCCTGGAGGCTTGACCTGAGCTAAGTAGGTGTCATCATTTTGGAGTGCTTCGTTCAATACGACACGAAGATCCTTGGAGAGCCTTAGGAGCTCATATAACGACAACTTTGCTGGCGTATTAGCCAATAGTGCTAATATGTCAAAGTTGTAAGGTCTCTCCAGTCCCTGAGGTACATCGTTACGGAGTGGCTTGTCGAAGCAGGTTTCCTTTGGCTTGGACTTATCCGCCAGTGGAGGCTGAGATGGCCTTGGAACATCTGAGGTAGGCAACGTTGCCGGCTGAGGATCTTCGACTGAGCTATCCCGTGCGGGCTGGACTTGTGCTCCAGACCGGGTAACAATGGTTGCATCTTCCTCAGCTTCGGCTAAAATTGTATGGCAGGATCTAGACTTCCTGCCCTTTTTCTTATTGGTAGAAGATGACACCTCCTGGATAACTTCGAGCACTAAGTCTGGATGCACCCACATGATCTCTCCTCGCGATGTGGTGAGAGGTACCAATCTAGATGTCTGGCTCCAGACGGGTGAAAGATTAATAACCTCCATCATTGTCCGAAGAAAGTCGCCGAACTGAATTAACACCATGTTCGCCGCCATGGTAACCTCTTCAAAGTCTATCGACAGAGCTTTGGAGTCGATAGGACTCTGAATGTACTGCTTTAATTGGAAGCAGTCATGAGTGGAATAATGGACATAGCGGTGGAAGTGGCAATATTTTGGGTCCTCTATTTCTGCCGCTCGGGGCTCATGCCTTGGTGGAGGGAGCTGGATCCTACCCCCTTGCAAGAGCATATCGAAGATAGGTTTGACATGACTATCTTCAAATGAGTAACTAACCTTGGGCCACTGACCTTCCGCCTATTTTGTTCGGGTTTCTGGGTCGCATCAACAACAATGGCCTGTTTGCCCTTATTGTCCCGGTTGGAGGTAGCGCCACTGTTGTTGTTGCTGGTGGTGGAACCAGGACGTCTGTCCTTATCCTCTCCATCTGGCAGATTTCAATCAAGGAGCTCTCGGGATTGCCTTGGGGCAATCTAATTACGGTTTAGCGGAACCGCTCGATATAGTTCTTTGTTAGCTTCCTCTCTCCCTGAACGACGTCCATGAGAGATGACATCGTTACATCATGCCCCACTTCATAGAATCTTTCCAGGAACATATGCTTGAAGCTGTCAAAAAAATGGATACAGTTGTCGAGAAGATTGCGGTACCAGTCGAACGCGATTCCCTCCAATGCTCCGATGAATAATCTTGTGAGGATGGCGTCACTATGCGGCAAGTGGTCAGTTGTGACTTCAAAGTAAGTCATGTACCGACTAGCAGAGGTCTTCCCGTCATATGAATCGATATGGAACGGCTTGTACCGTGGTGGAAAAGGCACATCTTTCCATGCAACGGGATATGGCTGTCGTATTCTGAGGTCCCGAGAGGAGTCTCGGGCATTGAACATTGCTCGAAGCTTCTGGACTTCCCTCCTTGCCTCCTAGGCTTCATCTGCAGCTGAAGGAATGGATGCTCCTAAGGGATCATCACCCAAAGGAGGGGCGGTCGTGTTGGAGTCCGTATTGACTGCGGGCCCCAAGCTTGTTTGTCTGGGCGTCCTTGCCGGTTGGGTTGGCAAGGCGGCTTTGATTTTGTCCACGGACTTGACCAAGGACATGCGCATGGCTTCAAGTACTTCTAGACATTATCGGTCAGAAGGTGCTTCATGATCATCGTCAGCCATAAAGACTGTCATCACGTGGGTAGAGGTGGAAGGGATCATAGCAGAGGTGCTCTCTGTGCCGTACCCCTGTACAGAGAAATCGTTGGGGAATGCCGGAATGTCATCTTCCTCGGACTCGGAAGGGGTGCTACCCCTTGTGCCGGAAGCCGCATCATCTTGGTGAGGATGGTGGCCCTCAGGGAAGTCCAAGTTGGTTGCACAGTTCTGGGGGACCTCTGCCCCCTGTATGTGCTCTTGGTACACCGGGTTGTCGCATATATTGAGGGGACTGCTACCCCCATGTTTATCTACTTTCAAGAAGGTCGAAGGTGCACCCCCGGGTGCTGGAAGCTTCTTTTTGGATCGAGTGCCTAAATAGACACCCCCTATGGTTGTCGATGGTAACCCTCCAATGAGGGTCTCCTTGCAATACTGGCCGAGATTGTCGGGCTGAAAGAGCCTGTCTTCTTTCCTCCCTTGCCAGGAGGAACCTTTTGAGTTGAATTACAGGAGGCGAAAGGAAACTCCTCGTCTCCTAAAATTTGCACATGTTTCTTGAGTTGTTGTCGAACAGGTGCTGGCTGCTGCAGTCGTTGGACAACTGACTGCCGACCTTCAGGTGCTGCTGATTTGTCGCAGCAGCAGTTGATGATGACTTGGGTGCAAAGATGTCTCGAGAAGGACATTGCATGCCAATATTGCCACCTTGCGTTTGAGAGTAATCACCTCACGCAAGTCGGTAGCAAGCTGATCTACCTTTGCACCAAATTTGTGGACTCGGGTATCCCGAGCGCACGGGTACTTAGGTATCATGTTTGCTCCCTGATCCGTGGTTAGTAAAAGCACTTGCTCTGGATCGTAGGAGGGAGACTTTAAAGATCCACCCTGTCCGTTATCTCTGGGGGACTGGACGCGGGTGGTTCTATACAACTTTCCATCAGGAGCCCGTGTAACAATCAACGGGGCCCGCTGACAATCAGCAACTTGGACAGTTGACTGGGCTTGTTGGGCCTGTACTGCCCTAGACTTCTTTGACTTAGCACCCAAAGGTGCATAGTAAAAAAGAGTCCATATTAATACATCCCACATTCTCAATGGGCCGCATGGCATCGGGCCCGCATGAGAGACAGTTGAACACAAAGCTTCTGACAGGGCCGCATGAGACATCCTGTCTGAGGCCAGGATTGGCTGCCGCATGGGCTATCTTTTTGCGACCAGAGCTGGCTGCCGCATAGGCCATCTTCCTACGGCCAGAGTTGGCTGCCGCATGGGCCATCTTTCTGTGGCCAGAGTTGGCTGCCGCATGAGTTGTCTGCCTACGGCCAGAGTTGGCTGCCGCATGGACATACTACCCATCTCTCTTATGTGGCTTCTTCTTTGTCCGTATGGATTTCCCTTGGGCTCCCAAAAACTCAGCATCGTAGTGTTTTTCTCTGCTGGATTTGGGGACAGTGGGGTCCTTTGCGGTCGGAAGCAAAGCCGCAGGAGAGCTTTGGTCACCGTCTTGGGCTGCAGAAGGAGTTTCTTCGAGAACTTGGTCGGGGGCAACAGTTCTGTGCACCGATGTCCTGCGAGTTCTCTTTGGGTTGGCTCGCTTTTGAGACGGGCTAGCGCTCCCTTCAGAGAGCATTTATTCGAAGGCTTGTTGGTCAAAACGAACCACAAGCATTTGCTACGTAGAGCCGAGTTTGGACATATCAGATTGCGTCACCAGCTTCTCATCAGAGGAGAAGGACACCCCCAGCAGAGTCGCCATCATTTTTTCCATTAAAAATCAAAGACATGTATTATAGAAACACTAAAATTGATTGCAAACTCGCTTGTACAAAGAAAAGCCTAAAAAGAAATCCTAGGAAACAATTTAAGTACAATTGTTTAGTTTTTGATTTTGGGGGATGACGGTAGAGGCTGGGGAAAGTGTTATCAACTCTGTCTTACTTCTTGGACTATCTGACGCAGTCCTTAGCTCTTGAAAAAATTGCTTTTCGAAGGTTGTCAGCCTTTTGCAGGGGTGTGGCACCCTGCTATTTATAGTGTTATGTATGTTGAGCCGCATAGATGGCCTGTGGCCACGTAGCTAATTAGCATATGAAGACCCGCTCTTTGGTCGCCATCTGTCAATTTGTTGGGATTTGTTGCAGCAAACTGGGTAGTTAAGACTTGGTCAGCCTGCCACGTATCCTATCGCAGGAATCATTTTGAGCCGCATGAGTCTCTCAGTTTTCGACCATGTGGGCCCACATGAGACTCATGCGGCTTAAGTCGCAAACTTTCTTAGCCCGCATATATCTTAAGGACTTTTAAGCCGTATAGATTCTGTATTTTGGCCGTATAAAGCTCATACGGCTTAGGTCACAGTCACCCTTGGCCACATGAAGTTCGGAGACTTTGGGGCCGCATATGTTTGAGCCGCATAAGGTTCATGCGGCTTAGGTAACACTCCTTCTGGCCACATGAAAGCGTATGAACCCTGCTTTTGGTGACGTCTCACGTCTTATCTTTTTGTCAAAGTGTTAGAGCTGTCATTTTTGTCAGTTTTGACAGAACTTGTCAGCTTTATCAGGTGAACTGATCCTCTTGGTCGTATATCTTTCTTCTGCAGCTGGTTGTCGAGGGCCACATAAGGCATTGAATCTGTCATACGGCTCTCCTTTATGCGGACCTGTTTGGCCCAAAGTACAAATGCGGTAAATTGTGATCCGCATGAACCCCATATTTTACATGCTTCTACAATCTCAAGTCCATTCCATTCGACCATGCAACGAACTATTATTCAAACAACCGAGCATAGTCTTGAGTCTGAGACTCAGACTTTATCATCTCGTATTTCTTCCATTAGCTTTCTATGTTCTTACATTTCATACTTCGTTTCAATGTTCAATGGCATCATGTCTTAACTCAATGTTCGTCAACCGAGCGACCCGAAGGTCCCGAACACCTTTCGAGGCATCATGTCATATTTGACAGTTCCGCGACATTCATGCCACAACTGTATTCTTTCGTAACGAAGCCATCTTTTATGATCTTGTGCACGTAGGCACGTTTCGACACATTTATCATCTTTCCTTTGCGTCGTGCATTTGCTGCACGCATCGAAGCCGTATTTCCATGTTCTATCTTAGTGTTCAATGTTCGTAGCTTGCACGCTAGGGCGCTCGCCTATTGTCTTTCAATGTGCTAGCCTTTCTAACTCGTGCGCAAAGGCATAGAATGGCTCGTGCACGAAGGCACTCGTCAAATACAGTTATCTCATGTTCTTGCAGCGTGCGCACTGAGGCGCTCGCCTTTGCGATATCTAATGTTCCATAGCGACTCGTGCATTTGATGCACGTTTTATTTCAATTGTTCTAACTAGTGTTCGACACACACTACGATTTATCTTCTGATCGGACCATGCCCATGGCGTCGATAGGTTAACTTAGCATACAATGATATATTTTGACTTAGGCATGAAGGAGTAAAAAGAAGAGTCAATCCTTCCACCTTGAGTCGATACGCCTTGTCGTTTCGCCGAGCCAACGCGGCTCGATTTTATAACTTCGTTGCACGGCAAACTCTTCTAACTTAGCCATTCGAGCACTTCGTGCTTCATTGAATTATACGTCCGATTTGGCTTACCGTGCCAAAGTCTCACCCGTTGCGATGCGACAATTTGGTTTCGCGGACCCCTTACTGAATAACGCAGAATGCCGACCTCTAATATTTTAGCGTAAACGTATAGCCTGCACATGAAACCAACTAAAATCAATACTTGCATCGATTCGGACTTGCGCCTTGGTCGATTCAATTCCTTAGAATCTTCGAGCCGTCTCAACGTACTTATCCTTCGGGGCAATGCGATGCTTCACATCGATTCAACTCGATGCATTCTTTGGGACAAGACAACTCTTCGCATCGACTTAGTTCGATGCATTGCTCGGGATAACGTAACTCTCATATCGATTTGTATCGATACATTTCATTCAGTCAATGCGACTCTTTGAGTCAATGCCTCAGCGTAATGCACCGTGCGGAGCGGGGCATTACAGAATATACCACTCAAAACAAGGTTCGTCCTCGAACCAAAACCAACACTCCGATTAAGTGTTTTATAGATCGTTTTACGATCTCGTCCCACCAATGTTGTTCAGTTTCACCCTATCTTGCAAGCTTTACATTAATATTTCAAAGACTTTCCTGCAGTTCGATTTGAATTTGTATACAACTCGATTTTGATCCGTACCTATATTCGAGGCGCCCCGAAGATATATGTATTTCGACCAAGTCCAGTGGTAGCAAATTGGAATAAAGCTGACAGGTAAATTTCAATCCTATGCTTGCCATCTCGTACACTCAATCGGACTTGGGCTCTAGTGCTTGTTCTCGCAATTCTATTGCATATGCATATTGATACACACATGATCATCCAACAAAATTCAAGGCATACGATGCGATTCAAAAATTATATTTCTCACTTGGTAAGTTTCATCGGGACTATCAATTCTATGCGTCGCATCAAGCCGTCGCGCATCCGATCACAACGAGTCTTCGCAACGCCTTGTGCTCAAAGTCGCTATCCAACTATTTCTAAAGTTTCACTTCGTAACTTATCTCGATACGATTTTCTTTGTTGACTTGCAAATGCATCAACATTCAGGACTATGCCCGCTAGGTTACTTACCTAGACACCGTGCTTAACTTCCTCCGACGCAACTTTAAATTGATATTGCACAAAGGCCACAATCTATCCGACACAACAGTTTAATTCGAGTCGACAATGCTCAAGGCAATGATTCGCCTTAACTTGAAGGTCTTTACGGTACGTCTTACATTTGATTCCTATCGAGCAGGAATTTACTAGCCAAATTTTCAACTTATCCGTCTCGCAACATCGAATATAAGTTCGATTCACGCAAGCTCAATTGCAAGTTGAATCCAAATCTAACGACATAACTCGTAAGTCATTTCTTTATCGTTATATCTCGTGTATAGCACAATTCTCGCAATCGCCTATCCGAATCACCAAGTTCGTTGGTGAATTTCTCGTTCGATCGCCGACCAACATAACCATTCAAGTATTCATCCTACGAATACTCAAAATCTAACTATATCATTCTCAATCGAAAGTTGTTCCAACAATTCTTGATCGCCAAGACTTATCATCAACATGCATCACATTATATTTGTCATCGATGCAATTTTATATGCGATATCGCATGGGTCATCTTACGGTATGCAACATTCAATTTGATTTGGCGGTCAAGTCTTCTAGGGTCAGCTACCCCGAAGCTACGCTCGATAATTGTGGATCATCACCGAAGGACAGTTACTACGAACCATGCTATATCTTATTTCGGAGCCAAATCACGTTCCGACGATTTCTATACGACTATCCAATTTCGGACAAAACCTATTTCTATCGGCGCAACTGATGCGCAACTATCCTCCGAGTAAAGTCATGCACTACCGTCGATGATTTTGCAATTTACGAAACATCTACTCGTATCGAGTTCGAATCTATCTTATTTGCGGGTCGACACACGATATGCTATACGTATCGAGCAATCGTCGATGACTTATAGTCTCGTCTTGATCAATCTCAAAGTTCATGATCAACCAGTTCGTTCATTCTCGTATTGTTATTTACAAAACTTTGATAGCGCGAGGCACACTCCATTTTATATTCTCACATCGTGCTTACGTTTTCTTATGTATCGATCTTGATACGTCGTATCAATTTCGATAGCATAAGGGTCAACTTTGATTCTGTTTCAACGTTGACAATTTGTATTGCATACGTCCAAGTCTTCCACAAACGTTTTCGTACGTCTCGAATCGTTTCTCGATTTGTTGTATTATGTTATGTTTTCATCACGTAACCGAGTTACCGATTATCCAATATCGAACCCTCGAGTTATACGACCATGCCCTCTAAGGTTTTGTGTGATTCAGTCATGCTCAAATGAGTTTCGCCATAATGTAACCAACTATCTCTTATGTATCTTTACCCGCGTCAACCAACTCTTCACCGTTGTCTCATATCGTGCGATCCGATTATAATTTGCCTCACCTAACATTTTTATCGAGATCGCAAGTCATGCAATTCGATTCGCCTTGCCCAACATTTTTATCGAGATCGCAAGTCGTGCGACTCGTTTGTAAGTTCGAGTTTTCCTTTTCCGTCGATCCGATTATTGCTTCAAGGCATAATCGTTCCGCTAGTCTTGGTCGTCCGACCGACTTATAATTTCCGTCCGACGTATCATTTATTGATACGAGTCTCGCCTTATCGTCCCAACCGATTTTCGAAGAATACTTGCATCAACATACCGTCATACAAATTTTTAATCGAGTCTCGGTACTCTCCTGTCCGTTGCAGACAAAGCTTCCACAATTCTCACAACGCGTCGATACAATTCATCGTACAAGTGGTATATCATATACCACTCGGAATCGAGTCATTCATCGCATACGTAGTATGGCATATACCACTCTGAAATCAAGTCATTTCCCTCGCATTATACTCACTATAACCAACATTTTCTTCTGAATTACGATTTCCGTAGTGATCGTGCTTGATCACAATCGTAACTTTGATTCTATCAAAATCTGACACAACTCGGCCAATATTTTTATTTGCCAACACAAGTTCGGTGTGCAACCGAACGATTCATTCTATCGATTTACGATTTCAGTTCTTTCCGTTGCATCTCGCGCAACAATTTATTTCCAATCTCCTTTGCATTCCGTGCAACGATTATTTTGATATGCGTTGCACCACGTAGAAAAGTTTACTTCCGACATGCATTGCATATCGTGCAACGATTTATTTTTGACTTTCAAAGTCAATGCTCAAATCTGTTCAACACATTCGATATTGACTTATCACTTTCATTGCAACGCATTATTTAAGTTTTTGCATTGGTGCAACCAATACTCACAACCCATTGCACTTCGTGCATAATTTTATTTCTCATTCAACATGTTACATTGCAACAATATCTTAAATCGTATTTCATAATTTGTTGCACTTGCAGCAACTAACATTTCACGGCTCGTTGTACTTAATGCAATAAACCCTTCGCGACTTTCTTAGCAAATATCATATAATTTCCAAAACACATACGGCAAAATTACACGATTTGTATTGGACTTATTGTATGGAACATCCAATGCGGCATCGAGTAGAGTCAAGAGTGATTCGATTGGTGGTGGGCTACTTTTAGAATTGTAATGAAGCAAGCGTCTAGAGAAAATTGAGCCTAGAGCTCTGATACCAATCTGTCACGCCCCGACCCGGAATCACCCGAATCATCGTCCTCGTAGGGGACGTGATGCCGCACGAGCCTGGAGTAGCGCTCGTGCAAGGAAAGATAACAAGTTCTCAAATGGTTATCTTTGAGTTGATATTAACAACGAAAGGAAAACAGAGTATACGAAACAATTCTCTTTATTGATATTCAAACTTGAGATTTACAAAGGCTTTCGATAGCCCAACAATATATGCCAGATTGGCTACAACACTCAGGTTCTCTCTCTCCCATAAAGGATTTCACCGTTCCATACATCATGCCTTCTATATCTCGGCCGCATCAATCCTGTTGCAAGTCCGAGCGTCAATGCGATTGCACGCTTCAATACGCTTCGGCATTCCAAGACTCTGCGCGATCAAGCGAAGCTTCGCTGTGAGTAATCCATTCCCTGCACCCTGCATGAAAGCTGGTGGGGGATCAGTACGTTCGTCCTCGCATGTACTGATGCAAAGACCTTCTTTCTAAACCGACATTGTAGTATTTATGTTGAATCATGCAACTTAGCTTATAATCTTTCTATATTCTCCTTAGGGTCGATTTCATGGCATATTCAAAAAGTGGCAAAGCATGTTATCATGGCAAGCATGTTATTCGAATTGAATAGGCAAGCAGGCAAGCAATCTCGTGTTTGTTTCGTGGCGCGACTTCTTACCAAGTCGACTCACTCGCCCTTGCACTGACACAAGGTGAATACGCTCCATTCCTTCTCCGTCATGTTATAAGTGCTCTCTAAGCAGGATCTATGTACAGGACACATACGTGCCTTCACTTTCGACCCATCGTTCCTTAACTATATGAAGGTCGTTGGCGTATCCGCGCCGGAATGGACTAAAGGCATTTCTTTTCTTTCTTTCTTTTCTTTCTTTCTTTCTTTACTTTCTTTCTTTACTTTCTCGAATTTGGTAGCCCGACGCCTCTCGTAGTGGGTTGCTGTCCCAACTATGGAGATCTACCGCTGCATACCATCATTTACGGCATTTCACATCTCGCTAAGCGATCGCTAATCGTCTTACGGATGTGCGCCTATCAAAGATACATTCCCTCCTAGGCCAAACGGTTCCGGCGCCCTGACACTTAACCGTTCGAGGGAACACCCGTGCACGGGAGATTATCACATTTATCTCAAGTCTATTCCATTCGACCATGCAACGAACTATTATTCAAACAACCAAGCATAGTCTTGAGTCCGAGACTCAGACTTTATCATCTCGTATTTCTTCTATTAGCTTTCTATGTTCTTACATTTCATACTTCGTTTCAATGTTCAATGGCATCATGCCTCAACTCAATGTTCGTCAACCGAACGACCCAAAGGTCCCGAACACCTTTCGAGGCATCATGTCATATCTGACAGTTTTGCCACATTCATGCCACAACTGTATTCTTTCGCAACGAGGCCATATTTTATAATCTTGTGCACGTAGGCACGTTTCGACACATTTATCATCTTTCCTTCGCGCCGTGCACTTGCTGCACACATCGAAGCCGTATTTCTATGTTCTATGTCTTAGTGTTCAATGTTCGTGGCTTGCACGCTAGGGCGCTCGCCTATTGTCTTTCAATGTGCTAGCCTTTCTAACTCGTGCGCGAAGGCACAGAATGGCTCGTGCACGAAGGCACTCGCCGAATACAGTTATCCCATGTTCTTGCAGCTTCCGTACCGAGGCGCTCGCCTTTGCGATATCCAATGTTCCATAGCGACTCGTACATTTGATGCACGTTTTATTTCAATTGTTCTAACTAGTGTTCGACACACACTACGATTTATCTTCCGATCGGACCATGCCTGTGGCGTCGATAGGGTAACTTAGCATACAATGATATATTTTGACTTAGGCATGCAAGAGTAAAAAGAAGAGTCAATCCTCCCACTGTCATGACCCGTACCCACCGTGAGGGTACGAGAACGTAACAACGCCCAGCCTACGCCGCAGTGTCGGCGGTAGAACGCTGTCCTAGGTCAAACATCTAACAATATAAAGGTACTTGTACAGTATATACACTCCGAATGGAGGTGACATAGCAATACAGTTTCAATCACATCTAAGGTAGAGCATGATAAGGATAGATAAAACATGAAATCCAAAAGAGATACAGCAGAGAGAAGTCTAAGTGTCTAAGATACACAAATCCAGAAATATATTTCAAATCTCAAATACAGTAATCCGTAAGTAAATACAACTCAAGACAACTGAAAATAAGCTATAAGAAAATCCTAGCTATTTATGCAACCTCTACTGTGTCTCCTCTAGGCTAGCAGGCAACCTCCAAGCTATCTGTAAAATTTATCAACAGGTCCAGTCAAGACAGGAACGAGTACAATTCATCAAGAAATCCCAAGTAAATGACAGAGAACTATAAAGCAGTTATAGACAGTTGTATTGATGAAAATGGCAGTTTGTACGAGTAATGATGTAGAGAGCAGTTAAGGTGCAAGAAAAGTAAGGTAACTAAACAAGAAGAGAAACATAGCAAAGAAGACTGTAAAAAAATAGGATCTAGCTGAACTAGAGTAACATAATGAGTTCAGATGATACAATATAAGTCGAGTGTAATCCCAATGTGAGTCTAATATAAGATGAGTCGAATGTAATTCTAATCATTATTCTAATAAGGTGAATCGAATAAGGTGATACGAATAAGGTGATACGAATAGTGATTCACATGATGTTCTAATAATGATTCGAATAAATTCTCCAAGTGTGTTTTAAAATACTTAGTTAGACATGTAAACGGCTAAGGATAAATTCGGCATATCACACACCTGGCCGGGTGTGGAATGGCTATCGTTCGAATATATTCACAGAGGGTGGTTCGAATAGTAGGAATGTTCACATGTCTAATCAAGTATTTCCCCGCCCATCTAATACAAATGAATCCAAAATTCGACACATCAATCGAATAAAAGTCCAACCAACACATGAAGATACGAATAGGTGGTTCGAATAGTGATTCGTATGGTGATTCGAATAATAGAGGTAAGACGAGTAAGTATGTGTGTCGTATATATGGATTCCGAAATAACAATACGTGTTTGTAACAGAGAATCACATACAGCTAACTAGAACTGAAGTACAGTAATTGACAAATAAATGAGAGAACTATCAGAGAATGTACTCGCCTTGTATCTGAATGTCTGAAGTAAATGTACTGCCTGAGGAGAGGTGTCTGTCTCCTAATCAGAGCAACACAAGTTACAACATGTCTAAAATAAGGAAATAGACTGCTACAATGCATCTACATGCTGTCTAGGTTAAACTAGGCTAAAGTCAACACTTGGTCAACTCTAGTCAACTATCTAGTCAAAGCTAGGTCAACTGGGTCAACATAGACTCAATGAAGTCTCACTAGGCCTAACCAGTCTATCCTAGCTAGTACACACCATACAAATCCAAGGCTATACAAGCCAACACAAGTCACATATCAAGATACATCACATTCATGCATATTCAACATTATATATATATATATATATATATATATATATATATATATATATATATATATAAGAGAAAAGAACTAACATGTAAAGCTATGTGTGTGTGTGTGTGAACATGGAGGTGTACATGAAAAGAGAAATCAACATTAGTTATGAGTTTACACTACACATGGCACAAAGCTAACCCATCTACATTACACATGTATTATACTTAACATGCATGGCTACAAGTATACATCTATATACATTAGAGTAGAGACTATTTAAGTTATAACTAACATGCATCTATACTTTACATAAATCTATATATATTATAGCAATCATTTAGAGAAGGGTTACATGGCATAGTGGTTGATATAGAGTGGGGTGTCCTTGTGCAGAGGGTGAAGTTCATTCTCAGTTTAGTTCCACATTTACATATAAACTAAAGTGAGCTATCCCATAAACTGGTGTAACTAACCACATAAAATGAACCATGTTATCTGAAATCTGCCATTAAGCCAACATCCCATAGGCATACAGCTCATGCATTGTCTAATACTGAAATTAACTAACATTTCGAATTAAGGGGTTGAAGGTTAACATTACATTCATAGACATTCCACTATATTGAAAACTAAAATTGGCTTGGCAATAGGAGAAGGAAGGTATATATGCTTACATGGACAGTTCAATGTTCGAACAACCTAAAATGAACTAACATTCAATCTAAATATCAGCTATGCATTGGTTCTATGTCTACATATGAAATCTGATATTGCATTTACAATATTTATACATTATGCATTCATATCTATCATTATATATATACCTTGCATTTATATCTAGCATTCATTATATACTTTCATGCATGCATTGTATATCATTCTTTCATTCATGCATTTATGTATTGCTTACATATATTACATTAATTACATTCCTACATGCTTGCATTCAACCATATATATACATTAATATAAATAGGATATATATCATATATATATCATTTCATTCATCTAACATATCATGCATTACATACTCTATATTCATTTAATATCCATACTACATAGGCTCATAGGTTACACAAAATACATATATCGTATAGTCACTCTTTTACTTAAAACTAATACTGTACCAATTGGGTATTCACTAAATTCTAGGATTAAAGTATGTTGTAGTACTTCGTGTTAGCTTTTCGAAACTTCAAACGGATCACATTTTCGTGTCCGAAAGCTCCCGGAATCGCGAAAATACCGAAACGCGTTCGTCTTTCGTATAGCTGACACTCAAATAATTCTACAGAAAGTTACAGAAAGAATTTGGCTTATTAACATATATATTTGGAAAGCTAACTTCGATACGGTTCTTTTAAAAAAAACAGGAGATAAATCGGAGTTTTAAGCTAAAAGTTATGATATTTCTAAGTTGCTATTGCTACTAAAAACGTGGATAAAAATTATGACGAATTTGGATAGTTTGAGACAAAAGAACACAAGTATATAACATAATATATCAAGAACTCACTCTCTACACTAATATATATATATGAGACACTATAGAACACATCTTCAATACAAAAATATGAGATTAAACATGTAATAATTCATTCATACATAACAACAACACATAGTGTGTCCAAATTTGGGGTTTTTCCACATGGACACAACACAACACAAAGGACACTCCTATGACCTCCAAATGGACACGAAATGGACACAAATGGAGATACAACTATGGGGGTCATTCCTATGGGTTCAAAATAGACCTATATGCATGAGAAAATGAAAAGGAGAAGGGATTTATACCTCCCGGTAGATCGAATCGAAGAAAAGCCTTCCCGGAGCGACACCGACACGTAGAGATTCCAAAAGGACACGAACAAGCTCCGAATCCTCCCAAACTTGGGTAGCTTCCTCCTTGGCTAGAATGGAGAAGGAAAGAAGAAGATTTGGTGGCGAAATGGAAGAATTTGGTGAAGAAATTGCTAGGGATTGTTCTCTAAAAATTTGGGGAAGAACAAGAGAGAGTGTGGATGAGAATAATGAAATGAACTTGAGCCTATCCTCTCCCAAAGTGGCTGGCCATATGGGGCTATTTGTCCTATTATGGTAAGGTCCAAAGTGCCCCCACTAACCTATTTTATTAGTATTAGGAAAGGGCTAATTGGTTGGGGCTAAATTAGTCATTCTAAAGTCTCTAATCACACTAACCTTATCCATAATAATTAGTCTAACCTCTAACTAAAGTATTTCTATCATGTGGGCCATGGCTAACTAATGTGTGGGTCCACTAAAGTCAACACTACCCCCGGGTCCCCGTTTCAAGTCGGATTGAGCTGAAATTCGAACCCGACTCAAATAACCCCAAAACAATATCATAAATAATAAAATAAATTTCAAAAATACAAAATGACAAAAATACTCCTGTTCCTGAAAACTGGGGGTGACAAATTCCTCGAAATTAAGACCAAACAATAGTAAAATGTCAAAATCACAAGTCATAATTTTAAATAGTTTAAAAATGATTAAAAATCACCAAAAATCATAATATGAAATAATTATCAATAAATAATAATTATAATTACAAAATTTTAAAATTACCCTCATCTGGAAAACTGGGTGTTACACCCACCTTGAGTCGATACGCCTTGTCGTTTCGCCGAGCCGACGCGGCTCGATTTCATAACTTCATTGCACGGCCAACTCTCTTGACTTAGCCATTCGAGCAATTCGTGCTTCATTGAATTATACGTCCGATTTGGCTTACCGTGCCCAAGTCTCAGTCCGTTGCGAGGCGGTGATTTGGTTTCGCGGACCCCTTACTGAATAAGGCAGAATGTCGACCTCTAATATTTTAGCGTAAACGTATAGCCTGCACATGAAACCAACTAAAATCAATACTTGCATCGATTCAGACTTGCGCCTTGGTCGATTCGATTCCTTAGAATCTTCGAGCCGTCTCAATGCACTTATCCTTCGGGGCAATGCGGCGCTTCGCATCGATTCAACTCGATGCATTCTTTGGGACAAGACAACTCTTCGCATCGACTTAGTTCGATGCATTGCTCGGGACAACGTAACTCTCGTATCGATTCGCATCGATACATTTCATTCGGTCAACGCGACTCTTTGAGTCAATGCCTCAGCGTAATGCGCTGTGCGGAGCGGGGCATTACAGGGCCGGCCCTGATCACACCACTATATTACACTCATGCACATATATGTATATATGCACACATGTAATGAAGCTTCACCGTATGTCAAGGTGTAATTCTGTCCGGTCTGGGCCGGACCGCGCCCAAAAAAATCGGGCCCAACCGGGCTTAGTCCGGGCCCAGCCCGGATCGGTGGCAGCAGCGGGCTGGACCTGGCCCGGCCTGGTTCGGAGGAACCTAGCCAAGACCGGCCCAATGACCCAGCTTGGGTAGGGCTGGGCCGGTTCGACGGGCGGGCTGGGTTGCGAGCTCGGGTGGGCCGGTCCGTTCTTCTTCTTTTTTGAGTTTTTTTTTTACTGGATTTACATTTTTTTGAGATTTTTTTTGTTATTTTGTGATTTAAATTTTGTGTTTTAAATTTATGTTTTTTTTTGTTTTTTGAGTTTTTTTTCTTTCTAAGTTTTAATTTTATGTTTTAAATTTTTTTTCTTTTATTTTGTTTTATTTTTTCCTCCTCTTTTATCCGGGCTTGGGACCGGCAATGCAAGCTTTGCTTGTCATAGGCAGAGCTAAAAAAATTTGTTTCAAGTTTTTTTTGTTATTTTTATTTTTTATTTTAAGTTTTTTTGTTTTGTTTTAAATTTGTGTTTTTTTGGTTGTTTTGTTTTAGTTTTAAGTTTTTTGGTTTTTTTTTGTTCTAAGTTTTTTTTTGTTTGTTTTTTGTTTTTTTGTTCTAAGTTTTTTTTTGTTTGTTTTTTGTGTTTTTGTTTTTGTTTTAAGTTTTTGGTTTTGTTTTGTAAGTTTTCTTTCTTTCTTTTGTTTTGTTTTGTTTTTTTTTTTTTTTTTTGTTTTGTTTTTTGTTTTTTGTTTTTAAGTTTTGTTTTCAAGTTTTTCTTTCTAAGTATTTTTTTTAAGTTTTGTTTTTAAGTTTTTTGAGTTTTCCCTCCTCTGATTTTTGAGTTTTCTTTCCAAGTTTTTTTTTTAAGTTTTGTTTTAAAGTTTTTTCGGTTTTTTTTTATTTTTTTTTGTTTTTAGTTTTTTTTGGTCATACCTTTGAGTAATTCTTCTTCCTCCTCGGTTCCAGAAGCTTCACCCATTGTTTGAAAAATATAATTCATGACATATTTATAGGATTTTTTGAAGCCAAATGACCTTTCCTACCCACCAAATAGAATTGTTGTAAAGGATTTTTGGTCATTTTTGACAAAATGACCAAAATACCTCCTAAAACGGTCAAATAGCGGAGGCATTTTGGCAAATGGGGGACCAAACATTAAAAAAAATAAAAATAATAATAATTCAAAAATCAAAAATCCGGTTCACCCGGGCCGGGCTCGGGCGGGCCGGGCGTGAGCGGGCGTACCGTTCAAATTTTTTTAAAAAAAACAAAAACAAAAAAGGGGCCGGTCCGGGCCTCGATTTAGTGAACCCAGTCCGGACCAGTCGAATGGCGGCCTCGGGCGGGCCGGACTAAATGGCGGGCCGGGCCAGACCGGACTTCATGGGAGCGGACTTGGGCGGGCCTGGGCCTGTTCGCGGACAACCCGGACCGGATGATACGTTGACCACATGCAGCTATCCCTACTGCTGCAACTCCTGCTTACTAATCCTACACGCCCAAGGATCCCGGCACGAGATCCAGCTACCAATGAATGAGTAATGCTACAGTTACAACCAAACTTTTACAACCTTCTTACAACCACTCACCCATTTGCTGACATGTGGGCCAGGTGGTGGCCTGGCTCACATGTCAACAAAGGGTGTAAGTTGTAAGAAGGTTGTAAAAGTTTGGTTGTAAACTTAGCATTTATAGAACCACTCACCCATTTGACTGACATGTGGGCCAGGTGGTGGCCTGGCCCACATATCAGCAAAGGGTGTAAGTTATAAGAAGGTTGTAAAAGTTTGGTTGTAAACTTAGCATTTTCCTATAATATATGTGTTCAGTCTCTTTACTCACAGTGAACAATAGTTGAAAAAGAAAAATTGTAGGCTACTCTCAACATTGGTTAGGTACACCAATGCTCTAACCAGCATGTATATAGGAGTTTATGGAGGGGTCAAAACATTCAACGTTCAAGAAGGGAGCAGCGTACGCTCTAGTGGGAGAGAAGAACAGTAACTTTGTTTGAACGCTAACGGTTCATTGGTGACTGACTAGTTTGGGTATAGGGTTGATGGGTTAGGCCCAAAACTAAGGTTTTCTTAACACTTCACACAGAGCTGCTGCTCTCTATGCAGCTTCGGGTTTAATGGATTTTGGGCCGGCCATTAATAATGATACAAAAGAAAATATATGAAGGGAGGGGTGTTTGGCTGGGCTGGGCTTGGTTTGTTTTAGAAGGAAAAGAGTAACATTTTTGTTTGTTTCAAGCCTACAACCAAAGCAATATTTGCCATACATTATAATTACTATATATATTTGATTACAACACAAATTTATCCTAAAAAATAATTTTAATAAATAAATAAAAGTATACGATTGCCTGTGATAATTCTGATAAAGTTAGTGGTTAAATCAACTATAATTATAAACATATCGATAGTGAATAAATTGATATAATTTAAATTAGTCAACAAAATATTTAGGAAATTTTATATAAAATAATAACTTGAAAATGGGGGGCTCACACTCACCCATTTCCAGCACCTCCCCCTTTCTCTCTAATGCCCGTCTCTCAGTACCACTATGTACAGAATGTGTCACTTCCTAAGTTCGCTGTCGAGCGAAGGTTATCGTCCTTATGAACACTTCTCAGTCCTCCCTCAACCTCTCTCTTTCTCTCTCTCTATATTGTTGGAGTGGGTAGGATTCCCAACCTATGTGGAGAAGACCCCGGAGTGCGACGAGCGCCGTCCGATGTTGGAGAAGCTCGGGAAGTAGGCGACGGAGTTGCTGCTGCTACTGCTGGAGCTGCTGGAAGCAGGGGATCCGAGTTCGGGCCGAACTCGGTCCCGGGCCGAACTCGGTCCTAGGCCGAGTTCTGGCCGAACTCGGTCTGGCCGTTCCAGGGTTTGGCCAGTAGGTGCTGGTTGCCCCACACAGAGTTCTGGCCGAACTCTGTGTCGTCGGGGGCTGAAGCGGGATTCTGGATGAGTTTTCATCATTGGATCTAATCCAACGGTCCAGGTTGGCTGCGGGATTAGGGAGTTATATTGGGATTTCCCAACCCTAATTCATAGTGCAACGCATTGGACAACACAAGTTTGAGAGAGGAAGGAGGCAAGAGTGCCATTACAACTTCGGAGAAGAAGACGGAGGATTGAAGGTCGCTGTTCGAAGGAGATCGTGTTCGGGTAATCTCTACTCGTCGTTCTCGCTCTTCGTAGCCTTGTAATCATTGTTCTTATCTCTGAGTGTTGTGGGGATCCGATTTGGATCGGGAGGAGTTTGTAGAGGGTGTAATTCTTCTATTCCATTAGTGGAGGCTTCTCAGGGTTGGACTCCGATCGTCCCGTGGTTTTTTCTCGCAAGGGTTTCCACGTCAAAAATTCTCTGTGTCTGCGTGGATTGTTTTGTGTGTTTGTTTTTGGGTTCGTGCGTTGTATTGCTCGGTCCTCTCGCAGGGTACTCTCCGGTTTGGGGAAAGGTTTCCGCGTTTTTTTCCAACAGAGTGGTATCAGAGCTTTGGGTTCAAAGGGTGTCAGGAGTTGACAGAGGAACCAGAGAGGAGAGATGGACGCGAAGCCGGTGCGCATGGTGAACCATAATGGCACAAACTATCATTATTGGCGGAGCAATATGAAAGATTTGCTATTTGTCAAGAAGCTGCATCTACCCGTATTTGCATCCGAGAAGCCCAGTGATAAATCCGAGGAGGACTGGAAATTCGAGCATATACAGGTGTGCGGATACATCAGGCAGTTCGTTGACGAGAACGTGTACAACCACGTTGCCAATATTGAGCACGCGAAGACGTTATGGGATAAGCTGGAATCTTTGTACGCGAAGAAGACCGGGGTAAACAAGTTGTTCCTGATCCGGACGATGATGGGTCTGCGGTACAAAGATGGGGCGTCTATTACGGATCACTTGAGTGATTTCCAGGACGTGGTTGACCAGCTATCTTCTATGGGAGTCAAGTTCGACGACGAAGTTCAGGGACTGTGGCTGCTGTGTACATTGCCAGACTCGTGGGAGACCGTACGAGTATCTATGATCGCTTCTGCTCCAGAGGGCGTGGTCAGTCTGGAGTTTGCCAAGAGCGGGGTGTTGAATGAAGAGATGCGGAGACGTTCTCAGGGCACTTCATCCACATCCCACCACTCAGAGGCACTTGCTTCAGAGAGCCGCGGAAGGGGCAAAAGCAGGGGTCCAGGTGGTGGCAGAGACAAGAGCAGGGGGAAGTCCAAGGGTCGTTACGAGGACTCAGAGTGTTACCATTGCGGTAAGAAGGGCCATATCAAGCGAAACTGTTTCGCTTGGAAGAGAGAGAAGAAGGGCGACAAGGGAAAGCAAGAAGAGAACACTACAGCGGCGGCCTCGGTGCATGGAGGCGATGTGATCGTTGTAGGTGATGAGGTCATTACTAACCTCGCCTGCGATGACAATTCTTGGCTGGTGGACTCAGGGGCTTCAGCATATGTATCTCACAATAGGGCACTGTTTGCCACTTACATGACAGGCGACTGTGGCGTGTTGAAGATGGGCGACAGAGATGTGTCGAAGGCGGTTGCCGTTGGAGATGTGCATTTGAGAACGAAGACGGGTGCGGTTCTTGTTCTCAAGGATGTTCGTCATGTCCTTGATATCCGTTTCAACCTGGTGTCGGTTGGAAGGTTGGATGACGAGGGATTCTTCAGTCTCTTCGGGAACAGTCAGTGGAAGCTTTCCAGAGGTTCGATGGTGATTGCCAGAGGAAGCAAGAAGTCCGGTCTCTACTATATGGAGGGGAGCACAGAGGGGGCACAGGAGGTGAACGCAGTCAGTGATGCGTCTACCGAGTTGTGGCACAGGCGGCTCGGCCATATCAGCGAGAAGGGGATGAGCTACTTGGTGAACAGGAAAGTGATTCCGGGGCTCAAGTCTACAAAGTTGGAGAACTGCACGCACTGTTTAGCTGGAAAGCAAAATAGGGTGTCTTTCCAAAGTCACCCAAGTTCGAGGAAGCCGGCGTTGCTCGAGTTGATTCACTCGGATGTTTGCGGTCCTATGAAGGTAAAATCTCTTGGTGGTGCTTCTTACTTTGTGACTTTTATTGATGACTGTTCCAGGAAGGTTTGGGTCTATGCCTTAAAGACCAAGGATCAGGTGCTGTCTACTTTCAAGGAGTTTCAGGCCTCTGTTGAAAGGGAGACGGGCAAGAAGTTGTTGTGTGTTCGGTCCGACAATGGCGGCGAATACATCGGTCCCTTTGATGCGTATTGCAGAGAGCAAGGGATACGACACCAGAAGACTCCGCCAAAGACACCTCAGCTCAATGGTGTAGCGGAGCGCATGAACAGGACACTGATGGAGAGGGTGCGGTGTTTGCTGTCAGAAGCAAACTTGCCGGGCAGTTATTGGGGTGAGGCTCTTCTCACAGCTGCTTATATTATTAATTTGTCTCCTAGTGCTCCTTTGCAGGGTGATGTGCCTGATAAAATATGGTACGACAAAGAGCCGTCATACAATCACCTGCGGGCGTTTGGTTCTAAAGCCTTCGTGCATGTACTGAAGGACGAGAGGACCAAACTTGAGCCGAAGACGAGGCGATGCGTCTTTGTCGGCTATGGTCGGGATGAGTTTGGCTATAGACTCTACGATCCAGTGGAAGGAAAGCTCTACAGAAGCAGGGACGTAGTGTTCGTCGAGGATCAGACCATGACCAACACTCAGGATTCCGAGACGCCTTCTGAGGCTGAGGAATTGCCTGAGTTAGAGTCATTTCGCTTCGAGCAGTTTCCAGAGGACATCGCAGAGGATCCAGTTATGGGGGAGCCGGTACATGGAGTTGCTCCCAACCTTGATCATCAGCCTGCTGATGGTGGTCAGGGTGTCCCTCAGGAGGATGAGCATGCCGGAGAGGTAGTTCCTGAAGGGGCGGAGGCTGTCGGTATATAGCCAGCACCAGTGGCTCCACTGAGAAGGAGTGACAGGGATCGTCGACCATCTACGAGATACTCACCGGATGAGTATGTGCTATTGACTGACGGGGGAGAGCCCGAAAGTTTCGCAGAGGCTATGGAAGACGAACACAGGCAGGAGTGGATGGTGGCTATGCAGGAGGAGATGAGTTCCTTGCACACAAATTTCACTTATGATCTGGTACGGTTGCCAAAGGGTAAGAAGGCTTTGAAGAATCGATGGGTGTTCAGAGTGAAGCAGACGGAAGATGCTACTCGCCCTCGATACAAAGCGAGGCTGGTAGTCAAAGGCTACGGTCAGCGAAAAGGCATGGATTATGATGAGATCTTTTCGCCTGTCGTCAAGCATTCGTCTATCCGGGTGGTGCTAGCATTAGCAGCCAGTTTCGACTTGGAGGTCGAGCAGATGGACGTGAAGACGGCATTCCTCCACGGTGATCTTGAGGAGGAGTTGTACATGGAGCAGCCAGAGGGATTCTGTGAGAAGGGCAAGTCACATTTGGTCTGCCGGTTGAGGAAGAGCTTGTATGGTCTGAAGCAGGCTCCGAGGCAGTGGTACAGGAAGTTCGAGTCGTTTATGGGGGAGCATGGTTATGCACGGACGACGTCGGATCATTGTGCATTTGTGAGGTATTTTGCCGATGATGATTTCATCATTTTGTTGCTCTATGTTGATGATATGCTATTAGTGGGTCGGAATGCCACTAGGATAGCGGAGTTGAAGCGCCAACTGGGCGCGGCCTTCTCTATGAAGGATTTGGGCGCAGCGAAGACTATTCTTGGGATGGAGATCAGCCGAGAGAGAGAGTCCAAGCTGCTACACTTGTCCCAAAAGAAGTACATTCACCGGGTACTTCAGCGTTTCGGGATGGACGGGTCGAAGAAAGTGAGTTCCCCCCTCGCGGCTCACTTTAAGCTCACTGAGGAACAGTGTCCATCTACCGAGGACGAAAAGGAAGATATGGAGCGGGTTCCATATGCCTCAGCTGTGGGAAGCCTGATGTATGCTATGGTGTGTACGAGGCCAGATATTGCTCACGCGGTTGGCACGGTTAGCAGGTATCTTTCAAATCCTGGAAGGGTACATTGGAGTGCGGTCAAGTGGATTCTACGTTATCTTCAGGGCACCGCTGGTTGGAGACTTTCCTTTGGTGATGACGAGCCGAAGCTGGTTGGGCATACTGACGCTGATATGGCTGGAGATGTAGACACGAGGCGGTCGACTTCGGGCTACGTGATGATGTTTGCAGGAGGAGCAGTGTCGTGGCAGTCGCGGTTACAGAAGTGTGTTGCCTTGTCGACGACGGAGGCGGAATACATTGCGGCGACGGAGGCTTGCAAGGAGCTGTTGTGGATGAAGAAGCTGCTGCAGGAAATGGGACTGAAGCAAGAGCAGTATACTTTGCTTTGCGACAGTCAGAGTGCGATCCACCTTGTGAAGAATCAGACGTTTCATAGCCGGTCCAAGCACATCGAGACCCGGTATCATTGGATACGGGATGTGGTTGAGAAGAAGGACGCGGAGCTTGAGAAGGTGCATACAGATGCCAACGGAGCTGATATGTTCACGAAGATTCTACCAAGGGGAAAGTTTGAGTACTGCAGGCAGGTCGTCGGGATGACGACATCCTCCCCATAGTTGTGAAAGGGGAGATTTGTTGGAGTGGGTGGGGTTCCCAACCTATGTGGAGAAGACCCCGGAGTGCGACGAGCGCCGTCCGATGTCGGAGAAGCTCGGGAAGTAGGCGACGGAGTTGCTGCTGCTGCTGCTGGAGCTGCTGGAAGCAGGGGATCCGAGTTCGGGCCGAACTCGGTCCCAGGCCGAGTTCTGGCCGAACTCGGTCTGGCCGTTCCAGGGTTTGGCCAGTAGGTGCTGGTTGTCCCACACAGAGTTCTGGCCGAACTCTGTGTCGTCGGGGGCTGAAGCGGGATTCTGGATGAGTTTTCATCATTGGATCTAATCCAACGGTCCAGGTTGGCTGCGGGATTAGGGAGTTATATTGGGATTTCCCAACCCTAATTCATAGTGCAACGCATTGGACAACACAAGTTTGAGAGAGGAAGGAGGCAAGAGTGCCATTACAACTTCGGAGAAGAAGACGGAGGATTGAAGGTCGCTGTTCGAAGGAGATCGTGTTCGGGTAATCTCTACTCGTCGTTCTCGCTCTTCGTAGCCTTGTAATCATTGTTCTTATCTCTGAGTGTTGTGGGGATCCGATTTGGATCGGGAGGAGTTTGTAGAGGGTGTAATTCTTCTATTCCATTAGTGGAGGCTTCTCAGGATTGGACTCCGATCGTCCCGTGGTTTTTTCCCGCAAGGGTTTCCACGTCAAAAATTCTCTGTGTCTGCGTGGATTGTTTTGTGTGTTTGTTTTTGGGTTCGTGCGTTGTATTGCTCGGTCCTCTCGCAGGTACTCTCCGGTTTGGGAAAAGGTTTCCGCGTTTCTTTGCCAACATATATCACTGTAACTCGCCTATTATGTTTCTTTTTCAACAACAATGGCAACAAGCAACACTAATAGTTTCTTCTTTCACGACAACAGTTGCCGACAGGCTCCTGATGCTTCTAAGGTTGCTTCTTCTTCTTTTATTCCTTGCCGTTTTTATTTACAAAGTTTGAATCTTTTTTACAAGTATGAATTCTTCATCTTTAAATAGAGTTGATCTTTGCAACAGGTAACGACTTATACTTCAACGACAACAACTTTTTCTTTGCATAAAGTTGAGCTTTGCAACGACAATATCACTACAAGAAAAATACCTTTTTATGTCGAATAAAAACCGTCATATATGACAATTTATGACGATTTTTTTTACACCAACAACCGTGATGAAAACGGTGTTATAAATGTTTATAAAAACCGTTATGAATGGTTCTACCTTATATGACATTTTCTGTTTGAAAACGATATAAATAGTTCTATTATATATAACACAAAATTTTAAACCGACATTAAAGACACAATTATATATAACATCAAATTTTAAACCGACATTAAAGACACAATTATACATAACGCTTTTAGCCTGTTCTGGTATTCACACACACACACACACACACACACACATATAATATATATATATATATATATATATATATATATATATATATATATATATATATATATATATATATATATATATATATATATATAAAACCTGTGAAAGCTTATAAATCAATGCGTTATGAAAGCAATGATCAATACGAATTTTCAGAACAAGGATAATTTCCAGAACAACACAAATAATACAACATTTGAAACATTTCATTCATAATTTCCAATTCCAAATATCACACCATCTTAATTACCTATATATCTCTTCAAAAGTATATAAACCCTTCAAAAGTACATAATTTCCAATTCCAAATAATACAACATTTCATTCATTTGAAACATTTTCCTTCAAAAGTTCCCTCAAAACGGTCGAAAGGAGCAACTTGAGAATCCTCTATTCTGCAACCAACAAATAAAGGTACAAATAAGATACTTCAAACTTGAAATCAGATGAATCTTATACCTGACCAATGAATTCTTGTTCTCTCTATAATTCTCCTATGCACTACTTTATTCATCTTAGCATTTCCAGCATTGTAAAATCATTTGCAAACCCTCATTAGAAAGAAACAACAATAATGGCACATGGAGAAGATGTCTTGCAACAAATACACAAAATATCACAAAAGGAACCACTTTGAGTGAAATTGTGGCGAGCAATGACCGAGCATCTGGTCCAAATATCAACCTCCTACCAAAGAGAAATTTCTACAAAAGTGAAACAGAGGTGTTACAGGTTAGCATAATAAAGACAATAAGACAACATTACAAACATAAGAAAACTGATACAGTATGCTACAAAGATGTTCAATGAATTGCAAAATATTAATGATAACTAGCAGTCCGTTTAGCTATAACCACATCTCAGCATTACACACCCAAGTTTAACTACATGCAATTTAAAGAACACGTGTGCAAGCAAATCAGTGGATATGTCAAGATATTTGCAAAGGCAATAAAGACTATTAGATTAATCATCCAGAAAAATTTTAGTCCCACATTTTATAGGAGAGAGCACTTTTCTTTGATATCCTATTGTAGATATCAGTTCAACCTCTGCACTCATGGTTGGTTCAGTTTGTCCAGAAAATTTGCTTATCTTGCAAAATTAAATGTTAGATTGATGCACTAAAATCATCAGAAAGTGAGAGAATTGTACTCATATAGAAAACAAGATGAACACTATTGTTTATTTTAAAACACACAGAGGAGTGAAAACCCATTATGTAGACAAATTTCAAGAGCCTTTTTGCCTTGTGTAGAGCAGCTCTTTGTTAACACTGATAGTTCCTTGGCTTTTATATTTGTACCTATCCCACATACCGACCTTATCATCTTAAGCCCCCATTGAGTCAAGGAGACTTTTAGAGCTTGCTCTTTGGTTGTTGAGCACTAATAGTTCCTTGGCTTTTATATATGAAGCATATCCACCAGGTTTCAAGGAAAAGATCTCATACAAGCACTTTTGCTGCTGTTTATGTCACGCCCCGACCCGGAATCACCCGAATCATCGTCCTCGCAGGGGGCGTGATGCCGCAAGAGCATGGAGTTATGCTCGTGTAAGGCAAGATGATAAGTTCTCAAATAGTTATCTTTGATTTGATATTAACAACGAAAGGAAAACAGAGTATCCGAAATAATTCTTTTTATTGATAATGAACTGATATTACAAAGGCTTTCAATAGCCCAACTGAAATTGTCAGGTTGGCTACAACACTCAAGTTCTCTCTTGTCCATAAATGATTTCACCGTTCCATCCATCATGCCTTCTATATCTCGGCCGCATCAATCATGTTGCATGTCCGAGCGTCAATGCGGTTGCATGCCTCAATACGCTTCGGCATTCCAAGCCTCAACGCGTTCAAGCGAACCACCGCTGCGGGCAAACCATGTCCTGAACCTGCTAGCAAACTAGTGGGTGATTAGTACTTTCGACCTCGCTGTACTGATCAAAGACCCACTTAACAAACCGACATTTAGTATTGTATTGATTCATACAAACATACAATTTAGTACTCTTTCTATGTTCTCCTTAGGATGAGTTCATGGCATATTCGAATACTGTAAAGCATGTTATCATGGCAAGCATGTTATTCGATTTACATAAGGAAACAGGGAACCAATAGCAATTCCGTATTGTTTCGTGATTTCTTACTAATATCGACGCACTTGCCCTTGTACCGACGTAAGGTAAATACGCCTATCAGCTTTCCCTGTCATGTTATAAGTGCCCTCTATTCAGGATCTATATGTGCACGATATGTGTGTACCTTGCACTTTCGACCCAGGATCTATCTGTGCAGGATATATGTATACTTTACACTTTCAACCCATCGCCCTTAACTATATGAAGGTCACTAGCTTTCCGGACTAGAATGGACTTATATTTCTCAAATCGAATATGTAAGACGATGATCACTCTGTTGCGGTTGCTAACCCAAACAATCAGAGGACCTCCGAAATACTCGAGTAAGTGGCTTATCACATTCACTTGAAGGTCGCTACCCGTCTAAATGAAGCGTACCAACAATACCGACTTTATCCCGCAGTCCCTCCTAGGCCGAACGGTCCCAGCGCCCTGGCGAACCACGTTCGAGAAAAGAAAACACCCGTGCACGGGCAATATATCTTTAAGTCCATTTGACCATGCCACGTATCTTATCTTTCATACAACCAAGCAAATTTTTCTATCTCTATTTCAATTGGCACAATACCCCAACTCAATGTTCTCAACGAACTCCCCGAAGGCCATGAACGTTTCGAAGGCACATGCCACATTCGACAGTTATGTCACCTCCGTGCCACAACTGTTCTTCTCGTCGCAATGACGCCATCTTTTGTAAGTCTTGTCTTGCTGCGCATACTTTGATATAGTTATTCGTCTTTCCTTGCATCGTATTTTCGATGCACGCCTCGAAGCCGTACTTCTATTTTCTATGCCTTAGTGTTCAACGTGTTATACTTTTGTTCCATCCCTCCGACTCGTGCAACTGAGGCACGACTTGATAGGGTATTCAATGTTCTATAGCTCGTGCAACTGAGGCACTCGTACCGATATAGTCTTTCAATGTTCTAGCATGCTAACTCATGTACGGGGTACGAATGACTTGTGCACTGAGGCACTCGTCGATACAGTTATCCCACGTTCTTATGGCTTGCGCACCGAGGCGCTCGTTTGTGCGATATTCAATGTTCCATAGCGACTTGTACATTTGCTGTACGATTTATTTTAATTGTTCTATCTAGTGTTCGACACGCACTATATTTATCTCTTTATCGAGCCACGCCTATGGCGTTGATAGGTTAACTCAGCATACAATGGTATGTATTTTACTTAGGCATGAAGGAGCAGGAAAGCGAGTCAATGTCCCTCCACCTTGGGCCGATACGTCTTGTCGTTTCGCCGAGCTGATGCGGCTCGATTTTATAACTTCGTTGCACGGCCAACTCTCCTGACTTAGCCATTCGAGCACTTCGTGCTTCGTTGAATTATACGACTGATTTGGTTTACCGTGCCAATGCCTCAGTCCGTCGTAAGGCGACGATTTGTTTTGCAGGCCCTTTTCTGAATAAAGTAAAATGCCATCCTCTAATATTTCAGCGTAAATGTATAACCTGCACACGAAACCAACTAAAATCAATACTTGTTCGAATCAGTCAATTGCCTTGCGTTGATTCGATTTCTTAGAATCTTCGAACTGACTCAATGCTTTGCCTCGGGCCAACTTAACACTTGTATCGATTCTTACTCGATGCGGTCCTCGGGTCAATGTAACTATCCGACTCGATGCATCCTTTCGGGACAGCGCAACTCTTTGTATCGATTCGCATCGAAACGTTATCGGGTCAACGCAACTCTTCGAGTCAACGACTCAGCATAATGCACCATACAGAGCGTGACATTACATAATATACCACTCAAAACAAGGTTCGTCCTCGAACCGAAACCAACACTAAATTCCAAGCGTTTCACTAGATCGTTCGGCGATCTCGTCTCACTATCGTTTGGATCATACAACTTATTAGTTTGGAATCGTACACATATTTTAGGCGTCCTACTAATATATACATTTCAGCCAAGCTCAGTTGTAAGCTATCGGACCAACGCTAACATGTAACTTCTTATTCTCAATTACTTGCCATCTCGTACTCTCGATCGGACTTGGCTCTAGTGCTTGTTCTCGTAATTCTAGCGCATATGCATATTGATACATACGCGATCGTCCAACAAAAGTCAAGGCACACGATGCGATTCAAAATCGCATTTCTTACTTCGTAAGTTTTATCGGGACTATCACTTCTATGCGTCGCGTCAAGCCGTCGCACATCCGATCACAATGAGTCTCCGTAACGCCTTGCGTTCGACGTCGCCACCCAACTATTTCTGAAGTTTCACTTTATAACCTATCTCGACATGATTCTCCTTTGTTGACTTGCAAACGCATCAACATTCAGGACTACGTCCGCTAGATGACTTACTTAGACACCGTGCTCAAATTCTCCCGACGCAACTCAAATTGACATTTCACATAGGTCACAATCTATCCGACACAAGTTTAATTCCATCGACGATGCTCAAGGCAACGATCGCCTTGACATAAAGGTCTTTACGATGCGTCTTACGTTCGATTCCTATCGAGTAGGAAATTTCTAACCAAATTCTATACTTGTCCGTCTCGCAACATCGAATATAAGTCCGATTCATGCAAGCTCAATTGCAAGATGAATATGAATCTAACGACATGACTCGTAAGTCATTCCCTTATCGTTCTCTCTCGTATATAGGACGATTCTCACAATCGCCTATCCGAATCACCAAGTTCGTTGGTGAATTTCAAATTCGATCGTCGACCAACATAACCATTCAAGCATTCATCCGACGAATACTCAAAATCTAACTACATCATTCTCAATCGAAAGTTGTTACAACAATTTTTGATCGCCTAGACTTATCGTCAACATGCACCACACTATATTTGTTACCGATGCAATTTTGTATGCGACAACGCATTGGTCATCTTACGGTCTGTACATTCAATTTGATTTGGCGGTCAAGTCTTCTAGGGTCAGCTGTCCCGAAGCTACGCTAGATAATTATGGATCATCACCGAAGGACAGTTTACTACGAACCATGCTATATCTTATTTCGGAGCCAAATCACGTTTCGACGATTTCTATGCGACTACCCAATTTCGGACAAAATCATTTCTATCGGCACAAATGATGCGCAACTATCCTCCGAGTAAAGTCATGCACTACCGTCGATGATTCCGCAATTTACGAAACATCTACTCGTATCGAGTTCGAGTCTATCTTATTTTGCGGTCAACATACGAGATGCTATACGCATCGAACAATCGTCGATGACTTATAGTCTCGTCTTGATCAATCAAAAAGTTCATGATCAACTAGTTCGTTCATTCTCGTATTGTTATTTCCAAAAATCTCGATATCGTAGGCCTATCCCGTTGTGTGTTCTCATATCGTGCCTACGTTTCTTGGCGCATCGATTTTGATAGTTCATATCAATTTCGATAGCGCAAGGGTCGACTTTGAATCTGTTTCGACGTCAGCTTAACTCGCATCGCAGACATCCAAGTTCTCAACAAACTTTTTCATACGCATCAACTTATTTTTTTATTCGCCGCATCCCGCTATACTTTGATCGTGTAACTGAGTTACCGATTATCCAACATCGAGCGCTCAAGTTATACGATCACGCCCTCTAAGTTTTGCGTGTTTTAGTCATACTCAAATGAGTTTTGTCGCAACATAACCAATCCATCTTCATAGGCACGATTACCACGTCAACCAACTTTTCACCGAGTTGCAATTTGTGCGATCCGATTACCATTCGCATTGGCTAACATTTTCATCGAGATCGTAAGTCGAGCGGTTCGATTACAATTCACATCGACTAACATTTTCATCGAGATCGTAAGTCGTGCAATTCGATTACCATTTGCGTATTCTAATATTTTTGTCGAGATCGCAAGTCGTGCGACTCGTTTATAACTTTAAGTTTCTTATCGAATCGATCCGATTACTGCCTCAAGGCATAATCGTTTTGTTAGTCTCGGTCGTCCGATCGACTTAAAATTCTGCCTGATGTATCATTCATTGATACGAGTCCCGCTTTATCATTCCAACGCCTCAGTCCGTCACAAGGCGACGATTGGTTTTACGGACCCTTTTCTGAATAAGGCAAAATGTTGATCTCCAATATTTCAGCATAAACGTATAACCTGCACACGAAACCAACTAAAATCAATACTTGTTCGAATCGGTCAATTGCCTTGCTTTGATTCGATTTCTTAGAATCTTCGAACCAACTCAATACTTTGCCTCGGGCCAACTTAACACTTGCATCAATTCTTACTCGATGCGTTCCTCGGGTCAATGTAACTATCCGACTCGATGCATCCTTTCGGAACAATGCAACTCTTTGCATCGATTCGCATCGATACGTAATCGGGTCAACGTAACTCGTCGAGTCAACGACTCAGCATAATGTACCATGCGGAACGGGGCATTACAGTTTATACATGGAATGATGTCATACAAAAAATGAAGGGTAAACATGAAGCATGTCCAGCACTCCAGTTGTCTCCATCTTCCCTTTGGAAATTGAAGTGGTATGTGAAGATATTATCGTCACCAATTGAGCAATTTAGCTCAGAAAGAACTATTTAATAAACAAAAAAGAAATTAAAACTCACTATGTGAATCGAGAAGGCCTGGAAGACTTCCAACTTACAAAAAATATCAGGTGGACATACACAGTAAATAATAACAGTTCAAAACAGCCCTAGATACTAATCATACAATAACTAAGACCATTGGTTAGGGACGTCAGGAACTGGCACAGTTTTTTTTCCTGGATCAAGCATTAATTTACTTTTGGTCGGGTCAAAAACTTGTCCATTTATTATCTTAAAATGCTTGAGAAGAACAGTCCATGTGACTCAGGATCCACGTTAACTAGGCTATCTTAATAAGAAGGCTTAATTGCACTTTGCTACCCTCAACTATTACCATTTTTCAACTTTGTACCCTAAACTATTTTTTGTAACAATTTGATACCCAGATGTTATTTTGGACTAAAATGCCCCTACCCCTACCCCTAACCCTCCCCCCCTGCACGCTCCGGCCGCCCCCCCTGCTCACTCCGGCCGCCCCCCCCTGCTAGCTCCGCCCCACACCCCCCCCCCCCCCCCCCCCTGCTCGCTCCGGCCGCCCCGCCCCCGCCTCTCCCCTAGGCGCGGCAGCACGGGAGGAGGGGGGCTGGGGAGGGAGGGCGGGGCGGGAGGCGGGGCAGGGGGTGGCCGAAGCTAGCAGGGGGGGGGGGGGGGGCGGGGGGCGGGGGGGGGGGGGGGGGGGGGGGCGGAGCTAGCGGGTGGGGTGGGGCGGCCAGAGCTAGCAGGGGGGTGGCCGGAGTGGGGAAGGGGGTGGAGGGAAGGAAGAGGGAAGGGCATTTTCGGAATATTTGAAAAATTAGGTATCAAGTTGAAAAAAAATAATAGTTGAGGTACCAATTTGTTACGAAAAAAAGTTTATGGTATCAAGTTGAAAAAGCGGAATAGTTGAGGGTAGCAAAGTGCAATTAAGCCTAATAAGAATAAGAAATATAACTGATATATGCAACTTACAAAGAGAAATTATGGAGTATATCAAATAGAACTCGTGTATATCATGGATAAGCATTCAAGTGGGAAACTATTTGGATATTTTCGAGCTATCCAGAAATAATCAATTGTATATTAATAATTTGCTATTAGGGTCAGTAAATGACAACCTAGCATGTCCATAAATCACAATCTGTAACGTCCCAGTCCTAAAATACGTAGGACTAGGAACGTAGACATGCTAGCTGTATTCATACGAAGTACACTCCAATATATGGAAACCTCGTACGAATACATAAGCTGTAAAATACAGTAGAACCATAACTAATCTCATCCACACAAAATAAATGAATAAAAGATATCATATAATGATAATGAATTGTCTTGATACAATATGTTGTGCGGAGACAAATCCACTACCAACAAATAAAAGAAAAATACATGAGAAAAAAATAATTTTGGCGAGCGAAGCGAAGACGATCCAAGTGCAATCATCCTCGAAGAAATAGATATGGCCACGGCTAGAACACCTGCGAAAGACAAGAGCACACACCTGGCGAGAAAACCAGGTCCTCAGAGGAACGTAACAAGACACATAATAACATGCCATATAAACTGAATAAATATTGCTCAAATAAATAAGTCAATTAAATTATAACATGGTCCAATACACACCTATTGAACTAGCTTACCATCCTTCCAACCAAACAAGGACAGGAGATGGTAAACTAATTCACGGTGACGTATCTTTCCATGCTATGAATCCAATATGGTATCCGGACCCCAACAAGGTTCAATACCTTCTCATCGGAGTAGTAAGTCACACCTACAACCAAACAAGGACAAGATGTAACGAACTAATCCGCGACAAGTTATTATTCCAAGCCACGGTCAGATACAAGTACCCAAACCAAAAGTACTCGTACCTAACGGATAAAGGTGACTAACCATTCTAAGTGAAATATAGTTAAAAACAATCCTTCTTACGCATGGGCCCTGGCTAAATAGGATCGGTATAGACCCCCTTGGGGCACCAGAGGCCAAATCAGTAAGAGCATAACGTTCCGCAGAACGTCAGTGGCCGTCAGTAATCATGGGTCATCAACCCCGTATCTCCAGCGGAGCTTCCGGGTCACAAAGGAAAGTGCATCGAAGCCCATACGCTAAGGAATTGTCCTCCCCGTCCAATGTCTACTATGTTGTATCCACAACAGAGAACCTCTATAACCGCTAAGTCAAACTAAGCATGCAACCTCTATTAGCGATTATTCCTATCGCACGGCTTATACGTACCGGTGGCCAGCCAGTCACACATGTCCGTGTTCTACATACGACACACAACTTCGTGGTACAACGTGTCAAGGCCAATGAATGCAACACACAAGGTGGTCCCTTAAATCTAGGTTTAATGTGTAAGAAAAATAATATATAGCAGGAAATATAACTGAACAGTAAGTTCTAACAGGTTATGCCATATTTCACAGTTTATTTTGCATAAAAAAAATAAATAATGCATGAAATATGAGCTAAAATAAATAAACAGCAAATGGCAAGGTACCTTACCTGATAGGACGTCTGGTGTGCTGCAATGATCAAGCTGGCATGGAGTTATGACTTCGGTGTAACAACTATGCAAGGTGACCTCAAATAACGGCACAGACGGTTCCATTGGGTCCAGGACGGTCAAGTTAGCTAGGATGGACATAAGGTACTATAAAATTGGCAAGGGAATAGAAGTAATGGGATTTAGTCATGGATGAAAGGATAGTCGAAGGAAATTAGAAAAAAAAAACAATATATATATATATATATATATATATATATATATATATATATATATATATATATATAGTTTTTAGAAAATATTCTATAAACCTTGAAAGGTATGTTTTTGCTAGTAAAAAAAATAGTTTATATAATACTAAAGTTTTACAAACTCTAAGTTTGTTAAAATTACAACTATAGGTAGAAAGCTATATATATTATATTTGAAAGATAATATTTTTAAGTAAGGAAACCATTTTTTTTTTAGAATACCATATAATATTATTAAAACTAAAAAATAAAATAATTATACTCATTAAGATACAAATATTTATATCTATAATGTATCCCAATTAAAATAATACCATATATTATGTATATACTAATTTTTACCATACTGATGTAATAATAGTAGAAAATATAATAATAATACTAATACTTAGTACATATTGTATGTAGGTAATTTAATTTAATATTTAATACTGTAAATGAAACAAAATAAAACTATAGCAAAAATTAAATAGAAAGAAAAAAGAAAAAAAAAACACAAAGGAAACAAAACAATACTGAGTCATTTCTTATCAGCTCACGAGGGGTAGGTGGGGTTATAGCTGATAACACAAGTGAGGGAAAGGAGAGAGAGAAGAACTGGAGAAAAAAAAATGGAGGGGATAAGCGGAGCCGACTGGGCGCGTGCGGCAGGGCGCTGCTCCGACGGAGCGTCGCGGTGGCAGCGGCCAGTGGCGGGGGCGGTTGTGTTAGGCTCGCAGAGGCGTACGCCGATCTGAAGGCGGCCGGCTGGGAGCGCGCGGGCGGAGATCGAGGCGACAAGGGCGGTCGCCGGCGTGGTCGAAGAGACTCCACGCGGCGGTGCTCGACAAGGCATGGCCGGGTGCGACGGAAGGGTTCGTCGGTCGGTGGCGAACGGCTAGGCGGAGGTGCGAAGACTGGTGGTGGAAGAAAAAGGGGCGGCGGCTAGGTGCGGGTAGGCACGAGCGTCGCGGCGGCGAGATAGAGGCGGCCGGGGTTGGCGTAGGATCGTCGTACGGAAGAGAGCCGGTGATGGGGTCGCGATTGGGGCGGCGGGAGGTCGGCGTCCGACTTGTTGCGACGGTGATGGAGGATTGCTCGGGAAGGGGAAAAGGAAAGAAGGGGGCTCGGGCGGCCGGAGTGTCCAGGTGAACGGGGTGGCGGTAGTGTCTGTTGTGGTGCGGGTGGTGGTGACGACTCAGGCTGGATCGGTTCGGGGTGGCTGTAGGGAGGACCGGGTCTGGCTACGCGGCTCTCCGGAGGTCGACGACGCAGGCACGGGGACGGGGACAACGGACAAGGGGTTTCAAAATTTTACTTTGTTGTTGTTGGTGATGGTAGTGGTTTGGCGGGGGCTGTCGGAACGCCGACGATGGCAGGGTGGTGCTGGCGGAGGAGTTTGGCCAGGCGACATCAGATTTTGGATGAGACGGGGGTTCCCACGATGGTGGTGACGGTGATGTTGTGCCCTGTCGGAACAGGGCGAAGGAGTGGGTGATGGCAGTAACAGTGGTGGCTGATGGCTGTTGGGTCGCGTCTGTAGTCGGGGTTGGGGACTGGCTCTGACTGTAATGATGGTCAGGGCCAGGATGCGGGTACGGTGATGACCGGAATGGCTGATACGGAGGTTAGGGCGACGGTGATGGCTGTTATGGAGGTGATCGACGGGTTTGGTTGCCATCGTGTCGGGTTGTGTCCTACACGACGGGAAGGATTGCCCAGAATTGTTAGGCACGAGATGGGGAACTTGTTGTATATGTAACGGTTATATATAGTGGATGGACAGGAAACACAGACACGATGCACTTTGTGTTTGTGGAGAATTTTGTGGATGGTAGAATTTTATGGATGAGTACCTCTCCTTATATAGGAGGTGGAAATTTCCAGTTGGATAAGGATTAGGATTCATTTAAACCAAAATATATAATTTTGTTATTTATTTAAATAAATTTAAAATCAATCAAATCCAAATCCAAATCCAAATTCAATTCAAATCTAATTAAATTCCCTCTTTTAGTTTAAAACCAATACAATTTCAAATATAGATATTAATTTAACTATTTAAATAAATCCATAAAATCAAATCAATATTAAATCGCCACAATAATTTCAAAATATATTTTCCAAAAATACTGATAATAATAATTTCAAAAATTACATTATTATTTTAAAAAATAAACTAATAAATAATTACAAAATATATATGTATGTCCAAATAATATTTACATAAATATACTTTTCTAGTATACAAAAATATTATTTATTATTAATAACTTTTAGAAATGAAGTAAAAATAACAATCTTAGTAATGATAGCAAAATAATTATTACGTCTATTATTTTGAAATAGAAAACATTTTTCTAAAAATATGTACGCTCGCACATATTCGTACTCGTCGAGCAATTACGAAAAACGAAAATTCGCGCACGACGTACAGTACAACTATGCGACGTACAATAATAATAATAAATAATAAATAATATAATCAGTACCAAATTTATATATAAAAAAATATATAGTAGAAATTTTAGGGGTTTTACACAATCATTAGCAGTGAATCTTCTAACATGTAACATTCAATCTCAGATGACTATTTAAGATGAAGTTTAACTTCTTGTGCACAAAATCAAATAAAGTGGAACTATAAAGTATCAGAGGAAACAAAACCTGGAGAGTTGACCCCTATTGAAAAAAAAAGGTTTGTGGCTTGTTTCAGAGATGCATGACATGAATGCTTCAAGTTTTTTGCTAATTACAGAACTGTGAAAGGAGAGGGTATTACTTACAAGGAAAGGTATATTAGCATGCCTTCCATTAACATGTCCAACAGTGAACAATGTGTACCCTGCAATTGCACCATGGATGGCCCTTTGACCAAGCAAAGTGCAGTAGATTTATCAAAGAAAAATTAAAAGAAAATGGAGCTCTCTTTCCTGGTCAATTTATCAAAAGAAAAATTAAAAAAAAAGTAACAAAAACAAGCTAGGGCAAGACAAATAAGAATCAACTATTAGATATCAACAAAAATAGGAGCAACATTGCAAAATTAATATAAATGACTTGGATGTGAGAGAGGAAGGACAAACATATATCTAAAATATATTACAAAACTAAATCAAAGAGAAAATTTATGAACTATAATGATGGTATACATATAACATGCATGTATGCCGAATACTCAGTACTTGGTTCTCCTTGTGTGAAACAATATCATTTAAGAATACAAAACCGTGAGTCAACAAAATAATTTGAAATATTTCAAACTCTTTTCGTTTTCTTTTTAGACACCATTCCTCAAGTCAACTTATGCTATACTAGGCATAGGTTTGATTCATGAACCATATAGAATTAACTGAAGAAAAATTGTGACAAAGCGAGAACTTGGAAATGATGATATCTGAGGTTTATTCATGATTTTCATGGCACATGACATAACCCCGAGCAAAAGCACATACATTACTTCATAGTTGGCCAAATAAAACATATGTCCATGTCACGCTATACACGTAAGGAAAAAAAGGCAATATCCATACATATACCCCGAAAACTGGCTTCTTTGTCTTAAGCAGACGTCACGAAACATGGACACCCTAGAAATTGGTCTTGTCCTATCTCCTTATTACAAACCTAAGTCGGGCAAACAAATAAAGTATCAAATTAGTCATTTCATCATAAGATAGTACTAACCCATAAATAAACATCTAAATTAGTAATATTCTATAAAAAAAAGTTGGCACTATTCTTAACAATATATATTAGCAGCAACAAAAAATGTAAAAATAAAACAAATGCTATATGGCTAACCTCCCAAATGCAAATGTAAAGCTAGACAAATAAAGTATCATCTCCCAAATCCTTGATTTGAATGTGATATGAAGTGAATAATGCCCAAGTTAATGCAAATTCCTGAAAATTCATCCCAGGACAAATTCGGATTGCACGCACTTGGGCATCCAAATCATGTGCTCTTGGCCCACTCTTGGCTTCCCCTCCCCTTTCCTCTGCGATGCAAGATGATGCTTCACAGTGGTAAGATCCATATCATGTCTCAAAGCTACTAAACAAGAGTCTAAGGCAAACGAGGGAAATCTGCTACTTCCACAACACATGAAGGATAAAAGAGGCATCACAGCTGTAACATTTTACCTATGTTATACTCGGGACAAATATTGGACAAAGTGCGAAGGAATACTTCGCCATAGCTCACCTAAAGCGGCCGCTCTCAGAGTTCAATGGTGTGCAGGTATAGCATCATATTTCACTTAAATCATTCATATAGCAATATCAGAGATTTACCTAGATGCTTTGATGAGAGGAAAGGTGAATCTACCTGTTAGTCTTACCAATATTGGGAATCCTCTAACATCTGCTTGGGATATCAAGTACAAGCAACATGTTGGATTTAAGCTCCTAAATGTTATGAACTTGATTCTCGAACAACACAGAGAAGGTTATGGGTTTAAAATATCCCAAATATGTAGTGGCAAAAGTCGTTCTGAAATCGATTAGAATGCACTATGACAAGGTTACTAGTAAATTCAGATGCATTTGGTCATCAACTTTTAAACATAGTTTGCAGTATCCGTCGATACCGATACGATTTGACATGTCCCGATCCGATACCGACACTGACCAATACCAACATTTGGGATCTCTTTCCCGGTCAATTCAGCAAAAAAATTGAAACAAAGACCCAATCAATAAGAGTGTAAAAGAATGTAAATGAAAAAAAAATCTCATTTATTACTGATAAACCAAACATCAAGTCGACTATATGATCCGATCGATTGCGTAAGGCCCGCGGTAGCAGCGAAATCGGAAAAAGTATACAGAAAAGGCAGTTCTTTTCTATTATATTAGTATTTGTTAGTGATCCTGGCTTGGTGAGTCCTTTCTTCCGTGATGAACTGTTCGTTCATTCCTACTACTTAATCTTAATTTATTCTATCTTCCCGGAGAAGGGACTCCGGGAATTCTTTTTCAATCATTTCTATATATTAATATCTTACGCAATCGATCGGATCAATATATATATCCCTTCAACACAACATAGGTCATCGAAAGGATCTCGGACGACTCACCAAAGCACGAAAGCCAAGATCTTTCAGAAAATGGATTCCTATTTAAAGAGTGCATAACCGCATGGATAAGCATTTCTTCTGGAACAATCACAAAAACTTTTTTTACCTTTCAGAAAATTCTAAGGATATAGGGTATATCCATGCTTCATGCTTCTGAAGGTGGGAGAAAAAAGAAAACTAATTATTGATCTAAATTAGAATTTAAAACTTATGTAATTAATTCTTGATCTCTATCTTCAATTTTTGGAAATTTATGAAATTCTTCCGCCAAGCCCCGATTAATGAACCTACAAAATCCTTCAAATTGTAACAACTTCTTTCAATACTAACTTGTTGTAAGTTAACAATCCTAATGTAATAAGTTAACAATCCCAATGTAATAATTGGATAATATGCTTAATTCTGATAGGAAATCCCGTATCAATAAGATAGACCCATGCTGCGAGTTGTTTCATGCCATAAATAAACACGGACACTCAAAAAATCTGTTGGGCAAGCGGATTCACATCTCTGCAATTCGATATAGATAGATATATCCCACATATATATGTCTCCCCCACCTTTTATTTTTGCAGCACGAAGCTGTGGGATGTAAAAATGCATCGATAGGGGAGCGTTCCACCTTAGAGGGAAGCGCCTGCGCAAGCAGGTGTGGACGAAGCGGAAGCGAGAATGTCGGTTTGAATTTCTGGTAGTAGATCCATAATAAAAAAAGTTTTTGTGATTGTTCCAGAAGAAATGAAATGATTCGGGTTTAGGCATATTTAAATTATATGGAATTTTGTGGTCCTCATTTATTTGTAATGTTGATCCAGAAATATCTGAGTCCCTACTAAGGGATATGCATTTGAAATGGATGCTCGAGTTATTACATATATCATGATCAATACAGAAATTGATCGAGTCAACTGTTCCTTTACCCAAGAAAAAGTATGCCCTGCAATTTGCACTTGAATTCCTTTTGTATCTGTTTGCTCAGTTAATTCGATGGCTTTTTTCATAGCCGGTTCATCCTTCGGAACCATATCACATCCCGGATCTGATGAAATAGGATGAATTGAGATGGTATTTTGTAAATACCTAATTATCGTGAATATATCAACCATTTCTTTATTTTTCTAACGCCTGGAAGGGACAAAAGAAACATCTTGTTTTTTCTTCAAAAATTTCTGATCTCATCCATTATTTTGGCACAAATCTTTTTGGTTCTTAAAAAGAAACAGTTTGAAAAGGTTCAGTTGTACGAAATGAATTTCTAGATCCAAAGATTACTTAACATCAAGTTAGTAAAAAGCGCAGAATTCTTGTTGATCAATATAATTATGTTATGTAATGTATAATCAAAAAATTATTTAAATCCCTTTACTTGCTTTGTTTATACTGTTTTTTATGGGAGATCCGAAATTCATTACTTGAATCCCATTTCTAGTACACATTGTATCCAACATTAAACAGAAAGTTGTTAAAGAGAAGAATCTTTTGTTTTTGATAGGGACAATCTGGGATGAAAGGATTCGAACCTCCGAATAACGGGACCAAACCCATTGCCTTACCGCTTGGCCAAGGAAATCCATTAGAGGTCGTTCTTTTGAGATTTAGAATTTATTTGTTCGGGAAAAGAGATCCTTTCATAATTGCCCTACTTTCGAAGTAACAGAAAGAAAAGCAACGACTGGAGTGGGAGAGTCAGAGTCGAAAAGAAAGAAGATGAGTTCTTCTTTCTTTTTTGATTACCTTCCTCGTGTATGTATAAGACCGAATCCATTCGATTTCTAAAAAGGATTACTAATCCTTAACTTTTCGGGGAATCCTTCATCAGTGGTTGTGAATGACTTACTTTTTCAATCTTTCGACCTTGGTTCCGCGATTAATCCCTTTCTTTGCTTGCCCCTCATTCTTCGAGAATCAGAAAGATCCTTTTCGAGTTTGAATTTGTTCATTTGGATTAAAAAAATGTTACAACCAAAATGAATAATAATAATTATAACATATTTGAAAAAAAAGAAACTTTGTCTTTTACAATTCATCACGAAGTTGATTAACCAATCAAAAAAGCACATTTTTGAAAAAATGGAAAAAAACTTCCTGGAAAAAAAATTCTGTCACTTACATTTATGGAGTCTTGTCTAGAATAAGACAAAAACAAATCCACTATCTGTTTTACGTCAAGAAATACGTGGAGTAACTCCCGATATACCAGTAAAAGCAAGACGTGTAGGCGGATCGACTCATCAAGTTCCTATTGAAATAGGATCTACACAAGGAAAAACACTTGCCATTCGTTAGTTATTAAGGGCATCAAATCCCGGTATAAGGTTCCGTCGGAACAATTTTTTATTTGTTCAAAAAAAAGGGAAAGTGCGAGAAAAAATGACAAGAAGATATTGGAACATCAATTTAGAAGAGATGATGGAAGGCGAAAATTGAGTTATTTGGGTCCTGGAGGATTGACGGGGCGAACTGCTAGTTTTCGGATACGAGATATTCATCCGAGCCACTATGGGCGTATTTGCCCAATTGACACGTCTACCTAAAAAGAAAAATGGAATCTATTTTCGTTTTGTTTTTGTCAAAAAAAAATGTTGCGGAGACAGGATTTGAACCCGAAGAATTACAGATGAATGTACAAAAAGAGTTGCATTGTGTGAACCGGAGACTCAACATTGCTATCACAAGAATTGAAAAACCTTTTGAAAAGGTTTAGTTATACGAAATGAATTTCTAGATCCAGAGATTACTTAACATCAAGTTAGTAAAAAGTGCGGAATTCTTGTTGATCTGAATTGGGATTTCCTTATTGGGTCGGGCCCTTTCGGGGCAAGGGAATCCTTTATCATAAAGAGGATAAAATTAAAGAGAATAATTCAGAGTTCTTGCAGAGTGGAACCATGCAGTACCAGACACGAGATAGATCTTCCAAAGGTTCAGATTGAAAATAGAAGAGTTAAGTCGATTCAAAAGGTAAAGGAGGTTTATGGCCAAGGGTAAAGATGTCCGAGTTATAGTTATTTTGGAATTTACCAATTGTGTCCAAAATGGTGTCAATGGAAAGGTGTCTATAACTTCCCCTCCCAGACCTACCCCCCAACCCAGAGTAGCTAGGTGCGGATGTAAAATCTGATGTGTATTCGAATCATAGGGGCTGGTAATCACCGATATGCTCTTATTGGTGACGTTATTGTTGCTGTAATCAAAGAAGCAGTGCCCAATATGCCTCTAGAAAGATCAAAAATAATTAGGGCTGTAATTGTACGTACACGTAAAGAACTCAAACGTGACAACGGTATGATAATACGATATGATGACAATGCTGTGGTTGTCATATCTTACAACTAGAATTCCTATTATTTCCGATCCGGTTCCTCCACCACCGCGAACCTCGGCTAGATTCAGTTATTATCACAAGTTAGAATTTTTCTTTTTTTGTCTTTTGTGATTCCTTCAATTTGAACCCTAATTGTGATTGTCTTATTAGCAAGATCCATCATTTTTGTTTCTATGAATGAATAATTTTCTAAATTCGTAAATCGAATTTAAATGGTCGACAGCCATGCACCACCTGTGTCCGCGTTCCCGAAGGCACCCCTCTTTCAAGAGGATTCACGGCATGTCAAGCCCTGGTAAGTTTCTTCGTTTTGCATCAAATTAAACCACATTTTCCACCGCTTGTGCTGGCCTCCATCAATTCCTACCAGTCTATACTGGGGTTTATTACTCATTTTTGTACTTGCTATTTTATTTTCCAATTATTTCTTCAATTGAGAGAAAGAAAAAGAGTAGTAGGAATTCTCTTATCCCATTCGGAAGGATATCATCCTCATAATTATCCATGACTGTTTTTGTCTATAGCATGATCACTTGATGAAATGTGGAGGAAAGTGAAGGAAATGGCCGATACTACTGGAAGGATTCCTCTCTTCATCAATCTTACTGATTAGTGTACCCGTTGTATTTGCTTCTTCTGATGGTTAGTCAAGTAACAAGAACATTATATTTTCTGGTACATTATTATGGATTGTATTAGTTTTTCTGGTAGCTATCCTTAATTCTTTCATCTCATGAACTTCTTTGGCATTTCCTCGATCCAAAAAAAACCACTCCTTCGAAAAAATTAGGATTGTGAGACAAATTAAGAAAAAAAATCTGACTTCAAAAAAAAATTCTATTGAATTTGTTATTAATTGGAGAGAATAATTTTCTCTTAATTGGAATCTTACTTTTTAGTTATAGCTAGAACCCTCGGTAAACTAATAACATGTTCCAGCTACATCCCTCTTCTTCTTCTTCTTCTTTCGAAACATCAATCAATTTGTATGACCATCGAGAAACATTTTTACTGATTTCTTCCATTTCAATGGATTTTTCTTTTAGTGTTGTTTGATCGTTTGGATCAGTTGTAATTTCATCGAATCCAAATTGCAAAGATTTTTCTTTCTTTTTTGAATCAATTTCTTGTTCGTATTCAAAGGATAATTCATCAATTGAGGTTAAGTAATTATCAATAAAAAAATTAGTCTTTTGGAAAGAGCTACTAAATCAAGTTCTAGTTTAGGTGAAGGAAGCATGACTGCTTTACCAATAGTTGAGACTCAATCTGGAGACGTTTTGGCTTGTGATCAGTTTAGTAGGTATTTTCTTTTACGGTTCATATTCCAGGTTGGGTTCATCTCTGTAGGAACCAGATTGTAGATATGAAAAAGTAAGAACTTAGCGGGACCTTACCCTTTTGTTTGATTAGAGGGGGAGTAGTATCCTGCTGAGTTCTTACTCTTAGAACGAGACTTTTATCTATTCCATAACATACAAATTAGAAAGTTATCCAGTCAACATAAGAAAAATATTTGAAGAAAGATGGTCGAAAGAAAAAATCTCTATTTGATGGGGCTTCTTCCTTTACCTATGAATTCCATTGGACCCAGAAATGAGACATTGGAAGAATCTTTTTGGTCTTCCAATATCAATAGGTTGATTGTTTCGCTCCTGTATCACCTTATGGACAACCTAATATTCTTGCAGAATATATGGCTTTACAATTAAAAAATAGAGTTTCGTTTCGAAAGGCAATGAAAAAAGCCATCGAATTAACTGAGCAAACCGATACAAAAGGAATTCAAGTGCAAATTGCAGGGCGTATCGACGAAAAAGAAATTGCACATGTTGAATGGATCAGAGAAGGTAGGGTTCCCCTACAAACAGGGCTGCCTATTGCTCATGCAATTTGGGACCCTCATTTTGGTCAACCAGCCATAGAAGCCTTTACTCGAGGAGGTGCTACCGACCCAATGAATATCGCTTATTCCGGTGTTTATCAGTGGTGGTATACAATCGGATTGCGCACCAATGAGTATCTTTATGCCGAAGCTCTTTTTCTATTATTTCTTTATGCTATATCCTTAATAGTGAGTTGGTTACACCTACAACCAAAATGGAAACCAAGCGTTTCGTGGTTCAAAAATGCTGAATTCCGTCTCAATTATCATTTGTCAGGACTTTTCGGAGTAAGCTCCTTGGCTTGGACATGATATTTAGTTCATGTGGCTATTCCCGGATCTAAACTATGCGGTTTGATTTGATCAAAAGAAATTCTCGTTTCGCCTAAGAAGTTCCGGATGAATTGAAAATTCCAATCGAATAATTCAGCCTATTCCACCTTAATAGGAGTACATTTATGTTTCTGCTTCACGGATATGATATTTTCTGGACATTTCTAAAAATATCAGGCGTTATTCCTATCTTGGCATTTGTAATTTCCGGAGTTTTAGCTCCGATTAGTGAAGGACCAGAGAGGCTCTCTAGTTATGAATCGGGTATAGAACCCATGGGGGATGCTTGGTTACAATTTCGAATCCGCTATTACATGTTTGCTCTAGTTTTTGTTGTTTTTGATGTTGAAACGGTCTTTCTTTATCCATGGGCAATGAGTTTCGATGTATTAGGTGTATCTGTCTTTATGGAAGCTTTAATTTTTGTGCTTATCCCAATTGTTGGTTCAATTTATGCATGGCAAAAAGGACTCAATCTGATTGGGATGCCCTGACTCTGACATGTGTCTTGTGAGGAGTAACATGAAGCTCAGAATTATGGGTGTATTCAATACTTCCAAATGAAGGGGGAATTGATCCATGGTCGATTTCGTAACAGATAAATAGGAATTTCTAGTTATATCTCGTGAAAAAAAGTCTTTGTAAGAAAAAAAAAACATATATTGAAACGGATATTCGTAAAGTTGATCCTTATGAGTGTTATAATAAGTTCGATTGGAAGGTTCAATGGCAAAAAGAAGGAGATTTGCTAGCTCGTTATTTAGTACGAATCGGCGAAATGGGGAAATCCGTAAAAATTATTCAACAGGCTCTAGAAGGAATTCCTGGGGGACCCTATGAGAATTTAGAAGTCGAAAATGGAAAAAAAAAAGATCATTCTTACTTATTTTGATCGTATCAAAAAGTCAAAAAGAAATTCCAATGGCTTTTGCCACTATGACCTTCCCAACCATGATTTTTTCTTCCTTCCAGACATTTTACTTGGAAATAAGAAATTTTATCGATACTAAAAAAAATCAAAATAGTGGGTTCCGTCATTTTAGAAAAAAAAATTTGAACTCAGATTTTTTCTTAATGTGTCTCACAATCCTAATTTTTTCGAAGGAGTGGCTTTTTTGGATTGGGAAAATGCCAAAGAAGTTCAAGAGTTTGGATTTCTGCGATTATTCTTTAACATGAATTGTTGAATATCAAAAACTTATTACACGGAATCCTATTTTTTTTGGAACGAGTGGAAGGAGTAGGCATTATTGATGGAGAGGAAGCAATAATTACCTTCATTGATAATAGCTAAAAATGTAGGCCGTATGCTATTATTCCAATTTCCTGAGTGGTACGAAGATTTGAAGGAATGGAATAGAATAAGTGATTCGTTTTTAGCCCTTATAAAAAGAAAACTGATTCTGGAACCTCTTTCACGCTCATGTCACATCGAGGTACTGCAGAAGAAAAAACTGCAAAATCCGATCCAATTTATCGTAATCGATTAGTTATTTTATTTCAAATTTGAAATTATGATTAGAAAAAATGGAATTATTTCTGAGAACATTTCTAGCAAATTCTTTAACCAAATATAAGCTATTTTGATGACTCAAAAAGGTCGGAAGTTTCTATATAATATCGATTCCTATACTTCTTTGAGTATCAAAGTTTATTTTATATTATATTGCATTTCATATTCGAATGAACCTCGTAATCGTAAGAAAGTAGGTTTTTTAGCTATGGGCCTAGCAAAAGAAAAATCGATTTCATTCGATTTTAAAACTACTAAGAAACAACACAAAAATACTTAAACTTATGCCTAAATGCATAAAAAAAATCTAAAATTTAATCAGTTTTTAACAATTATTTGCTTTCCAATACCCAAAAAACTTACCCATCCTTGTAGAGGAAGACGACGACCCAAACATCTGCGGCAGCCTGGGAGACCTCCTTGACAAAAACTGATCCGGAGATCAGCAACACCGACTCGCCACCCTCACTGCCTCTCTCGTCTCCCCCAGTCTCCTCTTTCGGCAACAAAAAAAATCAACAATCAAACCCTAACCCTAAAAGAAGTGGCATATCATCATAACATAAGTAACCGAATTTCTTTCAGGCATCGAATCGAACATGGTGTGAGCATGAAAGAGAAAACAAAGATTGGAGTACATATGGAGGCGTCCGTGTAGCAAACTCAGTGCACGGTCGTCGTGCGACGGATCGGGGAATCGGCACCATTCGCCCACGGGTATAAGCGACATGCCGACCACGCGGCCCGTCGTGCGGCGCTGCTGAGGGCGACGAGAAGACGTCCGCCATAAACGATCGCATGCTCGATCGTAAGGGCGTCGGCGATCGTCGCCAATATGCGCGTCGTGCGCATAGAACGGGCGGCTGGGCGGAATCGGTAGTCGCAGGCGACAAGGAATCAGTGGCCGTCGTACGAGCGGTCACCCTTGGTCGTCGAGGGCGTCACTTCGGCGTCGTGGGCAAAGCGAGGTATTGAGTAACTGCCGTCGAAAGACGGTGTGCTGCTGAGCGGAGCTCTGGAGTGCGCGGGGTGCGTGTGCACGGCGATGATGACAAGGCCAACGGACAACGTCCGCACTCCAAAAGTCGTTCCATACGACAGGCCAAGAATCGTGTGCGTGGGACACACGATTATACGGAGCCCGCACGCGTTGGAAAAAAAAAAAAAAAAAAAAAAAAGAAAAAAAAAAAGGAAGAGTACATATGGAGAAGAAAAGTACCAACAACGACTGCATGCCTCTTCTTGCCCTCATCTTCTCCTAGTACCAAATCAGCTTCCTAGGCATAGTGAAATCCTTGCCCTCGTTTGAGTATGTGCACTCCTTGTAGTTATATCCTGCCAGTACCAAATCAATTTCCTAGGTTTCAAATCACAACAATCAACCAATACTCTTCAATCTGCAAAATAATCAAGATCTTACCATTGCCTCAGCTTCAATCCCCTGGATGTACTCGTCGACCTTCACTGTCTACTCGTTCTCGTCATAGAGCGCGTCCGCCATCTCGATCCATAGAAACCCTAACCTCTCATTGTATATCTTCGATCTTCCCTCTATTTCGAGTATTTGGATTTGAAGAATTTATAAGGAGAGAGAAATAGAGAGCATATCGAGTCCTAGATCTGAAGAATTTGTAAGGAGAAGGAGAAATGGAGAGGGAAAGAGGAGAGCAGGAGATGAGAAGGAAAATGGCAGAGAGAGAAGAAAAAAAAGGGACCGAAGGTTTTGATTTGGGGTCGGGTTTGAGCGGGATGTTCGAGCGGGATGTTCGAGCGGGCGTTCTAATTTTTTTTACCACTTTTTATAACATTTACGTGTAAGAACGTTACATACGTGTGAACAATATATGACACTTAACGCTATAAAGTGTTATGATATGCCAAAAACTTTTCATACCCGTCATATTATGTGCTGTTGCGAAAATTCTGTAACGTTTATAAACAAATCGTTGTAATAAACTTTTCTCAAACGTCATAATAGGGTATTTTCTTGTAGTATATTCAAAATGTTTCTGACATCACATGAAAAGGAGAGAAGCATGGTTGTCATTATGGAAGAGAGTTTAGAACATGTGTGCCTAAGATTCTACAAATGTATACCAAACTGGCAAGGACAGGGAATTCAAAACCCCTAATGGCAATCATATAGAGTTTGACTACAGTTCGATTACAAAAACTCAAGTATGAATTCACAGTAAACTGAATTTTAGAAATTAGGAACTCATGAGTTCCTAGGATTTTGTATCACATAGGCCACAGTCGCAAACAGATTCGGATTGAAGAAAATGTAATATATTTTCCAAATGAACTCATCTTCTTAATCCAAAATTTTGATTTCTCAGTGCTAACAAATAAAAGATAATCCTCACATATAACCAGTCTACTCAAAGTTCTCAGCATATCACTAATTATTCCACTAGAGAAAACATTTGGTGGTTTCTAGTTTCAATGGCACCAAAGGATGTCTATGAGCAGAATCCACAAATCTTCATCACAAATTAATCCAAATATGACTATCATAATGAACCCCCATCTAAGAATATTAGGGAAGAAGCTCACCACTAATGGGTGTTTGCAAAAACAAAAGTCTAAGAAGAAGACTTCACTACAAACTAAGAAAATAAAGTACAAGAGTATAATTTGATTCTGGAGAATTACAACTTTAGAAATCTAATCAGAAGGCAATCACTTTATTCCTTGGACGATGCGATGTCAGAGCTGCGAAAGATTGCCAAAAATTCTTGTCAAAAGATAATAATCATTAATTATCCCTTGAGAAGTGATTTTGAACCCTATTTATAGAGTTTTGGGATAACTGCCAGGCAGTTACAATGATTGGCGCACAGTACAAAAATATGCTGATTATGCACTGTTTGGCACACCATATTCTGTTTCATCCATTTACGAACGGTTAGCTTAACTGCATGGGATGCGTGACATTCTGTGAGAGAAGTGCGCTTGGTCGTAGGCAGTGTTGCGTGTACGTTCTTCGAGATTAGTGGCATGCGTGCCACATCATCTTTAACTCCTTCTGGATGATAGTTAAATAATTGGCGTCAGTTGGTGAATGACGCATACTGTTGATAGGTGCCAATTGTGAAACATGCTGAGCATTGACTCTGTGAGGAGGTGATCATTTTGTGCCAATGATAAATGGCGCAGAGTAACTAACCACCATCATCATGACAGATCTGACACAATCCTCCTCGAGGGCCGCGTGCTCGGGATTCGAAAGGATTTTTCTCGACTGTTACGTTGTTAGTCATTATGACTAACAACTCAACTTCTCGAGGAAGCTCGCCACGTAGCAGCCTGAGCTATCTGATGTCCGAGCGCCATTTTATGTTAGGCGCTATTTTTTGCTGGGCACATTTGATGGATAGGGCCTGGCGCTATCTGTGAATGGCGCTATGCACTATTTTGGATATTTTTAAAGCTTCTACAAGACCCCCTTCAAAGTGTTCAAATGTTAAAATTTTTGAAATTTGAAATACATTAAATAAGAAACGTTTCAAAAGATTTGGCATGCACAGAATCTCAACCGACCCACTGTTTCATAGGCGTTTTGCGCGACCGTTACACATTAGCTCAGGTTATAAATAGCCTACTGAGAGGAGAGAGAGTTCTTCTCAGAAATTTGTCTCTCTTTGAACTAATTTCGTCTTCTTTCTCTTCCAAGCTCTGCAAGCATTGTCCACCACCGGCAGTGGCACCAAAAAAGTCTACAACGGAGAAAGGCAAGCGCATGGCCGGAGCGTCGTCGCGAGGTCCATTACTGAGTGCGCCAAGCACGCACCGCCGTCGGCGAGAGCCGATGAGGCTAACCCCGCACTCGAAGTTAAATGATTGGTCGGAGAAGAAGAACTACAGCCAGCGCCATTCGTGTACAACGCGAACCATAGCCAACGTCAACCGCCTCTTTCAGAGTGTTGGTTGTTGCTGCGCCAATTTCAAAATGTGCCACATCTTTCAGAGTGTTGGTCAAAATACATTGATCATGAATCGCACACTCTTTGTTCACTTAAAATGCACGGCACGCTATGTGTCATGATTCGAAAATGGTGTGCATATTATCATGTTGCGTGAAACAAAATTGTCCGATGCATGCACAAATCATGGACTGTCATACGCAAACTAAGAACTGTCATACTGCCTGCGCAAACTAAGAACTATCATACTGCATGCACAAACTAGGAACAGTTATACTACATACGCAAGCTAGAGATTGTCATACTGCATGCACAAACTAGAGAATAGCACTCTGTGTATTGCGACATCCATGATATGCACATGGCTAAAAAATCTCTTAAAATTTCTTAATTTATAAGAATACTTCTTCATGATTTTAACTCCCATTTCTTTTTTTTGTAGTTGACCTCAAGGAAGACCCTAATGTTGAGATACTGGCTTCTGCCTTCCGTGTATCATAATACCAGAAAGACCTGTCACACCACAATTTGACCCTAACGAACTGGCCACCAGGCGAGCTCTTCTAGGGTCCCAAGATGAAAGGACTTTGCTATGCTTGATGAACGGTGAACCTTTCCTAAGTGCGGATCAGGCTCCCTATAAGAAACCAGCTTTCTTATTTGGAGAGGCCATTGATGATGCCTCTCAACCCAACCGAAATGAGAATCTCGGGCCTTCAAGAGAGGGGACAGGATGGTATATCTCACAGATATGACGAGGAATCTGTCTCTGTCCCGATACGCCCATGCCAATTATCCTCGGAAGATGCATGGGATATAACTCTGTTCCAACAGGCTAGGGTTGGATGGATATATCACAGATTTGGGAACTAGAGGAGAGATATATTCTTCAGTTCTTTTGAGAAACATAGAACACACTTAAGAGATTTGAAGCCAGGTTGTGTGATGGTCGAAGATTCGTTTTTGATGGTACCGGTCAGAATACCCTTCTTTGCCAATACATATGCTGCAGCAGGAGGAACATATCCTGCCCCAAACCCAAGGCTGACGGGCTTGATGCATCCAGATATTACGCGCTGGAACTGACTCTTAGTATGGGCTCTGAACAATTTCAAGGATAAGTTGCTTGAGTTGGGACTTTATGAAGCTATCTTAACCACCTCTTGTGGCATCTGCACCAACTCGAACATGTTCCTAGCTTTCGTGGAGAGGTACATCAACAGAACTGGCACCTTCGCTACTTTGCACGGGAAGATAGGCTTTGCCCTACATGAAATACAGTTCTTATCGCATCTACCAATGTGTGAGAACCCCTACGAAGAGTACGTGCTGGCTGAAGAAGAAATTGAGGCTCTGGCCAAGGAGAACTCCCGGATGGTGGCAATTTTTGATGAGTTGCTATGTCATTTCATGATATGCACTCACTTCTATATGAGCAAGGCCGTCGGGACATGCTATACATCCAAATGGTAGTTATACCTCTTCTTGGGCCATGCCGCAGGGACTAAGGTGCAAGAACATCTGGAGTGTAGGCCTCATTTCTTTGAGCCACTCGACAACCAGTCCATCAAAAGACTAGTAGAAGAGTCAAGATATATTGATAACAAGCTAAAAAATGACTGGTAGGGTTATGTCATCGGCACCCCTATCGATTCTTATATAAGACAAGGTGGTATAACCATGTCTCAAGAGGCTACCTTAACGGGCTTCCTTTCTCTTAGGTTGTGACGGTTCGTAGTTCCCGGAGCCAACGCGGTCGATCGCATCCACCAAGGCGTGTTGTGTTGCTGCAGTGCGTCTGGTGTTCGGATACATGATGGATATGCTCTCTGCCATGGCTAGTCGATTGAATGCGGGTCTCCGTGCATTTACGACCACTATAATGGAGAAGCCCGGTTCTCGATACCTTTTTTCTCGTACCGAGATGTCGTTCACTTATTTTTTCGACTGGTTGATATTACACCATCCCACTCTGATGGATCCAGCCCTCGGTGCTACTGGAGGAGACTTTATCGGCAGATATGCCACATCTCGATGGAAGCTGGACTCACTTTTTGACTGTAGAAGGGCGCTGAACATGGGCTCCAACTGGAAGTTCTTTTGTTTGCTCCTCCACCTGGATACGAGACATTCCCGGCTCCTCTCATGGATCTAGAGCCAGTTGGTACCTGTCCACCTACAGCAGCCTTCTCTTGGTTGAAGGTGACCTTCACACCTGGTGTATCGATTTGAGAATGATTGTTATCTAGAACCAGACTTGCCTAGCCAATTTTTTCGTTAGTTCGGCTATGACCACATGCACATCGAGAATGCGACCACCTGCCTTCAAGCCTTCGGGCGTCTGATCGACGGGGCTCGAGGATGGAGATATTATAGTGCGAGAGGCACTAAAGCTGTATTCACCATGTCCTCCGCTACTTTTGAGGTGGGCCTGTGTATGTTAAATACATACATGAATTTCTATACCTCAGCCAATACCTTCTTCAAAGGTTACTCTCTATTAGATAACTTTGTTGTCGTGAGAAGGTCATGAGAAGGGACTGAAGCTGCCATGGAAATTGTAGAAGCCGAGGAGAACATTTTTGCTGATGACCCTCTAGAGGCTACACTTGTGGGTTTCCACGATGAGGTGCATGGTGCACTGGTTGTCACTTTAAAGAAGCGAAAAAAATACCCTGTGAAGGAAGGTGGTAAAAAGCAGAAGACTGGGATTTCATCCTTCCAGTCAACCCATGAAGAACTTACTTCTCCTGCTAAGGGGAAAGGAAAGAAAAAAAAAAGAAACGACTGTCGTTGAAAAGCCTGTGGCGAGGACAAGGCTTCAAACACGATAGTTAGAAGCACAACTTTTGCTTGGAGGAACAACTTCTTTCAAAGGAACCACCCCATCTCCTGCCCAGAAGGAGGGCATGGTAGAGGAGTCAAGTAGAGAGCAGATTGCTCCTGAAGCATCATACGATCGACCTGCTACTGCCGTTTTTGCCCAGCCACTACTCAAACGAGTAACGAAAAGAAAATTGATGGTAACGAAAACGGTGAAAGTGAAGGCAGCAGCTTCTACTATTCCTCTCTCGCCAATGCAGTCTTCTAGTCGAGAGCCATTACCGCCGTCACCTGGAGGCGTGTCCTCTCCACAAGGTGATACCCTTAGTCTCTCGGTTCAACAAGATTTGTTAGATGTTAATCTTTTAGAAATTTGCATTGACCTTTCTTCGTCTCCAGAGCCTCCATCGACTCGTGAACTGGCTCCAGCTGCTGCAGTGGACATCCCCCTGGTTACTGTTTCAGAACCAGTGACCGTTGAAGTTGATGTTTCCCTGTCTGTGAAGACAATCATAGCTCTTGCTTCAGCTGGTCTGACGTCGCCACTAGCCTCTGATGATGCTTCAAGGGCCACAGTTCCTGAGGAGGCATCAGTTCCAAAGGAGGCTGCTTCGGAAGTTCCAGCTCCTTTTATAATCCAAACTCATATAGCCCCTAAGTTGCACGAGATACCTTCTCGAAATGATGAAGAGAAGATAGAGGCATTGCAGGAATTTGATTTTGGGGACGAGTAGATCAAGGAGAACCCTGTTGATGATGCCTCCGACCTTAAAAAGGCTAAATTAAGCCCAGATCAAGCAGTGACCCAAGAGGGTCAGAACTTGGTGGCCAAGGATGGCCAGATTACAATTGAGGGTAATGAGCACCCTGCTGAAGATGAGAGCGATTAGAGGCCTAGTGATGATGATCAGAGTCTCGATAAATCGCTGGGCGATGAGGACTCTAATGCTAAAATTGAGGGCAATAGAAGCCCAGTTGATGAAGATGAGGGTGATGAGGGCCTCGTTGAAGGTATAAAAGGCCCCGAGGGTGATGAGAACCCCGATGCTGAAACTGAGGGGATTCAGGCCCTTGTTGAGCATGTTTTTGAAATAGAGAGGGCAGAAGTGGCAACCCAGGAAGGCCAAGTTGAGTCAGGGGCCAGATGTAGCCATACGGGCTCAAAGGCTGGGAACAGCCGCTTCATGTCAAGAGGTTCAGAGGCAGCAAGCAGCCAAGTAGTTGTATCAGTATCTGCTTCTATAATAGAAAGACTCATTACAGAAAGAGATATTGCACCTGTTGACACCCCTTATGTTTCTACCGGCCCAGGTAAAATTTTGACCTTATCTGCTATTGCTTTTTATTCAATATTGTGTGATATAACAATTTTGATTTGAATTGCAACAAGTCATATATGGATGATAATCGAAGTCCCAATAGTCCCTATCGCATTCAGCCTCAGTTAAACCATGGCTCTCTTGGATGTTGAGATACATGCCATGGAAGGAAGATCATCAGGGACACCTGTACCAAGACCTTCAAGTGCTGATGTTGCGCCGATCGCCAATATTCCTTCAGCTTTGGTAGAAGGAGAAGTTTTAAATACAGCCGCAACACCTGGTGTGTAGGCAGTGATGAACAGTCTCATCCGTACTTATACGGATACCTTCTTTACCTCTCTGCGCTCGTTAGTTCAGTTGGCCATGGAGAAGAATTATCCTTATGAGTTTGTAAGGATGTCTTCTCTATATCCGATTGAGTCCATACGCAACTTTGATGACATAGAGAGGGCAGCGACCTTAGAGCAAATCCTATCAGAGCTACAGGAGCCAATCCAGTCTTACCAGGATCTGACCAGAGGGAACATAAATAAGCTGGTGGATGCTGAATTAGCCCGAGAATATGAAGAACGGCGAGCCGTTCTTGACAATGCTATGGCAGCATTCACAGTACAGTCTGGTATCGCTGAAGCCACTTCCTCTATTGAACTCTACAAGGTCGAGGAAGCAAAAAAAGATAGAGAAATAACTGAAGGCCAGTCTCGCATCCAAGAGCTAGAGGCTGAACTAGCTCGATCCCGTGTATTGGTCTTAGCGGCTAGGAAGTGTTTGCCATCAAAAATGCGACAATATTTTGTTGAGATAAAATTTGGTATTTCAATTACAAACAGAATAGTATACAATGTAGGACTTAGACGTAGTCCTAGGAGTACACTTTTGTTTTTATCTGGAAACTGTATCGGTGGAGCGAGTGGTAATGCATTGACTCCGTTGACGATCTGACGACGATCTTAGATTCTCTTAAGATCTGGGCTGCTCTGGATGCCAGAGCGTTTGGAGGAGAAGTAGACGTTACGTGTCTCTTCTTTTTTCTGTATGTAGATATGATGATCTCTCCGTCCGTGTGGATGAAGGAATGATCCTTCTATTTATAGGCAGCAGACTGGTCTGCTCATACACGCATATGTAGGATATACCTGTAAATGGGAACGCCACATGGCTAATGCCATTGGGCGCATAGACAATGCACCCTGGGTTGAAGCTGAATCTTGTCTGTACTGCACTATTGGGCTACGGTGGAGCTGACACATGGCAGTTATGGATATTCGGTTGTTGCTGAGATCTTAGGTGGTTGGCACTCATTCGTAGGCAAAACTGAGTCAAATGACACGTGGCGCGTGTTCATGGCTCAAAGATCTCGAAGTTGGTAGAGGGTGATCTGTCAGGATGCGCCTAGGATCTGGCACATGGGACGACTTGGTCTATGACTTTTAGAGGTCACAGACAAGTCTGGGCGTATAGCTTCTGAGGTGCATACAGAGCTTCGAGTGCATGGTTGTGGAGGCACATGCAAAGACTTGGCTTCTGTTATTTGAGGATCATGAGCAAGTCGGGGGCACATAGCTTTTGAGGCGCATGCAGACTTTTAGGCACATGGTTGTGGAGGCGCATGGGAATGATCGGTCCAGCCACGTGACAAGGACAGCTGTAGCCGACAAAAGTAAGTAATGATGATGCTGACGTCTGTGGCTCTTCGTTTTCTGTAAAAAGCTACCAACCGTTCAGTCTTCGAGAAACGTGTTGCCAACTCTGTCACATTACATTAAATGCTTGATGGGTGACGAGTTGAATTGTGCGCATCAGTTTGTGCCCCACTAGGCGCATGGTTCTATATCCCATTGGGCACATCGGTAAGGAGCGCATGGTACCGACGACGCATTCTTATTGGCCCGCCTGTTGAGTTCTTCGAGGCGTTAATGGCTGTTTTAACTTGGCTGAATATGAAGAGGCAGATTCATCATTATTAATACAAATTCATTGCACAGAATATGAGAAGACTGCCACTTGGCACATGGACGAGGTTACCCCGGCCTATAAATAGCTTTGTGAAGAGTTTTGTTTCTTATTTCATTTATCTTTCCTTTATGGAGATAAATTCGATCGATCCCCTGCCTTGGCGAGTTGACGATGAACTCCTTCCGAAGATGAAGATGTGCCGAGTTGGTTCTTTCACCATCGGCTCTATTTTCGTACAAGCCTGTGAAAGTGCCTGTTGCATCCAAATATCGGGATCGTCGTGTCCCGACACAGGCTGAAGGTGCCTGTTGGATCCAAAGATCGGGGCGGTAGTGCCCTAATTTTTGTTATGCTGGAAGAGCCGCATGTCGAGGCTATCGTGCCCCGATTTGGTTAGGCTAGAAGAGCTACTCCTCCTGCTAGAGTGCCCGTATGCTGACGAGGAAGTGATTCGCTCCGACTATGCACGGGGATGTGCCTATGCTGAGATGTTGGAATAATGTGCCTGGCTGTAGCACTTGAGTGATGCGCCTGACAAGTGATGTATCTGGCTGTAGCTTTTAGGAATTTCTCTCATTATAAAAGGATTCTCCTTTGTAAAAGACATGTAATAGACTTTCATCTGAAATCAAAGCCCCATTTTTATGTCTCAACTTCTTTATTATTTTCTGCTGTGCCAAGTATTCTGTTTCTGGCGCATATTAATTTTTGGCACATGAGAGTTAGGATGCATAGGAGTTCTGGCCTTAGATGCGCCTGAAATTCTATGCTTCTACAAGACCCCCTTCAAAATTTTTAAAACTTTCTGCCAAGTTTTGGAATACTTTAAACAAGAAGAATGGGTAGTTGTTATTCTGGGCTCATGTCCTCGTCTGGGCGCATGGCTCTTCTGGGCGCATGGCTCTTCTAGGCGCATGACCGCTTCGTGCATTGCTGTAGGGGGGCGCATGCTCTTCTCTGTTTTAATGCAAGAAGATAATGCCTCAATTTTTGAAAGATTAATGATAATCTTTTGGAAGATATGCAGCCGTCAGTTTCATGAGACCCGAAGAGTTTTTGCTGATGTTACCCTTTATCAGTTCACGTGCGTAGCTCATGCCTATAAATAGGCGTCTGTGAGAGAGAGAGAGTCTTCTACTTTTGTTTTCTCCATCTTCTTCCTCTAGAGTCTTTCAAAAATCCTAGCTTCTTTAGGGAGATGACTCCTAAGACTTCCCGCGGTGGTGCTGGCCGAGGAAGGGGAAAGGACAAGGAGTCCGTGGAGGTCGACATGGAGGACATCCCCGTCGTCGCAGCGACGCCCGTCAACGTTCAGACGACGGTGATCGGTGGGTGATCCTTCACTTTGTTGTAACACTGTTTGGGCGCGTGGGTGTGACTGAAATGAGTCGCATCCCCATTGACACGCCTAGGCTTCCCATTGCTGACGTGCATGGACTTAAGTCCTGATGATGTGCCAAAGCTTTTCTCGCTGACGCACATGGACTTAAGTCCTGATGATGCGCCGAAGCTCCATTTGCTGATACGCATATACTTAAGTCCTGATGATAGGCCGAAGCTCCATTTGTTGATGCGCGTTGATTTAAGTCCTGATGATGCGCCGAAGCTTCTCTTTAAATGTGCCTGGGCCTCGGTCCTATGTGTGCACCTTTGGTGAGATTCTATCTATACGCTTGGGTTTTGACCTAGTTGATGCTCCGGATTGTTGATGCACCTCAGATGCTTGTTTGAGCTTCTAAGTCTTTTGCTAACTTTTCTTTGATCCTGTTGTAGTATCTAATCCGAAGGCAGAGGCTATCGTGAAGGAGCAGATACTGCCTCCTCTCATCAAATAAGATTCGGTGACCATTAAGGAGGAGGTGATACCAAAGGTCAAAGTCAAGGAAGAACCGATGACCATCAGGAAGAGATTACTTCCAAGATTGAAGTTGCCATTAAGGAGGAGCCGCTGCCAGAGGGTAGTAGCACCGAGAGTTCTGATCGTCCTGCCCCTACCGAGGACCTTAATCAGATAGAGCCTTCATATGCAAAATGGCTGAGGGAATGGTACATTCCTCAACGCAATTATGATCCCTGGCTGTGAGGATTCATTTGGTTGTCTTGCAATTGCCGTTTTCGAGAATATGAATAAAGTCAATGTCCCTATTTTGTTTTAGTATTTCTGTCTGTCTTTTGAGATCCGAAGATGTAGTTTATATTTTTATTCTTTTTGATGTCGATATAATCCTTTACTTTCTGCTTAAATAAAGAAATGAAGAACCTTTTGCTTTGTTCATTCTTGTGATGAATCTTGTAATTTTTGGTGGACCTATTATCTTTTATGTACCTTGGTTTCTAGGTACAGATAATAAGTTTGAGAAGGAAAAAACTGACATATTTACTCAGTGGTGATATGGACGTAGTAAATATGGATTAATGGTAGAGCTTTCCTACTCAGAGGTGATATGGACGTGGTAGGAGTGAACTCAGTAGGGATGTATAGAACAACTCAGAGGTGATATGGACGTGGATGTCCTATGATTGACGTGTAACAACGTGAGAATTGTTGTATGGGATGTTTACTCAGATGTAATGTGGATATGGTAAACATAGTAATAAGCATGATCCTACATAGTGTAAAATTCTGCTTTGTAGGGTGTAAAGAAGCAACTCAGAGGTGATGTGGACATGGTTGTTCTCCTACTGGGGATACAACGGAACAACTGGGTTCCAGAAGCACTGGGTTGTCAAAGAAGGAGAGTGAACTTGGTTATCAGGTTCACAAATTCCCTTATTAGGGAGGGAGAAGTACATTTTGAAGGATGTCAAGTGTAGTACTTCTTTAGGAACTTGTCGTTGATGGACATCAAGAACAAGTCCCCATTAGGTTGAGCGAGACGGTAAGCACCGTTTGAGTATACCGTCTCTATGATGAAGGGTCCTTCCCATTTGGGTTCGAACTTTTTCGGTGTCTTGTGAGTCAACACCATCGGTCTTCTGATTGCCAGAACTAGGTCGCCTACTTGGAAAGTCCTCTGTCTGACTCTTCTGTTGAAAGCATGTGAAATGTAGGATTAATAAAGTTCGATGCGCTGTTGAACTAAGAGGCATTTTTTATAGAACGCTTCTAACTCTTGCAGACAACGACATTGATTGTCTTCTTCCGTCAGCTGGTTCATGATTGCCACTCGGAGAGAGGGTATCTGGATCTCTAGAGACAGCACTGCTTCGCTTCCATAGACCAAAGAGAATGGTGTATTACCCGTCGGGTTCCGTACCGTCGTACGATAGGCCCAAAGACATTCATCGAGATTCTCATCCCAGTCGCTCTTGTTGGATGACACGCCCTTTTTGAGTAGCTTAATAATGGTTTTATTAAAAGCTTCAGCCAATTCATTTGCTGCCGGATTGTAGGCGCTTGATGCCACATTCTGAATACGATTCTTGTCGCAGAATCTACTGAACGTATGGCTGATAAATTGTAGATCGTTGTCGTAGATGATCCTCCGGGGCACCCTAAAATGGTAGATGACGTGATGCTTGATGAAGCTGATCACCTTTGAGCTTTTTACCTTTGTCAATGGTACTGCTTCTGCCCATTTAGAGAAGTAGTCGGTGATTGCTAGGATAAAACTGTGTCACTTGGATGAGGGAGGGGTGATAGGTCCCACTATGTCCATGCCCCAGGCTTTAAATGGCCAAAAGGTGACCGTAGGATGTAGAGGCTCTGACGGTCTGTGGATGAAGTCGGCGTATAGCTGGCAAGCACGATATTTCTTTGTATACTCGATAGCGTCGGCCATCATGGTAGGCCAGTAATAGCCTATACGTCGAAGTCGATCCGGTAGTTTAGGATCTGGTTGATGGGCTCCGCATGTTCCGTCATGAGCTTCTTGAAGAGCTTCGACTTCTTCTTCGTTTGATAGACATCGGAGGAGAAGTCCATCGTAGAAGCGTCAGTACAACATTTTAGTGGATGTATCATAATAGAACCGGAGTGAGCGCCTTCTGACTGAGACTGCTTCTTCTGGGTCCTCCGGAAGGATTTCGTAGACGACAAAGTCGATGAACGGGAATCTCCAGTCTCTGATGTTGATGCTGGTGTCTGTATCCATAACATATGTTGTCCGCATGCACAAATTATTTCTGGGGCATGCCAAATCCCGACCCACTAATGTATGAAATATTATGTGCCGACCGGTGCTGCTAATGAGGTAGCGAGGCCGGCCAGAGCGTTAGCTTCTAAGTTTTTGAGCTGAGGCACATGTTCTATAAAGAATTCAGCGAAGGTTGATATGATGTCCAACGCTGCTTTGTGATAAGAGATCGGGTCTTCATGGCTGACCTCGTATTGTCCTCGAACTTGATTGACGATAAGCTTCGAGTCGTTGTAAGATTCGAGGTATTCTACCCCCAGCTGTTTTGCTAATTGGAGTCCCATGATAAGGGTATTGTACTCTACAACATTATTGGAGCACGGCTCTGAAAGGAAATAGGCACGCTGGATGACCAGCTTATTGGAGGAGATCAGGACTACCCCCACTCTTACGATGATCTGGCCTTTGGGGCCTGTTCTTGAAGCACCATCGGAGAACATCCGTCAAACGGGGTTCTCTATGGTAATGTTTGATTCTCGTACTTCATCTGGAATGTCTTCATAGAGTCTAGACGATTCCGAAATTGGGTGTGTGGCTAGGAAGTCGGCCAGTGCTTGGCCCTTGACAGCCTTTTGCTGGATGAATACCATGTCATATGGTGTCAATAGTATCACCCAAGTAGCTAATCGAGAATTTAGCTCTCCCGACTTTGTCATGAGAACTCTGAGTGGATTGACTCGGGAGATGACATGAATTATTTGTCCCGAGACATAATGGCGAGTCTTCTGGATGGCGAACACCAAAGATAGACACTCCTTTTCGACGGGGTTGTACCGGTGCTAGGCCCCGATCATTGTCCTGCTGAGGTAGTAGATGGCTTGCTCATGGACCGCGTCATTGTTCTTGGCCAACATAGCGCCAAGGGAATGGTCTGTTGCGTGGGCTTAGAGCAAAAATGTTTGCCTACGACAGGCGCCACCAAGACTGGGGGGCTCGTCAGATAAGCTTTAATGTTGTCGAAGGCTTTTTGACATTCTTTCGTCCAGACATAGGAGACTCCCTTCTTCATGAGCTTGGTGAAGGGCTGGCATTTCTCGGAAAGGTTTGCGATAAACCTTTGGATGTATGCGAGACGTCCCTGCAGGCCTCGAAGTTCTCTAAGGTTCTTCGGAGGGTCCATGTCAAGGATGGCTTTAGTCTTCTCGGGGTCGACATGGATGCCTTTTGCAGTGATAATGAATCCAAAGAACTTTCTACTGGAAACCCCAAGGAAGGACTTGACGGGGTTCATCTTCAGCAGATGTGCCCGCATGAGATCGAAGACCGTCTTTAGATCTTCTAGGTTATCGCCTCGAAGACGACTCTTGATGGCGATATCGTTAACATAGCATTCGACAGTTTTGCGGAGGTGTTGGCGGAAGATGGTGCTCATAGCTCTTTGGTATGCAGCACCTGCATTCTTTAGGCCAAAGGGCATTACTGTGTAGGAGTAAACCCCCTTCGGAGTCCTGAACGACGTATGCTTTTCATCGTCTGGGAACATCTTGATTTGGTTGTAACCCGAGTACCCGTCCATGAAGGACATGTGCTCGAAGCCACATGTATTGTCGATCATTATGTCGGTGATCGGGAGTGGAAACTCGTCCTTCGGGCTGTAAAACCCCTAAATTTCTACTATTTTTATTTTTATTTTTTATTATTAAATTTGGTACTGATTTAAAAATTTTGTATTATACGTCACATAGTCATATTGTACGTCGTGTGCGAAATTTCATTTTTTCGAAATTGCTCGACGAGTGCGAATATGTGCAAGCGTACATATTTTTGAAAAACAATTTTCTATTTTTTTCGAAGTAATATAGATAATAATTATTTCTAGCTATCATTTTCAAGTTTATGATTTTAATTATGAAAAGCCTTTCATTTATACAGTTATAATAATAAAAAATTCTATAAAATGGTATATTAGAAAAGTATATTTATGTAAATATTATTTGGACATACATATATAATTTGTAATTACTTATTAGTTTATTTTTAAATAATAATGAATTTTCAAAATTATTATTATTAGTATTTTTGGAAAATATATTTTGGAATTATGGTGGCAAATTAAATCTTTGATTAGGTTTTTGGATTTAAATTAAATAGTTTAAATTTAAAAGATAGAATTTTTAATTTGAGTTAGATTATCTAGATTTAAATTGGAATTTGGATTATTTTTGATTGGATCGATTTAAATTGATTTAAATTAAATTATGAATTATCTATTATTGGGTTTAAATTAATTCTATTCCTTATCCAATTGGGAATTCTCACATCCTATAAATAGGCAGGTCCTCCATTATTTCTCCACAATTTATCCTCCACAAATTCCATAACCCAAATAGTACATCGTGTCCGTGTCTCCATCTTTTCTATTATTTTCCCTTCATTACAATTACATTGTTATCTTCTTCGTGTCCACACACGAACACATGTTCTCATTCTTCTCCGACACCAAGCCCTAAACCTAAAACTCAATTTCTAGCAAACCCAAACCCTAATCCTATTCTAATCCCTAATCTCTTTCTCTGGCCGACTGTCCCTGCCCGTCCTCTCCTCGCCTCCACCTCGACACCTGCTGCCCCGACCAAACCCATAGTTTCCACCGCCACCGCCCGACTCCGTTCCCTGCGACCACACCATCACCCTCCGAGTCCACAGTAACCCAATCCCGGCAAGCCCGACTCCATATACCCACCGCCAGTATGACCGAACTACCGCAGCCACGCACCACCATCACCACCTGCCGTTACCACTGCCACCATCACCTACGCCCCTGCTACTGCAACCTACCAACGCCATCACCGGCGAAGCTGCCCATCACCTCTGTCATCCGCCGCACTCCAGGCAAACCGTAAACCCAACACAGCCACACAAGAAGCAAAAGCCCTAAATTAGGGAACGCTCTTACCTCGTCGATCGGCTACCCCCGTCGTAGCTCATGCGCCGTCCTCCACCAGCCCTCGCCGTCGCCCCCGCCTGGCCGCCGCCGGAGCGGTGAGCCCCGACCGACCTCCTCCTCCGCTCGCCACCGGCTTACCTTCGCCGGAGCCGCGCCCGGACGTGCCATCACCACTGCTGACCTCCGCCTACACCTCCGCCGAACCCTCTCTCAGCCACCCGCCACCGCCCTGGCCTCCCTCTTCTCAACCCCGTCCGCCTGAGACCGCCCAGCCCCGTCGGGTTCGCACTCTGCCGTTCCTCTCTTGAAACCCTCCGCCGGATCGGTGCCTCCTCGAGCTTCCACCGGCCGCCACTTCGCCTCTGCACCGACGAGCGCCGCCGCGCGCTCGAGAACCCTGAGCCCCTTCTCGAACCCCCGCTCCCTTCTCACAAATCCATGCGCACCACGCCTACGCCGGACCCCGGTGATCACCGCACTCCGCCCGCCGACCCTCCATCTCCACTTCTCCTTCCTTCCTCACTCTTTCTTCTCCTCTCTCGCTACTCTCAATCCTTTCCCCCTCTTTTTTTCCTAATGTGGAACAGCAGCCCTTTGTCGGTTTAATTTTTTTTGATTTTTTTTGTGTGTTTTTGTTGTTTAGCTTTGTTTGTTATTTGTTCCTCTTCTTTTAGTATGATTATTATCATTATCATTATTATTATTATTATTATTATTATCCTTTATAATTAATTTGTATTACTACTATAATATTAAGTCTAATACTGTTTTTCATATTACCAATACCAATATTTAATAATTGCAAATCTATTTCAGTTTTTAACTTAAATTATACACTTACCTATTCCTAGATATCATGAATAAGTTTTCGGCCTAAATTATTATTTATTTATTTTTGCATTTATAAAAGTATATTGATTAGTAAAAAATATAATTTAAAAATAAATTATTCTCGATTCTCAAATAGTATAGCTTTTTATTAGAAATTTTATTTTCAAATATGCGTGTTAGCCTTAAATAAATTTTTAGAATTATAAAATATAGTTTCTACCAATTCCATTTTTTATGAACTTAGAGTTTTTGTCGAAAACGATTTTTCTTGACTTTAGGTATTTTAAGTATTTTCCTTATAAATATTTTTACTCATGAAAAACTAGTTTTAGGAATATTCTCTAAAATTTGTATATATTATATTTATTCATTATTCTTTGATATTTCTCCTGTCCGTAACTAATCCTCTTATTCCTATCATGTCACCAAATCCGTACTACCTTATGTCCACCCTAACTAAATTGACCGTCCTAAACTCGATGGAACCATCCGTACCGCCAACAGGGGTCCCCTTGCATAGTTGTTACACCGAAGCCATATGTTGTGCCACCATGAGCATCGTATCACACCAGGTGTCACCCAGGCAAGACACCTTGCCATTTGCTGTTTATTTATTTTAGCTCATATTTCATGCATTATTTATTTTCTTTATGCAAAATAAACTGTGATACATGGCATAACCTATTAGAACTTACTGTTCATTTATATTTTCTGCTATGTATTATTTTTCTTACTCATTAAACCTAGATTTAAGGAACCACCTTTGTGTGTTGCATTCATGGCCTTGACACGTTGTACCACGAAGTTGTGTGTCGCATGTAGAACACGGACATACGTGATTGGCTGGCCACCAGTACGTACAAGCCGTACGATAGGAATAACCGCTAATAAAGGTTGCATGCTTAGTTTGACTTAGCGGTTAATAGAGGATTTATGTTGTGGATACAACATAATAGGCATTGGGTGGGAAGAATAGTTTCTTAATGTATGGGTCATATATGCACTGCCCTGATTGCCGGTTATCTCCAATGGGAGGTACGGTCCTGATAGCATGTTATCTCTAGTGGGAGGTACGGTCCTGATTGCCGGTTATCTTCAGTGGAAGATACGGTCCTGATTCCTGATATTCCTGATCCGGCCCATGCGTCAAAGGTTTGTTCTTTATTTCCTATTCACTATAGTACGGTTAGGTACCCTATTGCATGCCTTCCCTTATTTATTTGAGCAATATTTATTCAGTCTATATGGCATGATATTATGTGTCTTGTTACGTCCCTCTGAGGACCTGGTTATCTCTCCAGGTGTGTGCTCTTGTCTTTCGCAGGTATTCTAGCTCTAGCCGTGATCTTCGCTATTTCTTCGAGGATGATTGCACTTGGACCGTCTTCGCTTCGCTCGCCAAAAATTATTTTTTTCTCATGTATTTTTCCTTTACTTGTTGGTAGTAGATTTGTCTCCGCCCAACAAATTGTAACAAGACAATTCATTATCTTTATATGATATCCTTTATTCATTTTGTGTGGATGAGATTAGTTATGGTTCTACTGTATTTTACAGCTTATGTATTCATACGAGGTTTCCATATATTGGAGTATACTTCGTATGTATACACCTGGCATGTCTACGTTCCTAGTTCTACGTATTTTGGGACTGGGGCGTTATATATTTTTGTGGTGGCCCATGCAGGTCTAGATAAATTGTTTGGTTACTTTACCTTACCAAGCAAGCCTGCGAATAGGATTAGAAGTCTAGGATCTCATCCACATACTTGACCTTTTTTCTCGATTCCATATTCGACCGACTCATCGATTGCATCTTGCTTGACTCCTTCTATCATTATTCTTATCATCCCTTCGTGCCTGCTAAAGATTGACCCTACTAGTTAGAAGTCCCAAACACCCTTAGCTTAATTTTTTTTAAGTTGGGTAGAATACCCTACGACCTGACACACCCTTGACCATTAAGGAGAATACAAATAGGATTTTCTTGACTATAGGGACTAGAGGGATTTAACCATTTGGTCAACCAAGCCTTGGGCAATAAACGTAGACTGATCGTATAGGAATAAACAAGTCTTAGATTTTTATGACACTTATGTTAGGGTTATATACTAAAAGCTGTTAGCCCAATGATTGTATCATGTTTTTGAATATGGTTAATATGTTAAGTTTAGCATTTCATTATCACTAATCTTCATACTATCGCTATAGCATTTCTACTTATACTTATATCTTTGGTGATATGTGCCTATTGGTTTACATCTTAGTGATATGAGCTTATCTATCTTAAATTTAATTGGGTTGCCAAAATCAAAACTATGTTTTTGATTGTGGTCATTCAATTAAGTTTAATCATTCTGATATCACTAACATTTATGCCATCACCTTAGCACTTATACTTAAACTTTGCATAGTCCTAATGTGCTTTAATTTATCATACTTGCTACTATGGATATTGCTTTGTTCGTCTAACATGTACATGCAGAAAAGCAATAAGCAAGATCAACGTGGACATATGCAATGAAGAAATCATGGTGGGCCAAAGACGACGGATCCCACAAGATTTCTCTGAACCACCCGACGACATCTCTGGAGCCACGTACCGGGGGTTCCGCTGCCCGGTCAGCGGACGGGGGTCGAGGGGGCAGCGCCCCTCGTCGGGGGTTCGGGGGCGAAGCCCCCGAAAGGTATTCAGTTTTCGCAAACTGGATATCTTTGGACAGCTGCCGCCAAGGGAAAAATCCAGCACCTATCAAAGGAAGAAGCCAAGCCATGCCATCATCATTTCAAGACTCTGAAGAAGCCTGCACCTGCTACAGTATATCTGGAGTCTGTAATGAGTCTTAGGAACCATTGTAAACACAAGAAATGGATGGCAAAATCGAAAGCTAGGGTAGATAATAACCCAGGACAATCTTCGGAATCCTGGCGGATAATCCGACGGATCTTCGCGGAAATCCGGCGAAAGATCCGAATGGTCTCACAGAATACCTTCTGTGAGTGTTCGGATTATCCGACGGAAAACCGCGGAATTCCGACGGATTTTCTGCTATATGACCGTTTGCATTCCAACGGTCGGATTTTACGAACGATTGATCCCAACGGCTCTTTTTATAGCCGTTGGACTATTCAGGTGGATGATCCGGCGGATTTCCGCGAAAATTCGGCGGATGATCCGTCAGCCTGAGAAAGTTACATTATTGCACTTTCCTTTGCTTTGGTTATAAATAGCCTTGAACCCCCTTCATTCAAGGTTGATGCTTTGAGCCTAAAAATTCCTAAACCACCAAAGCTTATCCACATACAACTCTACAAAGCTTTCATTTGCCATCCATAAATTGTGTTAGAGTTATTGAGTTGAAATGTAAGATCTTCATCCTATTGTAAGGAGATCTAAACCTATTGTGAAAGGTTGAAGTTGGAGAGTCTTCGTATCCAAACTCTCGGTTGAAGTTGGAGAGTCTTCGTATCCAAACTCTCGGTTGAAGTTGGCGAGTTCTTCGGATCCAAACTCGTGTTGAAGTTGGCGAGTTCTTCGGATCCAAACTCGTGTGTAACTATTTACTCAAATAGTAGATTAAAGCCGGAGAGAGTTCCGGGACTGGACTGCCTCTTAGGAGGATACCAGGATACATCGGGTGTCGGTATTGTGTTTGCTTCTTCTCTTGCACTTATATTTTTAAATTGCCAATTAGCTTGTGCTAAGTGCTTGATTAGTTAGCTTGACCCTATTCACCCCCCCTCTAGGGTTCCTACAATTGGTATCAGAGCAAGGACTCTATTGTTAGGCTTAACATTCTTAGAGTAGATCCTTGTTATTTTTCTATGGCATCGTATTCCTCCTACTCCTCCTCCGATAAAGAGGGTTTTACTTCTAGTAGCATAGACAATCATGTTTCTTCTAAATGCAAGAAATGCTCTAAGTGGAAAGCCATGGCTAAACAATCCTTAGAGATTCTTGACAACCTTCATTCTATAAATGAAGAATTTTCTGAAAAGGTTATTCATTTAGAAGAAGCAAATGAGTTTTTGAGAAATGAAAACAATATTTTATTATCTAGACTTGATTCTCAAAACTCATCTTGTGTTTCTTTAAAGAGTTTGAATGAGGCTTTAATTTTGAAAATCAAATCTCTTTCCTCATCAATAGAAGATCTTAAGAGGCAAACACATGAGCTTAATCATTTGCATGATTCTTCTATTGACACTTTAAAGAAACAAAATGATACTTTTATCTCTAGAATTGCTTTATTTGAAAAAGAGAATAATGCTTTAAATGTTAAATTTGATTCTCTTACTTGTATGCATGATGATTTGTTATTAGAACATAATATTCTTAAAACCAAATCTTTTCATGCTCATTCTAGAGATATTCATCATTCTAGTATGTCACTTGTTCATAACCATACTCATTCTGATACATGTGCACACACTAGTATTAGGTGCTTCTATTGCTCTCGCATTGGACACATGAGCCTAACTTGTCCTATTCGTAGGAGTTTTTCTACCAATGCTAGAGTAAATAGTATATGGGTCCCTAAAGCTAACAAATGTGGATCCAAGTTCATTTGGATACCAAAGTCTTCGCCTAATGTTGTAGGTGGAGCTTCTTTTATCGGGACATAGCACCAAGGAGCGTGTTGGTGGTTGCAAAGCTCAAAGGTCATCTTTCAAGCAATTGCACCAACACAAGTGTGGCCACTAGAGCCACTTTGGTAACATGCTAAACGATTCTCTTTAAATGGTTTATATTAGTAGAATCTAGCATGTTTCTCTTGATGTTTTGCTACTAGCTCACATTGATATCCTTAGTTGCTTATTGTATAAATCAATGTGAGATATAACACTAGCATGCTTAGTTAATTTTCTTATTATTTCTTTTATCTAGCATGACTAGTTACTTAGCTTAAATGTTTAGTTCACACTTGTAGTTTATCACTCATTTTCTATTAAGTGTGACACATTTAATTTATGCATGCTTGTTATTCTTAATCTCTATATTATGAAGCATGCATATCACTCTAGTCCATAGGAGCTTGATTTTGATTTGAGTTAATATGATTTTAACTCTCCGTCTTTAAAGTTTTTGAGAATAGTTACTTCTTACCGATTTCTCCTTAATATGTAATATTTATTTTAAATCGGTATTTGTGAATATATATGTTTAGCACAAGCTTCTTATCACTTGACAAGTATACACTTATACTTCCTTTTTAACCTTGTGTTTACATAATATATTCATTATTGATTCTCATACTTTATCTTGATTATCTTCTTGAGAATTAATTACATCTTTGCCTAATAAAGCTTATTTATATGTGTTTTGAATTTGTGATGGTTTCTCAAATATTCATTAAGGATACATGACTATATTCATTAAATTTTTCATTTATTTATAGTTCATGTATCTCTTATATTGATATCTATTTTTGTATAAATACCTTTATGTAGGCATATGAGTTAAGCTAAAGTTTTATTCATACTTGTTACTTCTAAACTTGTGTTTAACTCATACTCTAGCTATTGATTCTTTTGATCAAATTTGTGTATCTCTTTTTGAATCAATATGCTTCTTCCTTAAAGCTTTCTTTAATGATGACTTTTTAGCTTTTTGGTTGACTTTATGGATACATGTTCTTAATGGATTTTTGATCTTTTCATGTATGCCTATTCGTGATATATATATAGTTTTATATATATAAATGATTCCTAGCTTTTGATATTCATTTGTTTTATATCATTAAGTTGGGATGGTGAGAGAAAATATTTGTTATGTATTGCACTTGACTATTTATGGAAGTTCTTTTAAGAATCACAAGGTTTTGAGCTTTGTCTTGTTTTCATATTAACCTCCATTTTTAGTGCACATTTTTAAATCTATATCATCTATATATTTCTATAGTGCACTATGACAGCTTTTTCGTAAAATATAATTCTTCTATCTTTTGCACATTTAGCTTTCTTGATCTTAATAATCTTTCTTTGCTCATTCCTTGGGTTTATGCTTCTTTTTGAATTATTGTTACCTAATGATGTTTTTGTAGCACATGAGAATACCTGTAATTGTTACATCATATTTCTCATGACTTTAGCTACTATGGTTTGAGCTTTTGTGTTGAGATTTTTCCACTTCTAGAGAATACACTTATTTTAATGTGGCTATAGTATTTTGCATTCTCTAGATTGATCTATCATTTCATTATCTTGGGTTAATCTCAATACTTGGCAAAGAGATTTATTTTATTGTGTTTTTATGAACATCTCTTTTGTCCTTTACTTGATAAGAGTCTAATTCATTTATTTATCATCTTATGCTCTTATCCTTGCTTAGTAAAGAGTCTCTAAATCATTTTGATCATTCAAAATGTATTTCCTTAATTGTGAACTCTATGCTTAAGCAAGTATTTTTTTTGTGTTAGTGACTTAAGAATTAATGAGCACATTTATCTTATTAATGGCTTCTCTCATTAATCTTATTTGGATTATATAGTTTGCTTATTTGTGATATATTATTAAGCTATATAATTTTGGCTCACTTTCACACATCTAGCTATATTCCTATACTTCAATCTATATATGATATGCTAGTTTACAAAAACAAGATTTGTGATATGCTTAATCTCTAAAACTAGTTTTACAAATTCTTTATTAAATCTTGTTTTCTCTTAGAGGTTTGTGATTTCTTGTTTTTACTCTCTTCCATAACTAGTCATTAGCAAGTCTCTCTTAATTTTCTCTCACTTTTTGAGTCATGATTTTATCGTATTATCATTTACATCTCTTCTTGTTTATGTTTGCAATCATTTAAATGAGAATGACTCTTTTTCATATTTTTCATTTTTTTTATGAGATTCTTTATAAATATGGATTTTGAATTTTCTCTTGATGAGATTTATCATTGGATCATGTTTATTCATTTGTTTACTTTATGAATGTTCCTAATGATTGAGTAGTCCTAAACTATCTAATTTTGTAAATGTCAAGTTAATTTATTACTCTACTTTGACTACTCATGGTTTATCACATATGACCTTTGCTATTTGAACTTTATTGGTCTTTCATTTAGAAGTAGCAAAGTTTGGATATTATCCGGTTGATGGGTACATATGTGATAAAACATATCTAGTCCATATAAAGCAATAAATTGGTTGATTATTTCTTAATTAGATAATCATGGACATGATGTTTGAGTTTTATTTTTATTTTATTTTTGAGCTATATTATGTCTATTATCATGATTGTTCTTAATTGACTTTGTTCTTTTTCATGATGACATTTTCTCAAAGGATTACATACATTGATCTCTCATATTTAAATATGAGATTCTTCTATATAGACTAATGTATGCCATCTTTTGATTATATGTGCTTTATTGGAATATTCTTTTGATTTCTCATCTTTAGTGGCTATTAATTGGTTATCTCTTCTTGACTAAAGATGATATTTTTTGTCTTTTGACGATATTGTAGCCTTATATGCATCGAGCAAGGGGGAGAAATCCATAGTTGATTTACCCCTAGATCTTTTAGTTATATATTTTATGCTATAAGTGCTTTGGAACTATATACGCATATTTTGAGGGGGAGCAAATCAATTGATTCAATTTATTTATACCCTTTAATATGTCGTATACCTAGTTCATCATGGACCCATATTTTCTTCTATTTCATATCTTATTGATTGAGGTCATGATATTTTTATTTTGAAGGGTTTATGAGAGTGTATGTAATTGTCCTTATTATCTTGTCTCTCTCTTTCATATGGGTTAAATATGTTATTTTGCTAATATTAACTTTCAGATCTTATCTTGATGAATATTATGCTTTCATTGATTTGGCTTTCCTTGTTGAGGACTTATCCAAAATTCATGATTTTTAACTACTTTGGTAGTACTTTGAGGGGGAGCATTCAAGTCGACTGAATTTCTCCTTCTCAAGTATTTTTCTCCTTTACCTTCATGTTTATCTAAAGGGTATTCATGTAGCATGATAAGGTAATTGAGTTCAAATGCATGAACTTGGATAAGCATATAGATCTTGCAAATAATGAGATCACTTTATATCAATTGCAATATTTTAATTTGATCATTCTTTTATTTTGTTCCACTATTTATTTGTGGACAATTATGATTATTAATGGTTTCTTTGATCAATGTTTCAAGTTTACATCTTTTCAATTGGTATCAAGTTTATTTAATTTTATATCTCAATTGGTATCTATTAGTTGCAATTATCTATTCCTCATGGCTTTTGTTTGAAATCCTTTATTTCATAGTTTTTTTTTCCAAAACTGGAGCAATATTTCATATCCTATTGTGTTTTGGATTTATTCCTTGGATTTCAAGTTGGTAAACTACTTATTTCTTGCTTTTCAAATACTTTTAGTTTTACCAACCATATTGTGTTTTGACAAGCAATTTTTTCATTTAGTACTCTACACTTGTCTTTACACACTTCTCCCATTGTTTTTCATTAGTATATCTTGATCATGATTGTCTATGACTTCCCCATGCTCTGATTTCTATGCTTGAGATTGATTTCATTTTATCTCTTAGTACGGGGGAGCCTATTTTTGATCATGTCAAAGGGGGAGAAGTAAGTTTAAGTATGCTTTTATAAGTAATCTAAGTAGTATGCTATTAGTGATATTGCTTATGTCTTTTGTATATTAGTGATACATGCATCCATTGTGTCCATACTAAACTTAACTGATTTGCCATAATCAAAAAGGGGGAGATTGTTAGCCCAATGATTGTATCATGTTTTTGAATATGGTTAATATGTTAAGTTTACCATTTCATTATCACTAATCTTCATACTATCGCTATAGCATTTCTACTTATACTTATATCTTTGGTGATATGTGCCTATTGGTTTACATCTTAGTGATATGAGCTTATCTATCTTAAATTTAATTGGGTTGCCAAAATCAAAACTATGTTTTTGATTGTGGTCATTCAATTAAGTTTAATCATTCTGATATCACTAACATTTATGCCATCACCTTAGCACTTATACTTAAACTTTGCATAGTCCTAATGTGCTTTAATTTATCATACTTGCTACTATGGATATTGCTTTGTTCGTCTAACATGTACATGCAGAAAAGTAATAAGCAAGATCAACGTGGACATATGCAATGAAAAAATCATGGTGGGCCAAAGACGACGGATCCCACAAGATTTCTCTGAACCACCCGACGACATCTCTGGAGCCACGCACCGGGGGTTCCGCTGCCCGGTCAGCGGACGGGGGTCGAGGGGGCAGCGCCCCTCGTCGGGGGTTCGGGGGCGAAGCCCCCGAAAGGTATTCAGTTTTCGCAAACTGGATATCTTTGGACAGCTGCCGCCAAGGAAAAAAGCCAGCACCTATCAAAGGAAGAAGCCAAGCCATGCCATCATCATTTCAAGACTCTGAAGAAGCCTGCACCTGCTACAGTATATCTGGAGTCTGTAATGAGTCTTAGGAACCATTGTAAACACAAGAAATGGATGGCAAAATCGAAAGCTAGGGTAGATAATAACCCAGGACAATCTTCGGAATTCTGGCGGATAATCCGGCGGATCTCCGCGGAAATCCGGCGGAAGATCCGAATGGTCTCACAGAATACCTTCTGTGAGTGTTCGGATTATCCGGCGAAAAACCGTGGAATTCCGACGGATTTTCTGCTATATGACCGTTTGCATTCCAACGGTCGGATTTTACGAACGATTGATCCCAACGGCTCTTTTTATAGCCGTTGGACTATTCAGGCGGATGATCCGGCGGATTTCCGCGGAAATCCGGCGGATGATCCGTCAGCCTGAGAAAGTTGCATTATTGCACTTTCCTTTGCTTTGGTTATAAATAGCCTTGAACCCCCTTCATTCAAGGTTGATGCTTTGAGCCTAAAAATTCCTAAACCACCAAAGCTTATCCACATACAACTCTACAAAGCTTTCATTTGCCATCCATAAATTGTGTTAGAGTTATTGAGTTGAAAAGTAAGATCTTCATCCTATTGTAAGGAGATCTAAACCTATTGTGAAAGGTTGAAGTTGGGGAGTCTTCGTATCCAAACTCTCGGTTGAAGTTGGAGAGTCTTCGTATCCAAACTCTCGGTTGAAGTTGGCGAGTTCTTCGGATCCAAACTCGTGTTGAAGTTGGCGAGTTCTTCGGATCCAAACTCGTGTGTAACTATTTACTCAAATAGTGGATTAAAGCTGGAGAGAGTTCCGGGACTGGACTGCCTCTTAGGAGGATACCAGGATACATCGGGTGTCGGTATTGTGTTTGCTTCTTCTCTTGCACTTATATTTTTAAATTGCCAATTAGCTTGTGCTAAGTGCTTGATTAGTTAGCTTGACCCTATTCACCCCCCTCTAGGGTTCCTACAACATCACTTTTTTAGTAACCTTATTTCCTTAAATTTTGAATGAGAATCATATGGGCAAATGTTTGCATATTGTATTTGTTGCAAGTGTTAATGTAAATGTCTGATATTCTATATTGTAGATAATATGGTGTGTGGTGTCACACAGAAGATCATATTATCAGTTCCCTATGGAGTATATAAATAGTTCACAACCTAGATGGACTTGGACAATCTATTGGAAAGGTTGTAGTGTAATCTGGTATTAGTCTATCTTGACTATAGGTTTACACTAGTATACTTTGTGTGTATTGAACAGGACCACTTGAGGTTGTTCTCTTTGTAATTACTACATAAGAGAACAAATACCTCTGTTATTATGGATGCTTGTGCTCTTAACCCGGATATAATAACGGACATGTATATGCAGTGTGTATTATTTTGACTCATAAAAGAGTAAGATTCATTATGGATCAACAACCTCTATGAATTGGGTAATAATATTGTATGTATGATGAGCTGTTGATTATAAATAGAATCCATGTCCCGATACATCGGGTTGATGATGTCCCCTTAAGGAGCTCATAAGGATTGTCATGTAAACCCTGCAGGTGGATTATATCCGACATGACAAATAAAGTTGAGCGGTACTACTTAAGGATAAAAGATGTCGAATCAATATAGTTGTCAGTAACTTAATTTGATCGACGGACATACGATATCTTAACATGGGAAGCCAAACGAGCATATAATAAAAGGAGCCCACAAACATAATTTGGGATTAGGGAGGTAGTGCAACAATAGCTCATTAGTGGACCGAGCTATTGTTATTGGGCCTGGATTGTGTGTTCGGGCTGAACACGGGCTATCCAGATCCGTTAGGAGGCCTAACCCTAATTTCTTCTCATGGTCCTTGCCGTAGCCTATATATATCCTCTATTCTCTGGCCGCCATATTACGGATCAGAAATCTAAAACTTTCTCTAAATTCGTGATTCACGTAAGGAGAGAAAGAGAGGGCTGCCAAGGAGAAGAAAAGGTTGGAAGATCGTCGCCCACACGACGTCCAACTTGAGAAAGGAATACGTGCAGAAGATCTTGGGGTCGTCCGCTCGAGGTTGCCAGGAATTACTTGTCTTCTTTCCGCCGCAGGTATAATTCATGAACCCTAGTTTTCGCCTATGAAGGGTTAGAACACGTATTAGATCTTTTTAACTTTCTATTGATCAATACGCACACCAAAGGAAGGGTCCTGGGAATCCCCAGTTCCATCAATTGGTATCAGAGCCACTTTGGATCTACGTATTGATTGATACGTCCATGTTGTCCAATAAAACCTGCACTGTGTAATAGTCGGTAGATGTAGATCTGTTCTAACTCGATTTTGCAGGCATCTTAAATCCAACTATTATGGTCCAATACATGTTTTTTATTGTGTTATTTAAACCACGGACATGTCGTGGATGTTGTTGTTGCTGTGGATGTAATTAAAATCACGAGGGTTGATCGTGCTTATTATTTTAATTTTGCAATCTAGATTATGTGTGAACTCCTTCGGGAGGCATAGGATTGATGTAATTTTAATTATTTTTGATCAATCGTGATGGCGGTGGTGGCTGTTTCTGACGTCGGACGAGATGCTGGTTTTAAGCAGTCCAGAGGCAGACAGATGATTTTCGATGAAAGAATCGACAGCCAAAACCTAAAAAAACCAAGCCTACATTAATAATGGACAACATGGACAGTTGAGGACGGAGCAGCAAAGATGACCATAATAGTTGAATATTTTCTTTTATTTTTGTCATTTTGCTTTTTCTGATTATGCATGTTTATTATTGTGTGGTTGTTTTTTTTTGAAAAACCAAGCCTACATTAATAATGGACAACATGGACATAATATCAACTAGTAGAAAGACTCTCATTGTTAAATAACTAAGTGGAAGAGGATATTTATTTAGTTTAAATCCTATGGTCTCCATTACTAGTTTGTAGGTGATGTAATTATACTTGCGTATTGGCTATAGTGCTTTCCTCCATATCGGATGAGTATAATTATGGATCACCAGTACAAACTTCCTTAGGGATAATTGTAGAAAGTTACCTAGTATGTGTTCACTTCTCCATCTGATGGAACTCATTACAAGGTAATGGACTTAGTATTAAGTAATGGTATACACTTAGATACAAATAATGGTATTCTCCCCATCGGAGTCACTGCTATTATTTGTATGACCAGAGCAAGACCAACATATTAATTTTATTTGTCATAAAGTTATGTTGACATGATAGTAAAATTAATAAGAAAAACGTACTTGAACAAAGTTGAATTTGTATACGTCCACACTATCGTGGCATGCTAAATTCATGGTGTTCAAGGTGTTGGTGAATTTCTTATTATTGTTTTGAGGGAATCAATATTTAGTTAATTCAAAAAGTTTTTTTGCCCTACATAATTTTATTTATGTGATTCTCAGGATTTCAAAAATGGGTTCTTTCAGTCCACTTATGGTGATTCTTAAAGAAAACAAACTTACTGGACCTAATTATATTGACTGGAAACGTAATTTGGATATTGTTCTGACTGCTGAGGAGTACAAATATGTACTTGTTGAGGAATGCCCACCTAAGCCTGATGCTAACTCTGATGAAGAGGTCAAAGAGGCTTATAAGAAGTGGAAAAAGGCAGATAAGATGGCGCGGTATTACATTCTGGCATCTATGTCAAATGTACTGCAACATCAGCATCAGGCCATGGCCACTGCTTATGACATGATGTATAACCTCAAGGAACTCTTTGGACATCAGAGTAGAGCAGCCAGGCAGTTTGCTATGAAATGTTTGATGAATACAAAAATGACTGAGGGTACACCAGTAAGGGATCATGTTCTCAAGATGATGGGTCATCTGAATGAGATGGAGATCCTTGGAGCTGAAATCGATGGAGAATCCCAGGTCGATATCATTCTCGGGACTCTGCCTAAAAGTTTTGACAATTTCTGCCTGAATTACAACATGAACAAAAGGTTGTATAGTTTGGCAGAACTTGCAAAAGAGCTACAGGATGCTGAATCTCTCTTTAGGCAGAGTGGTCATGTTTTTGTTTCTGAAAAGGCTTCTACTTCTAAGCCAAAAGACGGTAAGAAGAAGAATAACATTCAGAAATAGGCAAACTCAGCAAAGAAGGGCATGGGACATCAAGGCGCGGTGAAAAAGCCGAAAGGCAAATGTTTCAAGTGCAAAGGGTCAGGACATTAGAAGACTGATTGTCCACTTCTCAAACAAGGGAACAAAGAAAGTATATCTTATTTACTAGTAGTTGAAACATGTTTAGTGGTGTTATCTACCGGCACTTGGTGTGTAGATACATAAGCCACTAATCATGTCTGCAATACATTGTAGGGGTTCCAGGAAACCAGACGGCTCAGTGATGGAGAGATATGCTTGTTCATGGGTGATGCTACAAAAGTATCGGTCGTTACATTAGGAGATGTTACTTTATCTTTTGGTAGAAATAAGTCTTTGACATTGAGAGATTGTCTTTATGCACCTTCACTTAGAAGGAATTTAGTTTCTGTTTCTATGTTAGTTAAGGATGGATATTCAGTTTATTTTAATGACAATATTGTTATTAGAAAGAATAAACATTTTATCTGTTCTGGTGCATTGGTTGATAATTTGTATGTCATTAATCCTATTTCGCCCACAATGCAACTTATGGAAATGAATAATATGTCATCTAACTTAAATAAGAGAAAAGAACCTTCTTGTATGAACCAAACATATCTTTGGCACTTGCGATTGGGGCATATTAACCTAAAAAGGATTCAAAGACTGGTTAAAGATGGACCTTTGAGTTCATTGGAAGTGGATGCACTACCAGTCTGTGAATCCTGCTTGGAAGGTAAAATGACCAAAAGGCCTTTTACGGCAAAGGGGTATAGGGCCAAAGATGTGTTGGAATTGGTTCATTCTGATTTGTGTGGACCCATGACTATCCAAGCTAGAGGTGGCTTTGAATATTTTGTCATATTTATTGACGATTATTCAAGGTATGGATACATTTATTTGATGCGCCGTAAGTCTGAGTGCTTTGAGAAATTCAAAGAGTACAAGGCTGAAACGGAGAAACGTCATAGAAAATGTATCAAGTCATTACGATCAGATCGTGGTGGCGAGTACCTCTTTGGAGAGTTTAGGGATTATTTATCAGAGGCTGGGATTGCATCCCAATTGACTGCACCTGGAACGCCCCAGCAGAATGGTGTAGCCGAAAGAAGGAATAGAACTCTTATGGAGATGGTTAGATCAATGATGAGTTATTCGGATTTGCCAGATTCGTTTTGGGGATATGTCTTAGAGACTGCAGCTTATATTTTGAACTTGGTTCCTTCTAAGTCAGTACCTCTTACTCCTACAGAGCTATGGATTGGGCGTAAGCCTAGTCTGAAACATGTTCGCATTTGGGGTAGTCCAGCACATGTGCTGAATGGGAAAGCAGATAAGTTGGAATCTCGTACAGAAGTACGCTTGTTTGTAGGCTATCCAAGAGGAACGAAAGGAGGTTTATTTTATAGTCCTAAGGATCAGAAGGTCATTGTTAGCACCAATGCCCGATTCTTAGAGGAAGACTATGTGATGAACCATAAATCCACAAGTAGAGTTGTTCTAGAAGAACTGAGACGTGAGACACCAAGTACTTCATTACCAACAGTACAAGAGGATGAACCACAAATAACTGCATAACGTGTCACAAATGTTACACCACAACCGATAGTGCCTCGTCGTAGTGGGAGGGTTGTGATACAACCTGATAGATATATGTTCTTGGGAGAGTCATCAGACTTCGTCCCTGAGGAACAAGATTATGATCCCTGTACCTACAATAAAGCACTCCAAGATAAAGATGCAGAGTCTTGGCAAAAAGCAATGATATCTGAAATAGAATCTATGGATTCTAATCAGGTCTGGGAGCTTGTAGAACCACCCGTTGGTGTAAAAGCCATTGGATGCAAGTGGGTCTATAAGAGAAAAAGAGGATCAGACGGTAAGGTTGAAACCTTTAAAGCTCGGCTTGTAGCAAAAGGTTTTACTCAAAGAGAGGGTATCGATTACGAGGAAACCTTTTCTCCTGTAGCCATGCTTAAGTCTATCCGGATTCTTTTATCTATTGCAGCTCATCTCGATTATGAGATTTGGCAAATGGATGTCAAGACAGCTTTCCAATGGAAGTCTTGAGGAAGATGTCTATATGAAGCAACCAGATGGGTTCATTGAAAAGGGCCAGGAGCATCTTGTTTGTAAGCTCAAGAAGTCCATTTATGGACTTAAGCAAGCTTCCAGATCTTGGAACATATGTTTTGATCAGGTGATAAAATCCTATGGATTTGATCAATGTCAGGATGAATCATGTGTATACAAAAAGTGTGACAAAAACGTGGTGGTGTTCCTAGTACTTTATGTGGATGACATCTTGCTCATTAGAAACAATGTGAAGGTGTTATCTGATGTAAGGGTATGGTTATCGAAACAGTTTGATATGAAGGACTTGGGAGAAGTAGGTCACATCCTTGGGATCAAAGTTCTACGAGATCGCAAGAAAAGGATTATGGGCTTATCCCAAGCTTCCTATATCGATACTGTACTAATTCGTTTTAGTATGCAAAATTCTAAGAATGGTTTCTTACCTTTTAGACATGGAATTGCTCTATCAAAGGAGCACTGTCCGAGGACACCTAAAGAGATAGAGAACATGAAGGCAGTTCCTTATGCTTCAGCAGTAGGAAGCTTAATGTATGCAATGCTATGTACGAGACCAGACATCTGCTTTGCCGTAGGCATGGTCAGCAGATATCAGTCTAACCTAGGACAAGAGCACTGGACCGTCGTAAAGCATATTTTGAAGTACCTGAAAAGGACAAAAGAGTATATGCTAGTTTACCAGGCAGATAGTTTAGTTCCCTTGGGGTATACAGACTCAGATTTTTAGTCAGATAGGGATTCCAGGAAATCTACCTCAGGTTATGTGTTTACTTTGGGAGGTGGAGCCATTGTGTGGAGGAGTATCAAGCAAAAATATATTGCTGATTCCACCATGGAAGCCGAGTATGTGGCAGCCTCTGAGGCAGCCAAAGAAGCAGTTTGGCTCAGAAACTTTCTGTTGGACTTGGATGTGGTACCTAGTTTGCCTAAGTCTATTACACTTTATTGTGATAATAGTGGTGCAGTTGCAAACTCGAAGGAACCACGAGCCCATAAGACTGGCAAACACATTGAGCGCAAGTACCACCTGATACGAGATTTTGTAAAGAAAGAAAAAGTTGCTGTGATCAAGATAGCATCAGCCGACAACCTAGCTGATCCCTTTACAAAGAGCTTACCAGCTAAGGTTTTTGATAGTCATGTTGAGAGAATGGGAGTCAGTTGTGTAGCAGCATAGTTTAAGTATAAGTGGGAGATTTGTAACAGTATACTGAAAAGCAATGCTTTGAGTATAAGTGGGAGATTGTTAGGGTTATATACTAAAAGCATCACTTTTTTAGTAACCTTATTTCCTTAAATTTTGAATGAGAATCATATGGGAAAATATTTGCATATTGTATTTGTTGCAAGTGTTAATGCAAATGTCTGATATTTTATATTGTAGATAATATGGTGTGTGGTGTCACACAGAAGATCATATTATCAGTTCCCTATGGAGTATATAAATAGTTCACAACCTAGATGGACTTGGACAATCTATAGGAAAGATTGTAGTATAATCTGGTATTAGTCTATCTTGACTATAGGTTTACACTAGTACACTTTGTGTGTATTGAACAGGACCACTTGAGATTGTTCTTTTTGTACTGACTACATAAGAGAACAAACACCTCTGTTATTATGGATGCTTGTGCTCTTAACCCGGATATAATAACGGACATGTATATGCAGTGTGTATTATTTTGGCTCATAAAAGAGTGAGATTCATTATGGATCAACAACCTCTATGAATTGGGTAATAACATTGTATGTATGATGAGCTGTTGATTATAAATAGAATCCATGTCCCGATACATCGGGTTGATGATGTCCCCTTAAGGAGCTCATAAGGATTGTCATGTAAACCCTGCAGGTGGATTATATCCGACATGACAAATAAAGTTGAGCGGTACTACTTAAGGATAAAAGATGTCGAATCAATATAGTTGTCAGTAACTTAATTTGATCGACGGACATACGATATCTTAACATGGGGAGCTAAACGAGCATATAATAAAAGGAGCCCACAAACATAATTTGGGATTAGGGAGGTAGTGCAATAATAGCTTATTAGTGGATCGAGCTATTGTTAATGGGCCTGGATTGTGTGTTCGGGCTGAACACGGGATATCCAGATCCGTTAGGAGGCCTAACCCTAATTTCTCCTCATGGTCCCTGCCGTAGCCTATATATATCCTCTATTCTCTGGCCGCCATATTACGGATCAGAAATCTAAAACTTTCTCTAAATTCGTGATTCACGTAAGGAGAGAAAGAGAGGGCTGCCAAGGAGAAGAAAACGTTGGGAGATCGTCGCCCACACGACGTCTAACTCGAGGAAGGAATACGTGCAGAATATCTTGGGGTCGTCCGCTCGAGGTTGCCAGGAATTACTTATCTTCTTTCCGCCGCAGGTATAATTCGTGAACCCTAGTTTTCGCCTATGAAGGGTTAGAACACGTATTAGATCTGTTTAACTTTCTATTGATCAATACGCACACCAAAGGAAGGGTCCTGGGAATCCCCAGTTCCATCAACTTAGACTATTCATATTGGTTCTTTATTTCAATCTTAATCACTCGTACCTATGTTTTTACCATCTTGACTAATGATGCTAATGTAGCCTAGTTTTTGCAAGCTAAATTCTTTATCAAGCTTGTTCATGACATATGTTATTGGATGCATCAACTAAACGTTTTGTGTAATCCCCCTAGAAATTTTTTGTTAAATTATTTTAGATTTATAGTATTTTGCTCTAAATTATTAAATAGCCTTTTTAATTTAGTTATATGAGTGGTTGATATCAAGATATAGCAAGAGACTGCTATTCTATATGGTAGAGCATATGTATTATTTTTGTGGTACAAAAACCTTTACTAAACTATATTAGAAATGTTGTAGGATTTTGTTATATTATTTATTTAGCTATTTAATAATTTGCAGTATTTAAGGGTTGGTGTTTGGATTAATAATTGGGTTCATAATCTTGTTGTAGACATACAAGGTAAGATTTTACCAAATAAGTATTTAAATATTTTTAAAATATTTTTAGGGATTTTAGAGATTTACTTTATAATTTAGCTAGATATTATAAGTATATATATATATATATATATATATATATATATATATATATATATATATATATATATATATATATATATATATATATTATATATATATATTAGAATTAGAATGAGAATAAGAAAAAAAAATGCTGACGTCATGCTGACGTCAGCACTGTTCAAATGAACAGTGCTTTCGTCCAGCAGAGCAGTCAGAGCTGGTGTTCCTATATAGGTCCACTGCATGAAAGCCATTAAGAAAAAGGAAAAAAACAATTACTGTGTACTGTTCCCCAAAGGGAACAGTAGTACTATTGAAAACCCGATCAGCCCTGCTTCTTCATAGCGCGAACAACAAACCACTTTCCCCCGACTCATTGCGCAGACAGAGAAGAGATTTCTCTGATGGATTCGAAAGAATCCAAAGGCAAATCCGATTTGATTAATTTAAATCTTTATCAAATCTCAATTCAAATTTAAATCCCAGTTTAAATCCGAAGTTTGATCGGATGATAGTTTCATCCAAAATCCCGATATCGAGAATCTCGAGCAACTCGAGCAATACAAACCCAATCTTCTTCAACCCCAACCTTGGGCGACCTACCTCGCACCTCCCTAGCCGCCTGAAGTCGGCCGTCGATCGCCGGAGTGCCACCAGGCCGCCATAAAATAGAGCCTCCCTCTGCTTTCATCGCCGTTGAGGTACCTTACTTGCCATCGATTTTTCTTCCCTTGTACTCGATCAATTTCATATCTAGTTAACCCTATTGGAAGCCTACATAACCCTCTTGAAAACCCAGTAGATAGGTTTGAGCATAGCCCAGCAGGTCTGCCCAAGAATTCAACCCAAAATCGACGAGAAAACTGTCCCATAGAACAGAGTACAACTAGTCCGACCACCCTTGTTCACAGACGAATTCCGATCAATCCACGAGAGACTTTCAAAAACTATTTAATGGCAAGCCTGGGCAACCTATATGTCTCCATAACCTATTTGGTAGAATTTGCTTTTGTTAACTGTGCAAATAGAAATAGGATCTCAAAAATCAGAAAAAAATAGTATTTCGAAATAATAAATTTCATAAAAACTCTCCGATACGGTGTGCGCCCCGACAAATCGGGCGACGTAGTCGCACACTATACGCATCGAAAGGCGCATATGGATGTTGCTGACATGTGGGAACTGACGGAACTCGATTTCGTTGCGTGTGTGCGACGAAATCAGTACGTATCCGTCAAGATACCCCCGTATCGACCTTTTGCAAACTTGGCCATAACTTCGTGTACGTTCGTCGTATCGAGACAAAACTTGTGCCAGCAGGATTGTATCATTTTTTGGTCCTGTATGCCAAGTTTGGTCCGATTCTGAGAAGGTCGAGTGGAACGCCTATTTGGCAGGCCTGCGACCCGCTCTAATGGGCGAATTTGTGCACGGCTCATCGGAATCCAAAACTGAACATACCATTGAGTTGGTCTCCTCAAACCGGACCCGTAGACATGTAGTTTGACGACTTTAGAGATCGTAGATACTGCCACACATTTCGGTGCAAAACGGATCCAACGGCGGATATCGTTTTGACCCAAAATTATGATTTTGCCCCTGTTCCAGAATTAGACTTTTGGACAGGCATTTCCTGGGCATATCTTTTATACCAAACCCGTTCGTGATGTTTGTTTCAGCATTCGGAGCTCCTTGTGGATTTTAACTTTCTTGTTGACGATTTTGACTGTTGGATTCTGCTACATCTCGCATCACCCTCAGGCAAGATACCTTGCCATTGTATTCTGCTTATTTACTGCCAGTTAGCATGCTGATTTAGTTTTATTTTCTTACTTATTGTCATTTTCTGTCTTGATATATTTTATGCAATTAACTGTTTAGTTTTATATTCTATTACTTTATTATTATGCATCGACTTAAAGTTAAGAAGACTACCCTATGTTGTGATGCATTCATTGGCCTTTCCACATGTGTTACACGAATCACGAGTCTCATATAAGTCTCGTACTTGCGTAGTTGGTTGGCCATCGATACGTGAGGACGTGCGTTAGGAAATTACTGCTAATAGAGTTGCATGCTAGAAGACTTAGCAGTTATGAGTCGGCATTGGGCGGGGAGAACATGATTGGAAGTTGACTACCACCCTATCTATCGTAGACTCGCTCGCTAATGAGGAACGATAGGTAGACTATATGCTATAGACTCGCTCGATACTGAGGAAATAGTATATGGTGTTGTGACTCGCTACTGAGGTACTGTACTGCATTGGTATTTTTCTGACTTGACCCGGTAGTCATACGACCATGAACTGTTCTTAAAATGCATTCCACTTAGAATGGTTAGATGACCTTTATCTGTAGGTGTATGTACATTTCCATATGGTTGTGTAATATACCGTTCATGGCTTGGAACAGTATTTTGTCACGAACTAGTGTGCCATACCTTGTCCTTGTTTGGTTGTAGGTGTGGTTCACTACTTCGATGATAAAGTGCTGAACCATGTTATGATTCGGATTATTGTGAACAGTTTATATTCATTTTATATGGCATGTTTTACTGTATCTTGTTATGTCCCACTGAGGACCTGGTTATCTCTTCAGGTGTAGATGGTCAGGATTGCCCCAGGAGCACGGACTCGGTTTAGCTCCTTCGTTTCCTACCGAGGATATCTTACCCTCTGACGATGTCTGATTCTTTCCTTACTTGTATCTTTTATTCATTTTGAGAAGTTGAACTCTAGTATCTTAGATTATATTTATAGCTGTTTGGTAGTGGATTTGTTTCCACCCGGCTATCTATCTTTTGACTCTTTTATTTGATACTATCTGGACTATTATTTTCTCTTGTGATTTTGTGGATGAGATATAGTTATTTGTGATTGGCCTGTGATTTACAGCTTATGTATGCGTACGAGGATTCCACATATTGGAGTATTCTTCGTATGCATGAAGCTGGCATGTTTCGTATGCCTAGTCCTACGTATTTTGGGACTGGAGCGTTACATGTTTTTGTGGTGGCCCATGCAGGTCCGAGCATATCGTATCGGCTACATAACTGTACTGATACGAGCCTGCATATAGGATTAGAAATTAGGCATCTCATCCACATGTTTGATACCTTCCTTGATTCCTCTTCAAACTCTCATTTGATTGCTTGACTTACATCTAGCTTGAAATTGTTCTAACAAAAATTCTATATCTCGTGCCAGAAAATGAATCCTCATAGCGATAGTGCTGCACCACTTGCCATCACACCAGGACTCTCGACAGCCCAAGAGGAGCAAATTCACTCACAATATCTTATAGCAACCTCAACCATGCCTTCTCAGCCAGACCAGACGACCCCACCTACTCACCAGCATCCCCAAGCCTCTGAACCCCAGTTAGTTCAGCCTGTTCAGCAGACCCCTGTACCCCAGGGAGGGTATACTCCACCACCCCTTCATCAGAATCTACCTCAAGCTGGATCGCAGATGCCTATGCCCCCGATTGATGGAGATGATACCAATCGGTTCCTTTATACTTTATTGCGGGCTCAGTGGCAGCAAAATGAGCTATTGAGACAAGACGTGATGGTCCCACCTAATAGACCCCCATCTCCACCACCACCCAAGCACCAGCACCTCCACCAAGGCCCCATTCATACGTAGGCAGTATTTCAGATTTCACCCTAATGAAGCCGAAGACCTTCAAAGGTACTGAAGGCCCACTAGAAGTTTTTTCATGGCTTATCAGCACCGAGAAGAAGTTATGGGCGTCACAGTTGCCTAAAGAAGATTGGATGACCGCAGTTGATTTATTACTCGAGGACAATGCCCATCATTGGTGGAAAGCGGAGGAGAGGCACTTGGGTACCAATCAGTCATAGGAAGAGTTCTACAAACTCTTCAACGAGAGGTACTTTCCAACTGCTGCTCGGAATGTATTGTATGATCAGTTCCTCCACCTCAAACAAGATGACAAGTCGGTTGACGAGTATGATGCAGAATTTAGCCGACTAAGCAGATTTGCCGAGGGATTGATGCCAACGGAGAAGGAGAAGGAGAAGGCAAAAAGGTTTTATAATGGATTAAGGCCCGAGCTTAAAACACACACCATTGTGCAATCCAAAATTTTGTACGCCAAAGTATTAGAAGAAGCTAGAAGTCAGAAGATCCTTCACATGGAGGCACAACAAACTCAAAGATACTATGCCCCGATAGACCTTCCAGTTCAACTTGGTTCAGGAGGCCCCGAACGACGACTTATTACACAATATCAACAGCAAGTCGTGCCCTACCAAGTTCCAAGTACAATAAACTGCCAGTTTTGTGGAAGGAGAGGGCACCAGCAGAAGGACTGTCGTCGGCGACTAAAGTGTTGCTTCAATTGTGGTTCCAATGAGCATAAACTTCGAGATTGTCCCAACCGACACACCACACACAGTTTAGCTCCAGCACCATCACAGCAACAATTATGAGGGCCAATAACTCTCGGACCAGGTGCACCACAACCACTAGCTCTAGAAGAATATCAGGAGGAACCAGCCTTGGTGGGCCAGACACCAGAGTATAGGCCTGCTAGAAAAGAGATGAATAATCTGAGGCAAGGACAAGCATTCACCATGACAGTGTTAGACACCCTTCCCGAGCTGACAGATACCATAGGTATTATTCTAGTTAATACATGACTGATGCACCTTCATTTGTGTCATATTTATGCATAGAATAGTTATCTCGTTCTTCCTAAACACATTGGGATTAAGAGTTAGCAATTGCATTGCAAGGTACTACCTACAAACATCTTTAGTAATCTCAGAAACCGTAGCATAGACAGACTTGCTTAGAAAAGCGATTAAGGATTAGGTTAGAAAGGATTTCCAAGACGTGCCTTAGAGTTAGATACCTTTTTGTAGACCTTGTATATGTGAAATGGCCTATGTTTGTTTCGTGCTGGAAGAATTCCCACGGGAACACAAGTATGACGTATACAATATTCTTCCATCTATTCGCAATCACTTCGTCCTTGATTCATATCTACCGCATCATGATTCTGTTACTCGTTGATATCAAGTAAATGTATGATACCACGACTTGGAATATTTCTAACTTTATCAATTATAAAATCATGCCCTGGTTTTAATTTTGAGAAAGGAATTTCTAGAGATTATAGATGGAATGCCCTCTAGACTTCTTTCATTGATTGATTAGGATAAATTGGTTACTGTTAGAAGGATAAATCATTGCCTCATGAAAACCCACTATCTATTTTGATCCTTGGGGGTTCCCTATCGTGATTTTAATATTTAGAGCACAACACAAGACTTTTTCTTCAAATAAATTTCATATACAAGATCTAGACGAGCTCCCCATCATCTAGGTATATCATGTCCCACTCAAAAACGTTCTCTTGTACTCTATTTTTATGATGCAACTTTCGAGTTAAAAATGCTAACTATAGTCCTTACCGTAATATCGATGAACCTTCCGACTTCAATCTGAGATTCAATCTCAACTCAATTCGTTCGACCCAATGTATAATTGTGATCTATTCGAAGCCTACTACGCACATGTCCATAGTGTGCCACTCAATAGAGGCCTTTTGTGCTACTTAAACACAAAAGTTACGTAAGGCGCATCTCACAACTTACCGAACCTATTCAAACAACCTGATTTGTAATTAGCCCAAACCTGTTCTAAAAGTACCATAACATAATAAGGTTGGTTTAGATTGGTTTCATGAAATTTTTGCAGCCCATATAGATTAAAACCAAGATTTATTCAATCAAAGGTTGATGTCCATATAGAGGGATCACTAAAACCTAGTTAAACCCATATGTGCTTATCGACCTATTTGGACTATGAAACCTATCATTATGAAATGAGCCTCTCCACCTATTTAGTTTCCATCTCTGGGCCCACGAATACTTCTACCATAAATTTCTTAACCGCGTCTCTCCGAAGCCTATGTTATTCGATCAATGGAATTCGCCTATACCAAATTGTTCCCGATTACGTTCAAACAAGAGCTCTCCTGCTGCCTTGATGAAGCATGCTCAACATAGGAGCAATGTTAAGTATGTAATACTTAGGCTTCCTTTAAAGTCCGTGACTACAAACGTAAGTACCTCATACACTCGTACATCTCTTTAGAAATTGTCTTCCTTAGCAGTCCTATTACTGTGCTTTCCACGATTACCCAACTTCTATAAGTTGGGTAGAGCTGTGAACTTCGTGCAACCTATTCCTTAGAAGGGTCATGCCGAACTAGGAGTTCGATGGTAGAATGTCCCTTCCATCCTTTCACATAGCCTTGGTATGGTTTGACATACCTAACCGTTTTGTCGTTCGTAACTTCTCTGTCCTCGGATATTAAGATTTATTTTAATTTCGAGGACGAAATTTCTATAAGTTGGGTAGGATGTAATCCCCCTAGAAATTTTTTGTTAAATTATTTTAGATTTATAGTATTTTGCTCTAAATTATTAAATAGCCTTTTTAATTTAGTTATATGAGTGGTGGATATCAAGATATAGCAAGAGACTGCTATTCTATATGGTAGAGCATATGTATTATTTTTGTGGTACAAAAACCTTTACTAAACTATATTAGAAATGTTGTAGGATTTTGTTATATTATTTATTTAGCTATTTAATAATTTACAGTATTTAAGGTTGGTGTTTGGATTAATAATTGGGTTCATAATCTTGTTGTAGACATACAAGGTAAGATTTTACCAAATAAGTATTTAAATATTTTTAGGGATTTTAGAGATTTACTTTATAATTTAGCTAGGTATTATAAGTATATATATATATATATATATATATATATATATATATATATATATATATATATATTAGAATTAGAATGAGAATAAAAAAAATGCTGACGTCATGTTGACGTCAGCACTGTTCAAATGAATAGTACTTTCGTTCAGCAGAGCAGCCCGAGCTGGTGTTCCTATATAGGTCCACTGCGTGAAAGCCATTGAGAAAAAGAAAAAAAAATAATTACTGTGTACTGTTCCCCAAAGGGAACAGTACTATTGAAAACCCGATCAGCCCTGCTTCTTCATCGCGCGAACAACAAACCACTTTCCCCCGACTCATTGCGCGGACAGAGAAGGGATTTCTCTGATGGATTCGAAAGAATCCAAAGGCAAATCCGATTTGATTAATTCAAATCTTAATCAAATCTCAATTCAAATTTAAATCCCAGTTTAAATCCAAAGTTTGATCGGATGATAGTTTCATCCAAAATCTCGATATCGAGAATCCCGAGCAACTCGAGCAGCACAAACCCAATCTTCTTCAACCCCAACCTTGGTCGACCTACCTCGCACCTCCCTAGCCACCTGAAGTCGGCCGTCGATCGCCGGAGCGCCACCAGGCCGCCATAAAACAGAGCCTCCCTCTGTTTTCATCGCCGTCGAGGTACCTTACTTGCCATCGATTTTTTTTCCCTTGTACTCGATCAATTTCATATCTAGTTGACCCTATTGGAAGCCTACATAACCCTCTCGAAAACCCAGTACTGTTTGCCATGAAATATAAAAGAGCAGAACAGTTTTATGGGAGGACTGGACTTTTACTTCACGTTACAAACTCGCTTGTACAAAGAAAGCCTAGGGACGAAAACCTAGGTACAGCAATCTAAGTACAATTGTTTATTTTTGATTCTGGGGGGTGACGGTAGAGGCTCGGAAAAGCGACGACAGCTTTGCCTTACTCCTTGGATGATCGGACGTAGTCTTGGCTCCTGTGACGAGATGCTTGGCGTTGACGAAAAATGCTCTTCTTGCTCTCCTCGTATTGCTCTTCTGGCTTCTCTCTCTCTGGATTGATCTTTGTGTATTTTTCTCTCTGATTATTGGGAAAGCCTCTCTCTATGTATGCGTCTCTCCCTTCGTAAGTATCTCTTTTGCAAGGAAATGGCCCCTTGCTATTTATAATAGTGGGGGGCATCATTAGGGTTTGCAATGATTGCCCATCCTCAAAGTGGCGGCGGCCTGGTAAATGATCAATCTGGACCATTAATCTTGAGCATGAAGGATCTGGGCCATTAATGAGGATTATGCCAAATTATGTCAGTAATTAATGTTGATTACAATAAATCTCCATTATGATGATTTGCTGATATCCGCAAATCTAAATGAATCAATTTAATTTATTTTCTTGCCACGTGTCCCAAATTATTGGGATCTGACCCAAAATTTGATTATTTTTAGGATACGTGTCCTGTCATCATTATTGAGCCGCATAAGGAGCGTTCATATTTGGGCCGCATGAAGGTCGTCATGACCGAGCCGCATGAATAGTCTCTATACTCGAACCGCATGAAGGTTATCATGACAGAGCCGCATGAATATGTTCATGACTGGGCCGCATGGGGGTCTTCATGGCCGAGCTGTATGAGAGTCTTCATGGCCGAGCCGTATGGATTTCTTTATGGCCGAGCCGCATGGGGGACCTTCATGATTGAACCGTATAGGTTTCTCTGCACTGGTCGCGTGAACTCGTCTAGTCTGGCCGCATAAACTTGCCTTGAAGCTGTGAAGATTTTCTCCAGTTCCCTAGGAAGATAGTGCTCTTCTGTCAGTCATCATGACTACTTTACGTTAGGGCTGTCAGCTGTCAGCTGTCAGCCGTCAGAGCATTAATTGTATTTGAATGACGCTGGGTACAGCCGTTCTAAAAAGACACGTGGCTTCCCTCTGCGGGCCGCATGGAATCCACTCGAGCTGCCTATGTTGTTTGAGCCGCATGGGACTCCTGACCAGCATGCGGCTCCTTGGCCGCATGGATTATTTTTCTCTTCTTTTTCATGCTTCTACAAGACCCCCATCAAAGTTTTCAATTTACAAAATTGAAATACTTTGAATAAAAAGCATGATTGTGCCAGAGCCGTATGGATGTATTCTGTCCTAGCCGCATGGATTTGACCAGCCGTATGATTACCTCAACCGCATAACTCTCTGAGCCGTATTGGCTGTTTTGGCCGCATGAGCTTCTTACCACGTCTTCCTGTCACGTGTGCAAATCTTCTGTGAATCTTCTGCATTTAATGCTCTTGATTTGCTGCAGATTTTAAGAGCCGCTTTCTTGGGCCAGGATCCCAAGAGTTAGGCTATTATTCAGCCATTTTGCCTCGATGACCGAAGAGTCGATCATCATATTGCACGCAGATCGAGGCATTCCTTTCTTGTCTATAAATAGGAACACTTTCGTTCTAGGGAATCTCCTTTGCTCTCTTCGATCTTTCGCTGTTCTAACTCCTTTCTCTCCCACGCACCTATGGCTCCCAAGAAGGTTGCGGCGTTGAAGGCTACGAAGGGCAAGGCGGTCGCTTCTGCGGCGACGGACGTGGCCATTCCTCCGTCGGCAGCTATTCACTCTGTTCATCCCGACGTTCATCCACCCATTGCTGGTAAGGGCGTTGCCTTAGAACCCTAACTACCATGGCTCTGCTGCATAATTTATGCACAAGCCGCATGTACAAGGTTCGTCGATATGACTGCATAAGCACTTCGCCCAGGAGGCCGCATGGGCTTGTCATACTCGATTTGAACCGCATATATATTTTCGGTTTGGGCCGCATGAGCGTAGTTCACTTTTGAACTGCATAAGCTCATCTGCTTGTAGCCGCATGAGTTTGTCTGTTCAGGGCTGCATGAGTCTGCGTGGACTTTGAACCGCGTAGTCTCACCTGAATTCGAGCCGCATCAGCGCCTAGGTTTGTCTGTTGAGTCCATGTGAACCTTGAACCGCATAGGCCCTTCCGAACCCAAACCGCAGAAGCTTCATAAGCTCATCTGAACTTGATTTGTATGGACTCGTCTGACTCGGAGCCGCATAAGGCTATGATGAACAGAACCGCACGGACTCATCTGGTTCTAAGCCGCATAAGGCTGTAACGACCCGAGCCGCATAGGCTCAAGTAATTTTCAAACGCTCCTTTGTTTTGACTATCTTCTAATCTTATTTTTTTCGTCTCTCTTCAGTGAATCTGCCAGTAAATCCTGCAGGGAAACTTCTGGTTGGTTCGAATCAACTTGTCATGGATGTACGACGGGACGATTTAGTTCGTCAAGTGTCAGAGCAGCTCCTTGTTAATGAGCCCTTAGAGCGACTGAATGTTATCAGGATTCAATCTTTTCAATTCCTTAGTGACATGATGAGCTCCGGGAAGCTAAATGGGAAGTATCTGAGGTCGGTCTTCCTCTTTGGGGATGCATTGATCGTAAAAAACTCCCGAGTGCTGGATATTTCTGAGAGTTAGGATTTTAATCTGGACGGGATGCCGATTCATATCTCCATTATAAAGCGTCATTTCCCTCTTGCGTGGTTCAATATGATCTTGTTGGACAGGCAGATGACAGACCCCCTCACTCCAACCAGACCGGGAATGTTTGTGGGTAACATCCGTTACAATAAAACTACTGGGTCAGTACGCGCGATCAAGGATCCGGCCAGTCGATCTGTGATGGGGTTAGTTCCGGGTACCTTCATCAACACACCCGGTCCTAACTTCTCATTTTCTCAGTCTGATACCTTCCTGAGCCAGCTTGCTCGAAAAGGGTCCTATCCTGTTGGCAGATTGGCACTGCTGGGCTGGTTACACCCCATTCCCCCGTGGGCTAACCTGACCTCATGGATTCTACAGAAATACGAGACATTTTTGTGAGGAGTCAATCTTTATGATGCTACCCAGGGTACCAGCCACGGATTATCCATTAATAAGCCGTTGTTCATGGCCCTTCTGGAGATGTATAACCATCGGACAGGGACTTTCTTCATACCTGTAGGGAAGTTGGGGCTCGCTCTCCATGAGATGTATGCTATCTCCAAGCTTCCCTGGGGAGACGAGCCCTTCGAAGCGTACACTCCAACGAACGAGGAGTTCCAGGATCTAGATCGACGATTCCCAGGCTTCGTCGCTGTGTACCAAGAACTGTTATGTCACCATAGTACCTGTCATCAAACGGCTATCAAGAAAAATGATAGCTCGGAAGGGGACACTCCCCATACCAACTCTTGGGTCTCCTATCTTTTTAATTTCAGTGCTGCTGGCCGAGTCACTTCCCGGGGTCTTCAAACTCCTAGGGAAGTAGAAGGCTTGGTGTTGAATGCTAGGAGGTCGAAGTCTAAGGGTGACAAATTTGGGAGCCAGATTGACTCTTTCAGCTATTTTTATTATGGTACTCGGCGGCTGTCAGAGAAGGCACTTTTGGCAGGTTTTTTAATGGTGTGGCTGCGCAATTATGTGGTCTCAGGAGAGGCAGGTTCCATCGAGAGGATCGGCCGTCACTTTATTCTTCCCGCCGTGAAGTTGGCATTTGGGGTCAGGCTGGCTTTTCTTTCCGCTATGGTGTGCAGCATTCATCATGGTCTCCGTGCCTTCTCGTCCAAGGTCATCGCTCGTGACGTGGTGATGGACTTTGAACGCATAGAGCTGCCTTATCATTACCTGCTGGGGTGGCTGTTGTTGCATTATCGGTCTTTGATGAGGCCTGGGACGGAAGACGGCGTTACGGACGATGACGCTTTTCTTTTTAGGTATCGCCATCAGCCTTGGGAATATAGTACCATGCCAACGTGTCGGAGGATGTTGGCGAGGGTGGACGGATATGATTTCTTCGTGTCCGTTCCCCATTTTACCGACCAGGAAGTGAGGAGTGTCCATGTCGATGGCGTTGGATCTCCTCATTTCTTACCTGAGAAGATGCGTTTCTGGTTGCGTAATATTCGCCCGGCGTATTTAGTTTATCGCAACCGCAACACTGTGTACCTGGAGCCCTACTTGCCCAGTAGGTTTGCCTGTCAATTTGGGTACAACCAACTATTCCTTGGGCGTCCCAGTTCCTGCCTGGGATTTGAGGGTAGCATACTTGATGGTATTAAGGCATGGAGCTACTATGACACTTGCCATACTCGAACTAGTTTCTCAGTTCCTGCAGCAAACGTGCTGGAGGAAATCTTGCATATGGCGGCCTTATACCATGTTACGGCAATCCAGCCTCCTGTTGATTTTGACCCGAGGACTAGCTTCATCGTGGGCACTCGTTTGGCAGAGAGGGCTACGGTGTCGAAGGCAAAGAAGAAAGGGGCGAATAGGGTTCCCGAGCCCGATTCCGAGTCCTTTGACACAGTGGAGGGAAACAACGAGCGGGACGATGAGGGCTCTCTTTCTTCTGATGGTGAAGCCGCGACGGATCAGCCGCCCATCATAGCGGATGAGATGATGAGGGATCGACCGTCGGTCGTATTAGATGAGGTGGTAGATCAGTTGCCATCTGTACGAGAGGTGGTAAGGGTAGAACCACCGCCTGCCGTGCCTGGTCCCTTGCGTAAGCGAGGCAGGCATGAGTCTACTGACGGAGGAGTAGCCTTTTCCGTAAAGAGAGCTGCGGTCAGACCTCGTAGGATACTTATTACGGAGAGCGATAAAAATGCTGACGATGTTTCGGAGGTAAGACTATGTTGGAGCTATCTCCTTGTTGTAGTTTTCTTTTTCTTGGAGATATGACCTAATAATTCTTCTTTGTAGGTGTCTGACGAACCGGGTTCTCCTGAACCGTCTGTCGCTCCTGAGGTTGATCCGGCCCTTGCTGCTTTGATTAGCGGCATATGTGTCGCGGTCCTTTCTGCGGGGGCTCTCTCAGCGGCGGCTGAGGACTCCCAAGTTGCTGAGGCCCCGGCCCAGGGTGACGAAGATTTTCCCAGGCCTGTCTCTGAGATTGCTGAATTTCAGCAAGGCGACACCGATCTCGTCGCATCCCCTGTCGAGGGTGCTGGGGCGGAGGAGCCTATCATATTCGATTCGGAGGCTGCTGGTGAAGAGGCTGTGGTGGCTGTAGGCGAACCTCAGCCTCCACACTCTTTCGCTGGTAAGATAAGCCAAATATTGACTAGTGAGGGGGCTTATTTGCTCTATCAACATATCCTCCAGGTCAAGTCGATTCATGGTTGTCATGGCCCTACAGGTCCTGACCCTTTACTTCCCACAGCGGATTTTCTAGGGGAAGGCTCGGCCTGCTGCGATCTGGAGGAAAGGAGCATTTCTTCTCCTTTACCGACTCACGTCGAGGGGCCTCCCGCCAGCTCCGGGCAGATGGGAGTGGAGCTTATTCTGGGAGCGATTGTCTCCGCCTCATCCTCTGCCGCTTATATGGCTTCGGAAATTGACTTCTCGGCCCTGCCGAGCATTCAAGTTCTGCGGGCTGCTGAAGAGGAGTTGGCTGCTGTTCAGGCGTCCTTCCGCACGGATTTTGTTTCCCTCGTGGCAGGAGTGGCAGATTCTGTCACGTCTTCTTCAGTGTTGCCCGCTACACTCCCGTTGACGCCGGCTTCTTCGGAGGCGCTGGACGAGGTGTCTCAGGATATGGTCGACAGCTTCTATCGCCATTTAAAGAGGGGCGTAGATGCTGCCATAGAACGGGGGACCCCTTTTTCTCTGTCTCTGCGGTGCGCTCGGGGTCAAATTGAAACTTTGAAGACTCTTCCTGGCAGGATGGGGTTGGCTGCGCTCCTGGAGCCCAAGTTGGCAGAGGCTGATCAGCTCGTGACCCGATTGCTGGTGTTACGGCAGGCAGACTTGCCTGCTGCGATTGAACGGGAGCGGGGCTTCCTTATCGCTGCTCGGGATAGGATAAAGCTCGCTCGAGACACTGTCGGGCCAGTTGTGAAGGGGAACCTTGACGAGCTTTCTGCTTCGTATGACAGGCTGGGTCGTCGAAGTCAAGCTTGTAGGGCTCGGGAGGAGGCTGCTTCTCGTGGAATAGCTGACACGAAGGAGCAGATTCTCGCACTCCAGAAAGAATTGGCCTTCTTAGAGTCGGAGCTGAAGGCTGCTCATGCGGAACATGAGTCAATCGTTCGGGAGGCCGAGAAGGTTTTTTGATCTTCTGTTAACCTGGAGCGGGCTTTCAAAAAATTTGAGGACAACTGGCAAGCTCACGCTCATCTGGATGACGCGGCGGTGCTGGCCCAAGAGGCAGAGCGTTGAGCTAAACAGAGGTTTGAGCGGTCGGTTACCTTACTGACGGACCGTCTCACGGCGTTATGTGCCCCGGAGCAGTGATCAGTTTTCTGTTTTCTTTCACTGTTTTTTTTCTTTTTGTCAAGGGATGTGATCCCAGATGATGTAGTACTTTAAATTTTGAATAAATGAGCATGTTTTAACTCATCTTCTCTTTCTTGTACTTATGGTGTTTGTGGAATTGGACCTGCTGGGGGATTATTTATGGACCTGTTACCCTGGGCGTACCTTGGTTTTAGGTACGAGTAACAAGTTTCGGAGAGGAATACCTAGAACAACTTCGCGATAAGATAGCTATAGAATTTTTTGGTATTCGAGAGAATGCCAGGGAGCAACTGGGCTCCCAGGCATGATAGGGAAGGGATGGGCGTGTACTGGAGACCCAGTACAGCATCTGTGGTCGACTGAGGACATTTGTGGTCATCGGAAGACGTTTGTAGGCCTATTATCTTTGGGCGTACTCAGATCGTGGGTACAGACAATAAGTCGAGGGAGGACCATCATACTTACTCAGAGGTAGTGAGGACATGGCAAGTATGGATTCACGGAGGATATTTGTGGTCAACAGAGGACTTTTTGTGGTCAATAGAGGACATTTGTGGTCAACAGAGGACATTTGTGGTTAATAGAGGACATTTGTGGTCAACAGAGGACATTTGTGGTCAACAGATAACATTTTGTGGTCAACAGAGGACATTTGTGGTCAACAGAGGACATTTATGGTCAACAGAGGACATTTGTGGACCTATTATCCTTGTCATACTCCGGTTGTGGGTACAGATAATAGGTTGAAAGGGAACCGACATACTTACTCAGAGGTAATGAGGGCATGGCAAGTATGAAGGTTTCTTCTACGGAGCCTTCCCACTCAGAGGTAATAAGGACATGGTAGGAGTGGGCTCAATGAAGAGGGGGTACATAAAACGACTCAGAGGTAATGAGGACATGGAAGTTCTATGTGAGGGGGCGGTTTGTTTTTGTGGAAGTGAAACGACTCAGAGGTAATGAGGACATGGCCGTTTTTTAGAAATTTGTGGATCGCTTACCCTTTTTGTGCACTGGAAGTGCGGGTATTGGATCATGAGGGAGGATCTCTTACAGTAAGAAAGTTTAGAGGTATGATCATACATGACTTACTATCTGAAAGAGTGACCGGGATGTGAGTTCAGAGGCACCATCGGGTACGTGACACGATATTGCGAAAGTGTGAGTTCAGGGGCACCAGCAGGTACATGACTCGATAATCTGGAGAATGGTGAGTGTGAGTTCAGCGGTAGCAGCGGGCACATGACTCTATGTGTGGAAAAATTATGGGAATGAGTTCAGAGGCACCAGCGGGTACATGACTTGATGTGTAGAACCAGAATATAAGTTCAGAGGTACGGAGAGGTACATAACTCGACACTCTGAGATGTCTCGAGGATTTTGTTTCAGACATAATACTTCTTCAAGAACTTGCCGTTGATGGGCAACATGAGCAAGTCTCCATTTTGCTTTACGAGGCGGTAGGCGCCGTTGGAGAATACGGCTTCGATGATGAACGGGCCTTCCCATTTTGGTTAAAATTTGCCGGCGGTTTTATGCGTCATAACCATCGGCCTCCGGACTGCCAGAACGAGATCGCCCACTTGGAATGTTCTGATTTTAACCTTCTTGTTGAAGGCTCCAGAGATGCGTGCTTGGTATAGCTCGATCCTTTGCTGAGCCAGGAGGCGCTTTTTATCTAAGGCCTCTAACTCTTGTAGTTGGCGTCGGTAGTTATCATCCGTCGTCAATTGATAAGTGAGGGCGACGCGGAGTGAGGGTATTTGAGTCTTCAATGGGAGAACTGCCTCACTCACGTATACCAGGGAGAATGGTGTGTTCCCTGTGGCCGTTCGGACCGTGGTACGGTACGCCCATAAGCATTCACCAAGCTTCTCGTTCCAGTCGCATTTATTGGACGACATGAACTTCTTGAGTAACTTGATGATGGTTTTGTTGAATGCTTCTGCCAACCCATTCGCTGCTGGATTGTATGGCGTCGAAGCAATATTCTGGATACGGTACTTGTCGCAGAACCGATAGAAGGCGTGGCTTGCAAACTGCGGACCATTATCGTGGATGATCCTCCGGGGCAGTCCAAAGCGATAAATGACGTGATGCTTAAGGAAGCTGATCACGTTTGAAGTCTTTACTTCTGCGAGCGGAACATCAGTGTGGGCAGCCACATACTTGGTCAGTTCTGGTTCTTCTTCGGCCACCCCCTGTATAAATGAAGACTGAGAGGATGACTTGGGCAGCTGGATCATCAGCGGTTCAGTTGATGGAGCTGAGCGTGGAGTTGTTGGCAGACTAGCGACCCCCAGTTTGGTACTCGATGTGGGGCGAGGAGTGGCTGGTTCGCTAGAAGTGTCAGACCTTGCATCGGGGTGACGACCCTTCTTGGGAAGGCGTATCGTTAGTGGCTTGTCGGAGGGATTGAGCTTCTCTGTTTGGGACTGACCGACTCTCGGCAGTCTGATTGTTAGTGGCCCCGTTGTGGATCTTCGCACTTGGCCAGACCTTGGCAGCCGGATTATCATCTGCTCTTCTTGTGCCGAGAGGCTGATTGCGTCCTTACGCAGAGTGGCGGTAAGGGGTACAGACCTGCCCGGTTTGCGAGCTTGGAGGTGGATCGTCAGAGGATCTTCTGATCCTGTGGCTGTCTCGGTACTAGCTTGTACATCTCCTTCACCAAGATGCTTCTTCGATTTTTCGTACAGGCAGGACTCTGAGTAGTAAGATTCGACCCCTTTGAAGGGATCGATATCAGCAAATTCCGTCCTCACGAAGCCGTATTTGTTGACATATTTGAAACACTGGTGTAGCGTGGAAGGCACGATCATATAATCGTGTATCCATGGGCGCCCCAAGAGGATGTTGTAAGAAGTGTCTGCATCGATGACGTAGCAGGTGAATTCGGATTGGAGGTCGCCAATTTGACATTTCAGACGAAGCTTCCCAATAGGGTAGCTCCTGCCCGAATTAAAACCGCTGATGGCGGTGCTTGTAGGCGTCAGGCGATGCATTAGGATGCGAAGATGATGTAGCAGGCCCTTCGGGATAATGCTTATGGAAGAGCCAGGATCAATGTGCATCCGATCCACTTTTACGTCGCCGATGTATCCAGTATAGTATAGTGGGCGATCGTGCAGGTTAGTTTTGATGAGCATATCTTGTGGAGTGAAGACGATGTTTGGTATTGCGCCAGTGCAAGCACTGTCCTGGAGATCCACAGGTGAGTTCTCCCCGGTGAGGTTGGATTGAGCCAGATAGGCATCGGCATTTTGGAGTGCTTCGCTCAATGCAATACGAACGTCCTTGGAGAGCCTTAGGAGTTCGTACAGTGACAACTTGGCTGGTGTATTAGCCAATTGCGCTAAGATGTCAAAGTTGTAGGGCCTCTCCAGCCCTTGGGCTGCCTCTTTTTGGAGGGATTTGTCGAAGCGAGTCTCCCTCGGCCTAGGCTTGTCGGTCGTCGAAGGCTGAGCCAGTCCCGGAGCATCAGTTGTAGTGGGTTGATGATTTTCAGCTGGATTGTCAACCACAGGTTGGGATTGCGCTCCAGACCGCGTGACGACGGATGTAGCTTCCTCGATGTCTGCCGAGATTGTGCGGCAGGATCTGATTTTTCTATTCTTTTTCTTGCAGATAGAAGACGATATGGGCCGAGTCACTTCTGATACCAAGTCTGGATGGATCCACATGACCTCCCCTCGTGATGTGGTGAGGGGCACTAAACCAACAACCTGATCTCGGGGAGGTGGAAGATTAGTAATCTTCATTGTCGCCAGAGGGATGGGGACCATCCCGTCTTGAGTTTCCGTCGGAGGGAAGCTGCCGAATTGTACTGACACCATATTGGCTGCCACCGTTACCTCTTCGAAATCGATGGCCAAAGCGTTCGAATCGATGAGGTTTTGGATGTACCGTTTCAGCTGGTAGCAGTCGTATGTAGCATGGTAGACGTAGCGATGATAATGGCAGTACTTTGGGTTCTCCATCTCTGCCGGCCGCGGTTCCCACCTTGGTGGAGGAAGCTGAATTATGTTCCCTTGTATGAGCATGTCCAAGATGGGCTTAACGTGACCGTCTTCGAAGGAGTAAGTGATTTGCGGCCATTGTTTGTCTGCCGGCTTTGGCTCAGGTTTCTGTGCCGTGTCGGCCACCATAGCCTGCTTGCCCCTGCCGTCCCGATTGTTGGAGGGACTACCCCCATTGTCATTATTGGTGTTAGGACGCTTGGCCTTGTTCTCTCCGTTCGAGATGTGCAATCCCAGCTGGCGAGCCTTCTTCAATCGTTCTTCGGCGCTTGTGGCGCTGATGATGAACGTCTTCCAGTCCTTGAATTAACTTTCGCCCATCCAGAGACTGATTGTTGGGAGGAGTCTCTTTTGGCAAATTTCAATCAAGGAGGAATCTGGATTTCCAGAGGGCAACTTCATGGCGGTTTTGCAAAACCGCTCGATGTAGTTCCTTGTCAGCTCTTTCTCCCCTTGGACGACGTCCATGAGGGTGGACATGGTGATGTCCTGCCCTACTTTGTAGAATCTCTCCAAGAACATGCGCTTGAAGCCGGCGAAGGAGTGGATGCAGTTGTCCGGCAGGTTACGATACCAGTCGAAGGCGACTCCTTCCAATGCCCCGATGAATAATCGTGTGAGAATGGCATCGTCATGGGGCAGATGGTCGGTGGTGACCTCGAAGTAAGTGATGTATCGACTTGCTGAGGTCTTGCCATCATAAGGATTGATATTGAACGGCTTATATCTTGGTGGGAATGGAACATCCCTCCATGCAGCAGGGTATGGTTGCCGTGTTCTAAGGTCTTGAGAGTTTTTTCGAGCGTGGAACATGGCTCGGAGCTCCTGGACCTCTCTTCTCGCTTCTCGGGCCTCATCCGCAGTGGTGGGGGCCGTTGTTTCCGGAGGATTGTTGCCCGGGTTCGGTGCCGCTGAGTTCGAGTCTGCATTAACCGCGGGACCCGTACTTGTTTGGCCAGGCGTCCCTCTTTGGAGATTTGGAAGGGCCGCTTTGATCTCGTCTACAGACTTGACCAAGGCTTGTAGTATGGCCACTAGAGTGTCGATACGTTGGCGATCACTGGAACCACCTTGATTGCTGTCTGTCATGAATACCGTCTTCACATGAGGAGAGACAGACGGAGCGGTAGAGGAAGCGCCCTCCGAATCGTACCCCTGTAGTGAGAAGTCATCGGGGTATGTGGGTATGTTCCCTTCTGATTCAGACTCGGAAGGAACAGTACCCCCAGCCTCCGAGTTTGCCTCGTCTTGCGAGTTGTGGATGTCGTCGGGGACGTCGAGGTTTGCTGTATCCGATGGGAGAGTTGTCTCCCCTGGCTCGTCTTCTTGGAACATCGGATTGCTGTGGAGGCTCGGAGGGGTGCTACCCCCAGCCCCAGCAACCCCCTGCGTTATGGACGACGACTTTCCCACTGTAGCAGATTTTGTCTTAGAGCGAGTACCTTGGAAAACTCCGGTGGTGGGCACCCGCTTAGACGACAGTCTTTTAGTCACAGTGGTTGAGATCTTCGGGCTGGGAACATTCGTCTTCTTCTCCCTTCCATCAGCGGGGGCTTTCCGAGCAGAGTTGCAGGAGACGACGGGTAGTGCCTCGTCTTCTGAAGATGGCTGTTGCAGTCTTTGAAAGATAGACTGCCGGTCTTCTTGCATCGTCGTGCTATTGCAGCAGCAATTGACGATGACTTGGGTGCAGTGACGTCCGTGGAAGGACTCTTTGCACCCCGATACATCTTCTCTTTCCTTGCGTTTGTGGAGGATGGTCTCACGTAAGTCACTTGCTTTGTTGGCTCAGAAATTTTGAGCACACGAGTGTGTAGGCCTCCCGCCTGCTCCCTGATTCGAAGGCAGCTCGTATACTCGCCTTCGTTCGTTATTGGGAGATGCTTGATAGCTATCCCGCCCATTGGCCGCAGGGGGCAGGGTACGAGTAGCTTTATACAACTTTCCATTAGAGGCCCGCGTGATAATCAGCGGGACGCTCCGATAGTCAGAGGTTGGGGCAGCTGACTAGGCTTGGTGGGCCCGCGCTGTCCTAGACTTCTTCCTTTTATCACTTACGGGTGCGTAATAGGAAGAGTCCAAGTTGGATACCACAGAGTCTGGCTTATCATCCAGAGAACCATCAGGGTCTGGACCGCATGAGAGACGGTCGAAGACTGATCGAGAGAAGCGTGGAACAGACGCTATGCGGCTAGGATTAGAAACCGTACAGGCTGTCTGCATGCGGCTGTCTTTAGCTGTCGGATGAGTTGTTCTTGTGCGACTAGGAGTCACGACCGTGCAGGCTGGCCGCATGCGGTTGGCAATTGTGGCCGTATGGGTTTTCTGCAAGCGATTGACTTCAGTAACCGTATAAGTTTTATCCATGCGGTTGGCAACTGTAGCCGCATAAGCTATGCGGCTGACAGATGTGGTCGTGTGAGCTTTCTTCATGAGGCTGGCGATGTAGCCGCATGAGTTTTCTCCATACGGGTAGCACCCTTATGCGGCTCAGATCGCATAGAGTTTCTCTTTGCCCCTGCAAGTCCAGCATCATAGTATTTTCTTCTGCCGGACTTGGGGACAACAGAGTTGTCTACGGTCTGAAGTGGGGCCGCAGAAGAGTCTTTCCCGTCGTCTTGAGCAACAGAGGATATCTCTGCAAGAGCTTCAGTAGGAGCGAATGATCGGGGTCTCCACTCCTTGCGGGCCTTCTTTGTGTGGGCTCGCTTCTGGACCGGGCCAGCGCTCTTGTCGGAGAGTATTTCTTCAAACGCCTGTTGGTCGAACCGGGCGACCATCATCTGTTGAGTGGATCCAAGTTTGGCTGTAGCCGATTAGGTCACCAACTCCTCAGCCGTGGAGAAGTTTGTCCCCAGCAGAGTCGCCATCGTGTTTGCCATGAAATATAAAAGAGCAGAACAGTTTTATGGGAGGACTGGACTTTTACTTCACGTTACAAACTCGCTTGTACAAAGAAAGCCTAGGGACAAAAACCTAGGTACATCAATCTAAGTACAATTATTTATTTTTGATTCTGGGGGTGACGGTAGAGGCTCGGGAAAGCGACGACAGCTTTGCCTTACTCCTTGGACGATCGGACGTAGCCTTGGCTCCTGTGATGAGATGCTTGGCGTTGATGAAGAAATGCTCTTCTTGCTCTCCTCGTATTGCTCTTCTGGCTTCTCTCTCTCTGGATTGATCTCTGGGTATTTTTCTCTCTGATTATTGGGGGAGCCTCTCTCTGTGTATGCATCTCTCCCTTCGTAAGTATCTCTTTTGTAAGGGAATGACACCCTGCTATTTATAATAGTGGAGGGCATCATTAGGGTTTGCAATGATTGCCCATCCTCAAAGTGGCGGCGGCCTGGTAAATGATCAATCTGGACCATTAATCTTGAGCATGAAGGATCTGGGCCATTAATGAGGATTATGCCAAATCATGTCAGTAATTAATGTTGATTGCAATAAATCTCCATTATGATGATTTGCTGATATCCGCAAATCTAAATGAATCAATTTAATTCATTCTCTTGCCACGTGTCCCAAATTATTGGGATCTGACCCAAAATTTGATTATTTTTAGGACACGTGTCCTGTCATCATTGTTGAGCCGCATGAGGAGCGTTCATATTTGGGCCGCATGAAGGTCGTCATGACCGAGCCGCATGAAAGATTTCATGACCGAGCCACATGAATAGTCTCTATACTCGAACCGCATGAAGGTTGTCATGACCGAGCCGCATGAATATGTTCATGACCGGGCCGCATGGGGGTCTTTATGGCCGAGCTGTATGAGAGTCTTCATGGCCGAGCCGCATGGATTTCTTCATGGCCGAGCCGCGTGGGGGACCTTCATGATTGAACCGCATAGGTTTCTCTGCACTGGCCGCGTGAACTCGTCTAGTCTGGCCGCATAAACTTGCCTCGAAGCTGTGAATATTTTCTCCAGTTCCCTAGGAAGATAGTGCTCTTGTGTCAGTCATCATGACTACTTTAGTCAGGGCTGTCAGCTGTCACCCGTCAGAGCATTAATTGTGTTTTAATGACGCTGGGTACAGCCGTTCTAAAAAGACACGTGGCTTCCCTCTGCGGGCCGCATGGAGTCCACTCGAGCTGCCTATGTTGTTTGAGCCGCATGGGACTCCTGAGCCGCATGCGGCTCCTTGGCCGCATGGATCATTTTTCTCTTCTTTTTCATGCTTCTACAAGTACATAGGTTCGAGCATAGCCCAGTAGGTCTGCCCAAGAATTCAACCCAAAATCGACGAGAAAACTGTCCCATAGAACAGAGTACAACTAGTCCGACCACCCTTGTTCACAGACGAATTCCGATCAATCTACGATAGACTTTCAAAAACTAATTAATGGCAAGCCTAGGCAACCTATAAGTCTCCATAACCTATTTGGTAGAATTTTGCTTTTATTAACTGTGCAAATAGAAATAGGATCTCAAAAATCAGAAAAAAATAGTATTTTGAAATAATAAATTTTATAAAAACTCTCCGATACGGTGTGCGCCCCGACAAATCGGGCGACGTAGTCGTGTACTATATGCATCGAAAGGCGCGTATGGATGTTGCTGACGTGTGGGAACTGACGGAACTCGATTTCGTTGCGTGTGCGCGACGAAATCAGTGCGTATCCGTCAAGATACCCCCGTATCGACCTTTTGCAAACTTGACCATAACTTCGTGTACGTTCGTCGTATCGAGACGAAACTTGTGCCAGCAGGACCGTATCATTTTTCTGGTCCTGTATGCCAAGTTTGGTCCGATTCTGAGAAGGTCGAGTGGAACGCCTATTTGGCGGGCCCGCGACCCTCTCTAATGGACGAATTTGTGCACGGCTCATCGGAATCCAAAACTGGACATACCGTTGAGTTGGTCTCCTCAAACCGGAGTCGTAGACATATAGTTTGACAACTTTAGAGACCATAGATACTGGCACGCATTTCGGTGCAAAACGGATCCAACGACGGACATCGTTTTGATCCAAAATTACGATTTTGCCCCTGTTCCAGAATTAGACGTTTGGACAGGCATTTCCTGGGCATATCTTTTATACCAAACCCGTTTGTGATGTTTGTTTCAGTATCCGGAGCTCCTTGTGGATTTTGACTTTCTTGTTGACGATTCTGACTGTTGGATTCTGCTACATCTCGCATCACCCTCAGGCAAGATACCTTGCCATTATATTCTTCTTATTTACTGCCAGTTAGCATGCTGATTTAGTTTTATTTTCTTACTTATTGTCATTTTCTGTCTTGATATATTTTATGCAATTAACTGTTTAGTTTTATATTCTATTACTTTATTATTATGCATCGACTTAAAGTTAAGAAGACTACCCTATGTTGTGATGCATTCATTGGCGTTTCCACATGTTGTAGGACCGATTATAGGAACGAGTTGTAAAGCGCAATACTCTAGAGGGAGGGTGAATAGAGTAGTCAGCGGAAATTAACTATTTAAAAAAATGTTGGTAACAAGATCATAGATAATATATCACAGATATGTAAATAAAAAGTAGAGAGTAGAGAGCAAACGCAAACACAAGGATGTATACTGGTTTTCCTCTGTTGAGGACTAGTCCAGTCAGAAGAACTCTAGCTTCCAGTTGAATCCACTATGGAAAATCACCACAAGTTTTCATCCGAAGATCTTGCAACTTCTACAACGCGAGCTTTGATCCGAAGTACTCGACCAACTTCAATTGTGAAGTGTGTAACTTCAATCAAGCCTCTGATTACAACCACTCTGAAACTTCTAGACTGTACCGTACTGGCAAATCGACTAGAGGATTGTAACTGGCTTAGGATTTGAAAATAAATAGCTCAGAATACTTTGGAAGAAGTAGTAGGCTTATAGAGAAGAGATATGAAAGTGAATGAGTGTGTTGAAATGATCAAAATCCTTCTCTATTTATAGTTTTTCCAAAGGCAGAATTCTGACAGAATTCGGGCAGAATTCGGGCAGAACTCTATGAGAAAATCTCGGTGGGATCCGTAACTGCAGGGAGACCAAGTTCAAAAAGCAACGTTCACTAACCGAACTCTGGCCGAACTCTGGCCGAATTCGGGCCGAACTCTGGCCGAATTCTCCTGGAGTTCTGTTGGAGTTCTGTCAAGGTTTTTGCAAATTGGTTTTGGGCTTTTTGAAAAAGTCAAACAGTTAGGAAGTAGTTTGGGCTTTTGTAAGTGGGCTTGTTTTCAAAATGAAAGGGTATTTTGAAAACGTTTCTTGGGTAGCCTATTTGCCAGTACGATGCAGTGTACATCGTATTCCTAGACTCAATAAATATGGAAAATACATTGATGAAATAGGAAAACCAAGAGCCCTTTGATGACGCCTTTCTTCAAATATTTGAGCAGACTTGAAGACGCCTTTTTCACTTGACGGCGGTCGTCCAAAGATAAACAGATCTGAAAATCTGAATACCTTTCGGGGGCTTCGCCACCGAACCCCTGACGGTTCAGAGAAATCTTCTTGTATGACGCCGTCTTTGGCCCATTGCATATGTCCTGGTTTGATCATGTTTGATCATGCTTACAGCATGTCTACAAATATATGTTAGGCAAACAAAACAACATGATACAAGCATAGCAATATGATATAGAATATTTAGGACAATGCTAAGTTTAAGTAGCAACATGATAGTGATTACATGAATATTAGTGACGTCAATATGTTAAACTTAATTGATTAGCCATATTCAAAAACATGATATAATCATTGGGCTAACACATGTGTTACACAAATCACGAGTCTCATATAAGTCTCGTACTTGCGTAGTTGGTTGGCCACCGATACGTGAGGACGTGCGTTAGGAAATAACTGCTAATAGAGTTGCATGCTAGAAGACTTAGCAGTTATGAGTCGGCATTGGGCGGGGAGAACATGATTGGAAGTTGACTACCACCCTATCTATCGTAGACTCGCTCGCTACTGAGGAACAATAGGTAGACTATATGCTATAGACTCGCTCGATACTGAGGAAATAGTATATGGTGTTGTGACTCGCTACTGAGGTACTGTACTGCATTGGTATTTTTCTGACTTGACCCGGTAGTCATGCGACCATGAACTGTTCTTAAAATGCATTCCACTTAGAATGGTTAGATGACCTTTATCCGTAGGTGTATGTACTTTTCCATATGGTTGTGTAATATACCTTTCATGGCTTGGAACAGTATTTTATCACGAACTAGTGTGCCACACCTTGTCCTTGTTTGGTTGTAGGTGTGGTTCACTACTTCGATGATAAAGTGCTGAACCATGTTATGATTCAGATTATTGTGAGCAGTTTATATTCAGTTTATATGGTATGTTTTACTGTATCTTGTTATGTCCCGCTGAGGACCTGGTGATCTCTCCAGGTGTAGATGGTCAGGATTGTCCCAGGAGCACGGACTCGGTTTAGCTCCTTCGTTTCCTACCGAGGATATCTTACCCTCTGACGATGTCTGATTCTTTCCTTACTTGTATCTTTCATTCATTTTGAGAAGTTGAACTCTAGTATCTTAGATTATATTTATAGCTGTTTGGTAGTAGATTTGTTTCCACCCGGCTATCTATCTTTTGACTCTTTTATTTGATACTATCTGGACTATTATTTTCTCTTGTGATTTTGTGGATGAGATATAGTTATTTGTGATTGGCCTGTGATTTACAGCTTATGTATGCGTACGAGGATTCCACATATTGGAGTATTCTTCGTATACATGCAGCTGACATGTTTCGTATGCCTAGTCCTACGTATTTTGGGACTGGAGCGTTACATTTTATCTACTCAGAACCGGTGCATGATGGTCTGATCAACCTAGTGCACTTTGGTTCGCTTTTATCTATCGTTCTACGTGGATGGGGATATAGCTAAACTTGCCCTCTAGAGTCCCATCCGCGACTGCATTGACAACTCCTTTTGAATTATTCGGTCGCCTTTGAACCACATATTCGTATTCAATAATGCCTCCTTCGAACTCTATATTGCTTTCGCCTTCACCTATGTTAGAAGGACGAAGACGTTATACTAGAACTTCCTCTACCCTTTCTATCGGGCTGTGACCATTCTCACCCGATGTTGCTATATCTTCATCCTAAACTACTCGGCCCTATCAAGACCCTCTAATCGCTTAATTTAAGTGAATCTATTTCGTTTTCTTAATCGTGACCCTCATTCATTACCCGTGACCATACCGTATTATTTTTCTATGATCTAGATCGCGATTTCTTAAGACATAAATTTGTTATCAATTGTTCCCCATCAATACCCCCTTGTGTCTTCTCACCCCCTACTAATTCTTAATTTCGAGGACTAATTCTTTTAAGTTGGGTAGGATGTAAAACCCCTAAATTTCTACTATTTTTTTATTTTTTATTATTAAATTTGGTACTGATTTAAAAATTTTGTATTATACGTCATGTAGTCGTATTGTACGTCGTGTGCAAAATTTTATTTTTTTAAAATTGCTCGACGAGTGCGAATATGTGCAAGCGTACATATTTTTGAAAAACAATTTTCTATTTTTTTTGAAGTAATATAGATAATAATTATTTCTAGCTATCATTTTCAAGTTTATGATTTTAATTATGAAAAGCCTTTCATTTATACAGTTATAATAATAAAAATTTTCTATAAAATGGTATATTAGAAAAGTATATTTATGTAAATATTATTTGGACATACATATATAATTCGTAATTACTTATTAGTTTATTTTTAAATAATAATGAATTTTCAAAATTATTATTATTAGTATTTTTGGAAAATATATTTTGGAATTATGGTGGCAAATTAAATCTTTGATTAGATTTTTGGATTTAATTTAAATAGTTTAAATTTAAAAGATAGAATTTTTAATTTGAGTTAGATTATCTTGATTTAAATTGGAATTTGGATTTGGATTATTTTTGATTGGATCGATTTAAATTGATTTAAATTAAATTACGTATTATCTATTATTGGGTTTAAATTAATTCTAGTCCTTATCCAATTGGGAATTCCCACATCCTATAAATAGGCAGGTACTCTTCCATTATTTCTCCACAATTCATCCTCCACAAATTCCACAACCCAAATAGTGCATCGTGTCCGTGTCTCCATCTTTTCCACTATTTTCCCTTCATTACAATTACATTGTTATCTTCTTCGTGTCCACACACGAACACATGTTCTCATCCTTCCCCGACACCAAGCCCTAAACCTAAAACTCAATTTCTAGCAAACCCAAACCCTAATCCTATTCTAATCCCTAATCTCTTTCTCTGGCCGACTGTCCCTGCCTGTCCTCTCCTCGCCTCCACCTCGACACCTGCTGCCCCGACCAAACCCATAGTTTCTACCGCCACTGCCCGACTCCGTTCCCTGCGACCACACCATCACCCTCCGAGTCCACAGCAACCCAATCCCGGCAAGCCCGACTCCATATACCCACCGCCAGTATGACCGAACTACCGCGGCCACGCACCACCATCACCACCTGCCGTCACCACTGCCACCATCACCTACGCCCCTGCTACTGCAGCCTACCAACGCCATCACCGGCGAAGCCGCCCATCACCTCTGTCATCCGCTGCACTTCCGGCAAACCGTAAACCCAACACAGACACACAAGAAGCAAAAGCCCTAAATTAGGGAACGCCCTTACCTCGTCGACCGGCTACCCCCGTCGTAGCTCGTGCACCGTCCTCCACCAGCCTTCGCCGTCGCCCCCGCCTGGCCGCCGCCGGAGAGGTGAGCCCCGACCGACCTCCTCCTCCGCTCGCCACCGGCTTACCTTCGCCGGAGCCGTGCCCGGACGCGCCGTCACCACTGCCGACCTCCGCCTATGCCTCCGTCGAACGCTCTTTCAGCCACCCGCCACCGCCCTGGCCTCCCTCTTCTCAACCCCGTCCGCCTGAGACCGCCCAGCCCCGTCGGGTTTGCACTCCGCCGTTCCCCTCTTGAAACCCTCCGCCGGATCGGCGCCTCCCCGAGCTTCCACCGGCCGCCACTTCGCCGTCGCACCGACGAGCGCCGCCGCGCGCTCGAGAACCCTGAGCCCCTTCTCGAACCCCCGCTCCCTCATCACAAATCCATGCGCACCACGCCTACGCCGGACCCCGGTGATCACCGCACTCCGCCCGCCGACCCTCCATCTCCACCTCTCCTTCCTTCCTCACTCTTTCTTCTCCTCTCTCGCTACTCTCAATCCTCTCCCCCTCTTTTTTTCCTAATGTGGAACCGCAGCCCTTTGTGGGTTTTTTTTTGATTTTTTTTGTGTTTTTGTTGTTTAGCTTTGTTTGTTATTTGTTCCTCTTCTTTTAGTATTATTATTATTATTATTATTATTATTATTATTATTATCCTTTATAATTAATTTGTATTACTACTGTAATATTAAGTCTAATACTGTTTTTCATATTACCAATACCAATATTTAATAATTGCAAATCTATTTCAGTTTTTAACTTAAATTATACACTTACCTATTCCTAGATATCATGAATAAGTTTTTGACCTAAATTATTATTATTTTTTTGCATTTATAAAAGTATATTGATTAGTAAAAAATATAATTTAAAAATAAATTATTCTCGATTTTCAAATAGTATAGCTTTTTATCAGAAATTTTATTTTCAAATATGCGTGTTAGCCTTAAATAAATTTTTAGAATTATAAAATATAGTTTCTACCAATTCCATTTTTTACGAACTTAGAGTTTTTGCCGAAAACGATTTTTCTTGACTTTAGGTATTTTAAGTATTTTCCTTATAAATATTTTTACTCATGAAAAACTAGTTTTAGGAATATTCTCTAAAATTTGTATATATTATATTTATTCATTATTCTTTGATATTTCTCCTGTCCGTAACCAATCCTCTTATTCCTATCCTGTCACCAAATCCGTACTACCTTATGTCCACCCTAACTAAATTGACTGTCCTAGACTCGATTGAACCATCCATACCGCCAACAGGGGTCCCCTTGCATAGTTGTTACACTGAATCCATATGTTGTGCCACCATGAGCATCACATCACACCAGGCGTCACCCAGGCAAGACACGTTGCCATTTGCTGTTTATTTATTTTAGCTCATATTTCATGCATTATTTATTTTCTTTATGCAAAATAAACTGTGATACATGGCATAACCTGTTAGAACTTACTGTTCATTTATATTTCCTGCTATGTATTATTTTTCTTACTCATTAAACCTAGATTTAAGGGACCACCTTTGTGTGTTGCATTCATGGCCTTGACACGTTGTACCACGAAGTTGTGTGTCGCATGTAGAACACAGACATACGTGATTGGCTGGCCACCAGTACGTACAAGTCGTGCGATAGGAATAACCGCTAATAGTGGTTGCATGCAATTAGTTTGACTTAGCGGTTAATAGAGAATTTATGTTGTGGATACAACATAATAGGCATTGGGTGGGAAAAATAGTTCCTTAATGTATGGGTCATATATGCACTGCCCTGATTGTCGGTTATCTCCAATGGGAGGTACGGTCCTGATAGCCGATTATCTCCAGTGGGAGGTACGGTCCTGATTGCCGGTTATCTTCAGTGGGAGGTACGGTCCTGATTCCTGATATTCCTGATCCGGTCCATGCGTCAAAGGTTTGTTCTTTATTGCATATTTACTATAGTACGGTTAGGTACCCTATTGCATGCCTTCCCTTATTTATTTGAGCAATATTTATTCAGTCTATATGGCATGATATTATGTGTTTTGTTACGTCCCTCTGAGGACCTGGTTATCTCTCCAGGTGTGTGCTCTTGTCTTTCGCAGGTGTTCTAGCTCTAGCCGTGATCTTCGCTATTTCTTCGAGGATGATTGCACTTGGATCGTCTTCGCTTCGCTCGCCAAAAATTATTTCTTTTCTCATATATTTTTCCTTTCCTTGTTGGTAGTGGATTTGTCTCCGCCCAACATATTGTATCAAGACAATTCATTATCTTTATATGATATCCTTTATTCATTTTGTGTGGATGTGATTAGTTATGGTTCTACTGCATTTTACAGCTTATGTATTCATACGAGGTTTCCATATATTGGAGTATACTTTGTATGTATACAGCTGGCATGTCTACGTTCCTAGTTCTACGTATTTTAGGACTGGGGCGTTACACGGGCAAGCCGAGTTAAGGTCCCGAAAGTCAATACAGACCCGGATCTTCCCGTTTTTCTTGGTGACGGGGACGACGTTGGCTATCCACTCCATTTGTTGCTCTTTGCGAACAAACCCATTAGCCAGGAGTTTTTCTACTTCTTTGTCAATAGCACCCATAATGTTAGGACGGAAGCGTCGCTGTTACTGCTTAACGAGCTTAGCGTTTGGTAAGATATTAATCTTGTGCATTACGACTTATGGGTAGAGCCCCGACATGTCATCGTAACTCCAGACGAAGACGTCGATATATTCTTTGACCAGTTGGACCAAAGATTCTCGGTCCTTTCCTGCCAAGCTTTTGCTGATGAAAATAGGTTTGGATGAAGATCCATCCCCGAGGTCGATTTGCTCGACTTCGTCTTCGGTATAGAGTTCTCATAATTCAAAGCGAGATTCCCATTGTGCGCCTAGGTGTTAAGCCCAGGGTTCCTCTTCAAAGAACTCTTTTGTTTGATTGTCGTCTTCATCTTCTGAAGGATGTGCAGACATTATATTGGCTGACAGCACCTTCCTGAGGAGGTCTGCCTTTAAGCCGCACCTTGAGAGGTGCCTCAGTTGGTGTTCCGACGACTGGTGCCTTTTCACATAGTTTTGCTACGAGAGGAGCCGACACTTGGGGAGACTTCCCCTTGAGTCGTATTTCAAGGGGCTTCAGTGGATGCTCCGCCTGGAGAAGTTGGTTCCCTCCCGCGAAGTTTGACCACTATATGAGACGGTATTTGAGGCGGCTTCCCCTTGAGTCACACTTTAGAGGAGCATCGATTGTCATCTCTGTCTCCAAGGCAGCTTCCGCTTCGACTTCATCATCGGCATCGTTGGCTTCATCTTCGAGATGAACCAACTTATACAGATCAGAGTCGATGTAGAAGGCCTCAATCCCTCTGAAAGGATCGACATCAGCAAACTCTGTTCGTACTATGCTGTTGGTAGATACGTACTTCATACATTGATGGAGAATGGATAGTACCACCATGTATTCGTGTAGCTACGGCCACCCTAACAAGATATTGTAGTTGACGTCCGTATCCACAATATAACAGGTCACTTCGGTCTGGAGAACTGTATCGTTGGCTCACTCTTTCCCAGCGGCTCACTCTTGCTGGAGTTGAAGCCACTGATTATAGTGTGGAACGCTGTCAAATGATGTATTGGGATCCTCAACGTCTGGAGTAGAGTTTAGGGTATAATGCTGAGCGAAGACCCCGGGTCGATTTGAATTCAATCCACCTTGATGGCACCGACGTACCCTGTGTAATACAGCGGTCTGTTGTGCCTATTGTTCTTGAACAACATATTTTGTTGAGTGAATGTGATGTTGGGGATGATCTCCCCCACACTATGACAGTGTGGACATGCTGCTGGATTGTCCTCAGGCAGTTTGACCTGACCGATGAATGACTCAGCATCCTTCAAGGCTTCGCAGAGAGCCTCCCGAGTATCTTTGGACAGACGGATGAGCTCGAACAAGGACAGCCGAGCTGGGTTACTGGTAGTGCCAGTATATCAAAGTTGTGGGGTTTGTTTAACCCCGAAGTGTTATCTTTTTGTAGAGGCCTATCGAAGCGGGCCTCCTTATGCTTCTGTTTGTCAGCTGTCGGAAGTCGGGAAGGTCCTTCACCTTGAACAGCCGAGGTGGTGACTGGAGGTGCCACTTCGATAGGGGATTCCTCAAGCTGAGCATTCTGCTGTGAATGCGTTTGTACATGAAGTGCCTCCTTGGGGGAGGAGGTCACCATTCGGCAAGACTTGGTCTTCTTTCCTTTAGCTTTGGAGCTAGAATGTACCCCCGATTGAGTCAGTTCCAGAACGAGATCTGGGTGAACCGTCATGATCTCCCCCTGAGATGTGGTGAGTGGAATCAGTCCACTCACGTTGTCACGAGTCGGCGGAAGGTTGACCACCTCCAATGTCGCCTTCGGGATGGAGACAACACCATCTTGAATTGTAGTAGGCGATAAAGTGCCGAACATGAGCGACACCATGTTGGCCGAGACTGTCTTCTTCTCGTAATCGATTGAGATGACGTTCGTATTGATCATGCATTGTATGTAGTTCTTGAGGATGTAGTAGTCTTGAGTTGGATGTCCAACGAACCGATGGTAGTGACAGTACCTCGGGTCTCCCTCTCTGCCCACCTCATAAGGACGCTTAGTATCAGACAAATTGATCTTGTCTCTCTGCTTCAGCATCTCGAAGAGTTGTAAGGTGTCCTCGTCATTGAAGGAATAGATCTCCTTCGGCCTCGGTGCTGGTGGAGGTTTCTGAGCGCCTCCCTGCGTACTTTTCAAAGCATCGACAGTCCATGCATGCTTTTCTTTCGCCTCGCACCCAATATTGTTGGTAGCAGCACGTTTCCTTTTATCATCAAAGACGGAAAAGTTAACCCCAGAAGGCGAGCATTACGTGCCTTCTTCTTAGCAGCTTCGGCCCTGATGATCAATGAACTCCCATCGGGAGGCTGGGTGGACTTGAGCCAGAGCTTGATTGCAGGAGTCATGTTCATGCTGCAGGCATCGATCAGTGCACGTTATGGCATACCCGGAGGCAACCATAAGCATGCTTGTCAAAAATGTTCGATGAAGGCTCGAACAGTCTCCTTCTCTATCTGGCGCACTTCTATAAGCGATTGTAGAAGCATAGAATTTCAGGCGCATCTAAGGCCGCCACTCCTATGTGCCCTAACTCTCATGTGCCAGAAATTAACATATGCCAGGAACAGAATACTTGGCACAGTAAAAAACAGAAAAAAAAAGTAGAGACATATAAATAGGGCTTTTATTTTATATGAAAGTCTATTACATGTCTTTTACAAAGGAGAATTCTTTTACAAAAGAGAAAGAAAGTCCTAAAAGCTACAGTCAGGCGCAGTGCTACAGCTTGGCGCATCACTTCAACGTACAGCCAGGCGTATCACTTCAATGTATAGCCAGGCGCATCACTCAAGTGCAACAGCCATGCGCATCATTCCAGCATCTCAGCATAGGCGCATCCCCGTACATAGTTAGAGTGAATCACCTCCTCGTCAGCATACGGACACTCTAGCAGGAGGAGTGGCTCTTCTAGCCTAACCAAATCAGGGCACGATAGCCCCAACCTGCGACTCTTCCAGCATAATAAAAATCGGGGCACGACCGTCCCGATCTTTGGATGCAACAGGCACCTTCAGCCTGTGTCGGGACTAGACGATCCCGATATTTGGATGCAACAGGCACTTTCACAGGGCCGATGGTGAAAAAACCAACTCTGCACATCTTCGTCTTCGGAAGCAGTTCATCGTCAACTCGCCAAGGCAGGGGACCGATCGAGTTCGTCTCTATGAAGGAAAGCTAAGTGAAATGAGAAACAAAACTCTTCACAAAAGCTATTTATAGGCCGGGGCAACCCTCGCCCATGCGCCAAGTGGAAGTCTTCTTATATCCTGTGTAATGAATTTGCATTAATGCCAATGAATCTGCATCTTTGTATTCAGTCAAGTCCAAACAGTCATTAACGCCTCGAAGAACTCAACAGATGGGCCAATAAGGATGCGGCAGATGTGCCGTCAGCACCATGCGCTTCGATGAGCCCAATGGGACATAAACCCATGTGCCTAGTGGGGCACAAACTGATGTGCCCACTTCAACTCGTCACCGTCAAGCATTTAATGTTATGTGACAGAGTCGGCAGCACGCTTTCCGAAGACTGAACAGTTGACAGCTTTTTACAGAAAACGAAGAGTCGCCAACGTCATCTTCATCATTACATTTTGTCAGCTACAGCTGTCCTTGCCACGTGGCCAGCCGATCACTTGCATGAGCCTCCACAGCCATGCTCCCAGAAATTTGCATGCGCCTCAAAAGCCATGCGCCTCCGACTTACCCCTGAGCCTAAAAGACAGAAGTTAAGTCCCTACATGCGTCTCTACAGCCATGTGCCCAGAAATTTGCATGTGCCTCAAAAGCTATGCGCCCTCGACTTACTCTTGATCCTAAAATAGAGAAGCCAAGTCTCTGCATGCGCTTCCATAGTCATGCATCCAAAAGCTCTGCATGCACCTCAGAAGCCATGCGCGCAGACTTGTCTGTGACCTCTGAAATTCATAGACCAAGTCGCCCCATGCGCCATTTCCTAGGCGCATCCGGACAGATCACCCTCTACCAAATCTGAGCAACCAATATCTCAGCAATGGCCGAATCTTCGTAATTGCCACGTATCAGCTCCACCACAGCCCAACAGTGCAGTTCAACAGATTTGACTTCAACTCAGTGCACATCGTCTATGAGTCCCACAGCATCAGCCATGTGGCATTCCCACGTACAGGTGCATCCTACATATGCGCACATGAGCGGACCGGTATGCTGCCTATAAATAGAAGGATCATTGCTTCACACACACACAAACAGATAGATCATCATATCTACCTACATAGACGAGAAGAGACACGTAACGTCTATTTCTCCTCTAAATGCTCCGGCATCCAGAGCAGCCCAGACCTTCAGAGAATCCAAGATCGTCGTCAGATCGTCAACGGAGTCAACGCATTACCACTCGCTCCACCAATACAGTTTCCAGATAAAAACAAAAGTGTACTCCTAGGACTACGTCTAAGTCCTATATTGTATACTGTCCTGTTTGTAATTGAAATACCAAAGTTTTAATCAATAAAACCTTATCGTATTTTCGATGGCAAACAAGCTGGCGACTCTGTTGGGGACTTCTTTCTCTTCTAACGAGAAAGTTGTGTCGTAATCTGACGACATCAAGCTTGGCTCCTCCCACAAGACACTCGTGGTGCACCTCAATCAACAGACATATGAGGAGTTCACCTCTGAAGGCAGCACAAGTCCTTCGAAGCGGCTGCCAAAGCCGAAGAAGACTCGCCAAGTCATGGTGTGGAAAGGAGATGCGCCGAGAACCACCACTGAAGGGGATGTGCCACCGCAGCCCACCTTTCCTGCTGACGTTCTCAGCAAGCAAGATGCGCCCACCAGTGCAGTGCACTGCCAGGGAAACGTAGTATTGACTGCATTCACCAATTGTCCTCTTTCCAATCGATGAAGATGTGCCGACGAAACAAAGGCGCATACAACTTCCCGCACATGAACTCTGGCGTGCAGGAGAGGGCCTCTGTTTTTGACATAATCACTCGTTGTCGTGGCGAGGATTAGTTGGATTCTGAGTACTATGCACCTTCGCAGGCTGGTACGAAGAATTCCAAGGTAGCACGGGCCATACGCCCCAAATGTGCTACGCTCACAGTGAACCGGAGATGCACGCTCAAAATCATGCACATTGCCGATGGTAAACTGCATAAAGTCGACTCGGGTGTATTTGTACTAGATATTAGCCGACTCTCAAAGTCCCTGTTTCGCTTGGGTGCATCTTTTGCGCTTGAAACCATGTCGTGCGAGGCAAAACTTGTGACTTTGAACCCATGCTCCCACGTGGGTTGTGCATGAAGTGGGTTCAAATCGTAATACATGTTGCTCCCCCACCAATGATTTGGGCGTATCTCATGCACTGAAACTGGGTCAGGGGGCGGCATTCACATGACCATCCTGACACTTGGCCTCGCCATACGCCTGAAGGGGGTATGAAAGTGAAACTCTCCCCTCATGATTTGTGTAATATGATCACTCACAAACGCAGATCAGGAGAGCAAACCATTAAGCACGATGCACCCCTCACGGGGCACACTTGTGCCATGGTCACCATCAACTGCTGTTGTTACAAAATAATGGCTCTATCATCCAGGCTGTCTGTGTTCTAGCTACTGCAATCTGTTGTACCCATCCGACGTCGTCTCGAAAAGAAGGTACCAATTGAAGATGAGTCAGAGCCCAAGATTGCTTCTTTCCATGTTGTCTCCAACTTCCATTCATCAGGAAGGAAGACAACCACCAATCCTTCGACCTCAGCAGCATCGTCCAAGAGCCAGCTGAGGAAAAATAAAACGATAGTCCCATCCTTAGGGGTGTTTGAGAGCACCCGGCCAAGAAAGAAGGTTCTAGCGAATGCATCAGCCGAGAGTGATCAAACTCCAGTTATCCATGACAACCCTCCACTTGAAGATGATGACATTCTCCAAGGAACCAACCCCGAGGTAGCTGGGGGTAGCCAGTACGAGGTCTCAAAAGGAGAAGCCCTTCCACAGGAAAGTGAGGTCGAAAGCGAGGCCTCAACCGATCCATCCACTTCCACCCATGTTATGCCAGTCTACATGGCTGGGAGTGGTGATGAAAGAGAGTCAGATGCTCCAGCTTCGGACGTCGTACAGCGTATGGACACCCTGGAAGGGAGCCTCAAAACCCTCTCTACCACCATACAATCCTTGACTAAAATGGTATTTGAGATTCGGACCACTCTGGCATCTCAAACATTAGCAAGGGCACATGTCTTCACCAGTCCCGATCCAGGGGCCAATGGAGAATCAAGTGTACCCCCTCAACGGGTATCTTCGGGCGCTGATAATTACACTGTACCTCGGACGTCGGCTCCTTCAAATATCGAGCTTCACACCTTACCACCCTCATCGGATCCCAGTTCTACAGAAGAGCTGGTTAACATGATCAGAGATCTGCGCGAGCGCTTTGAAGCACAAAACAAGCAGAAAGAACGTCAGAAGATGGAAATCCCGCAACTTTACCCTCTTGAGTGGAACAAAGTGATTTACCCTCCCAAGTATAAACCACAAACACTGACACCATATGATGGGAAGGATTCTCCTCGCTTGTATCTGAACTACTTCCAGTCTCAAATGGGACATCTGCCAAAGGAAGATGCCCTACTCACCAGCCTATTTGTCGGGGCATTGAAGGGAGTCGCTTACGACTGGTACTGCAGTCTTCTTGACCACTCCATATCATCCTTCGATGACTTAATACGCCTCTTCCTCGACTGATTCTACGACGGTAGGAAGGACATGACCATGTCATCTCTTAGAGAAGTGCGCCAGACAGAGAAGAAAACTGTTCGAGCCTTTATTGAACATTTTCGACAAGCAGGCTTAAGGTTGCCTCCGGGTTTGCCAGAATATGCACTGATTGATGCCTGCAGTAGGAACATGACTCCTTCAATCAAGCTCCGGTTTGACTCCACCTAGCCACCCGATTGGAGTTCATTGATCATCGAGGCCGAAGCTGCTGAGAAGAAGGCACGTAATACTCGCCTTCCGGGAGTTAACTTCCTCGCCTTTGATGATAAAGGAAAATGGCTTGCTACTAGCAGCAGTGGGTGCAAGGCGAAAGGAAAGCAGGCATTGACTGTCAACGTTTTGAAAAGCATGCAGAGGCCCGCTCAGAATCCTCCGTCAGCACCGAGGCTGAAGGAGGTCTACTCCTTCAATGACGAGGACACCTTACAACTCTTCGAGATGTTGAAACAGAGCGACAAGATCAAGTTGCCTGATCCTAAGCATCCTAACAAGGTAGACAGAGTGGGCGACCCGAGGTACTATCACTATCATCGGTTCGTTGGACATCCAACTCAAGACTGCTACATCCTCAAGAACTACATACAACGCATGATCAATGTGAACGTCATCTCAGTCGATTACGATGAGAAGATAGTCTCGACCAACATGGTGTCGCTCCAGTTCGGCACCTTATCGCCTACTACAACTCAAGATGGTGTTGTCTCCATCCTGAAGACAGAATTGGAGGTGGTCAACCTTCCGTCGACTCGTGACAACGCGAGTGGACTAATTCCACTCACCACTTCTCGGGGGCTAGCTCATGTGGGTTCACCCAGATCTCGCTCCGGAACTGACACAACCGGGGGTACATTCTACCTCCAAAGCTAAAGGCAAAAAGACCAAGTTTTGTTGAATGGTGACCTTCTCCCCCAATGAGGCACTTTCTGTACAAATGTGTTCATAGCAGAACGCTCAGCCTGAGGAAGCTCTTGTCGAAGTGGCACCTCCCATCACCACCTCGGCTACTCAAGGTGAAGGTCCTTCCCAACTTCCAGCAGTCGACAAACAGAAGCATAAGGAGGCCCGCTTCGACAGGCCTCTACGAAGAGACAACGCTTTGAGGTTTACTAAACCCCAAAACTTCGACAAACTGGCACAACTTGCCAGTACTCCAGCTCAGCTGTCCTTGTTCGAGCGCCTCCGCCTGTCTCAAGATACTCGGGAGGCTCTCTGCGAAGCCCTGAAGGACGCTGAGTTTTTCATCAGTCAGGTCAAGCAGCCTGAGGATGATCCAGCAGCATGTCCACACTACCATAGTGTGGGGAAGATCATCCCCAATATCGGATTAACTCAACAAGACAAGCTGCTCAAGAACAACAGGCACAACAAACCACTGTATTACAGAGGGTACGTTGGTGCCATCAAGGTGGATCGAATGCAGCTTGACCTGGGGTCTTCTCTCAGCATTATTCCCCGAACTCTGCTCCAAATGCTGGAAATCTCGATGCATCGTCTGACGGCATCCCACACTACAATCAGTGGCTTCAATGCCAACAAGAGTGAGTCGCTAGGGAAGATCCGGCTGAAGTGTCATATCGGTGATCTCCAGACCGATGGGTGGCCGTGGCTACACGAATATATGGTGGTACCATCCACTCTCCATCAATGTATGAAGTACGTATCCACCAACGGTATAGTCCGAACAGAGTTCGCTGATGTCGATCCTTTCAGAGGGATTTAGGCCTTCTTCACTGACTCTAATCTATACAAATCAATTCATCTCGAAGATGAAGCCAATGATGCCTATGATGAATCCGAAGCCGAAGCCTAAGCTGACTTGGAGGCAGAGATGACAATCGACGCTCCCCGAAAAGTGCGGCTCAAGAGTAAGCCGCCTCAAACACCGTCTCCTATAGTGGACAAACTTCGCGGGAGGGCACCAACTTCTCTAGGCAGATCATCCACTGAAGCCCCCTTGAAGATACGACTCAAGGGGAAGCCTCCCCAAGTGTCGGCTCCTCTCGTAGCAAACTATGTGGGAAGGCACCAGTCGCCAGAACACCAACTGAGGCACCTCTCAAGGTGTGGCTTAAAGGCAGACCTCCTCAATCTTCAGTCCCTCTTAAGCTTCAAGATAAGGCCCACGTATCCCTATCGGCACCAGAGCCAACAAAGGCCAAACTCCCAATAGGTTCTCCCGAACCACCTTAGGCTGCTCCAGTACTCAATGACGAAGAACTGGAAGAGTACATATCCGCCAATGTGGATGCATTCTAGTCTTCTATATTGGAATGCCATGTATACTCTAGATAATGCTCTACAGTCGTTGCAAACACAAATAACGATTGTTAATCATGTAAATTGAGTCATCCTGTACCAAGGAGTCTGTTATATAGTCCTACCTCGGAACTAGGACGGGAAACCTATCATCTTCCGTAAAGTCGAGCGTCACGAAGACCTTCTATCGACGGAGCCAGAACCCGACACCGGCAAGATGCAAATTTACCGGTACAACGATCGAGCCAAGTATCTCATCCAAAAGATGGGCTACAACCTGAAAAGTGGCCATGATCTAAACTATGGCAAGGGCCGATGTCTTCCCTTACGACTCCTTGTTCTGAAAGGGAAGCCACATGACTATTATCACTGTAGAAGCATGGAAAATAATAAAGAAAGATCCATGCGGCCAGGGAACCCCATGCGGCTCAGATAGCCTATGCGGTTCAGAAGAGCCATGCGGCTCAAACGAGTCCATGTGGCTCTATGATCTCCATGCGGCTCAGAAGAAAAGACACGTGGCTTGCAAACAGTTCTCCCCTCCGTACTGTACTGCATTAATTGCTTGGACGACTGACCACTCTGACGAAACGACAGGTCTGGCATAAAGAGGCAATTATGACTCTGTCATAATGACAGAATCCTAGGAAATCAAAGAAAATCTCTGACACAACCCCCCCGAGATCTAGAAAATACCATGCAGCCTAGACACGTGGACAGCCATATGCGGCTCGAGCGGAGACCCCCCCCATGCGGCCCAGGCTGAAGTTGTCCTAGTGACCCAGATCGAGACAGCCCTATGCGGCTCAAGCAGACGCAACCCTATGCGGCTCACAAGGATCGGCCCTTTGCAGCTCACAAAGATCATCTCCATGCGGCTCACTACCCATTGTATGGTCCAGATTATCATGTGGTTCGAAGATTCGGGGTCCACTCCCCAAGTTGCCCTGACACGTGGCCAAACCTTATGCGGCTCAATCCTTATGCGGCTCAGTGTCTCCCAGAACACGTGTCATAAAGCCAATCAATTTCCTAGATTTATCGCAATCAAAGATTGGGTCAAATCCCAATAATCTGGGACACATGGCAGGAGAATGAATTAAATTCATTCATTCAGATTCGCAGACATCAGCAGATCATCATCGTGGAGATTTATTCTAATCAGCATTAATTACTGATAGGATTTGGTATAATCTACACTAAATGGCCCAGATCCATTACACTCAAAATCAATGGCCCAGATTGATCGATCAACAGGCCGCCGCCACTTTAAGGGGCAATCATTGTGAACCCTAATAAGGCCCCCCCATTCTTATAAATAGCAGGGTGCCATTCCCTTGCGAGAAAGACACGCACACATACATACAGAGAGGACAACTCTTTTCGAGATCAGAAAGAGCACCACATACTTGGAGAGAAAAAGCAGAGAGAGAGCATAGAGAGCATTTCTTCAACGCTGAGCAATCTTCTGGAGCCAAGGCTGCATACCGATCGTCCAAGGAGTAAGGCAGAGCTGCCGTCGCTTTTCCAAGCCTCTATCGTCACCCCCCAGAATCTAAAATAAACAATTGTACTTAGACTGCTGTACCTAGGCTTTCGTCCCTAGGCTTTCTTTGTACAAGCGAGTTTGTAACGTGAAGTAAAAGTCCAGTCCTCCGATAATTGTTCCGCTCTTTTATATTTTATGGCAAACACGATGGCGACTCTGCTGGGGACAAACTTCTCCATGGCTGAGGAGTTGGTGACGCAGTCGGATACAGCCAAGCTTGGCTCCACGCAACAGAAGATGGTCGTCCGTTTCGACCAACAAACGTTTGAAGAGATGCTCTCTGAAGGAAGTGTTGGCCCGATCCAGAAGCGAACCTACACAAAGAAAGCTCGCTGCGAGTGGAGGCCAAAATCATTTGCTCCTCCACAAGCTCTGGACGGGGTACTCTCTGCTACCCAAGACGACGAAGGCGATTCTCATACGGCCCCACTTCGAGCAGTATAGAACTCTGCTGTCCCCAAGTCCGACAAAGGAAAGCACTACGATGCTGGACTTGCAGGGACAAAGAACGACTCTATGTGCCCCAAGAAGAAGCCAAGCACTCCTGTGGCCAAATCTGCCAATCACATGCAGGAGGCTCATGCGGGCGGATCTACCAGCCGCATAAAAAAAGTCTATGCGGCCAGTTCATCCAGCCGCATAAAGAAGACTCATGCGACTGAGACTCCCAGCCGCATAAAGAAAGCCTACGCGGCTACGTCTGCCAGCCGCATGAAGATTGTTGAGGACGGCGGCATGACTCCTACCCCGCACGGTTCTGTCTTCGACCGCCTGTCTTATGGTCCTGATCTCTTGTGCTCCCAAGAAGATATGTCTGACTCTCTCCAACATCACCTAGACTCTTCCTACTACGTGCCTTTACGCACTGGAGCGAAGAAGTCTAGGACAGCGTGTCACGCCCCAGTACCGAAATACGGAGATGGACTAGGCCAGCTACTCCATATGAGGTACGTAACGTCATACGACGATCGTGGCTATCGAGAGACTAGGGTGTACATGCTACAATCAAGTCTCCTATGGTCCCACAGAGTTCTGTCTCAATCATTCAAATCACATCAGCAAATAAATGAACATTAAAGATAAAGCAGTAAGGCGTCCCCGACGCTTCATCAAAATGATCATGAGAGACTAGCTTTATAATTTAGCTATCTCGAAGAGTCAGGAGTACAAAATTATACACAGCTGCAGTCTGTTTAATTACAATTATGTACTGACACAAAATATCAAGTAATCCGGCTAACAGGTGCCGGTGGCTAAACGCCGCAAAAGTATAAGCAGGAGTGGTGGAGAAGAAACCCACTCGAGTCCCCGAACCGCCATGCTCCTAGTATGCACCACGGATGTCAGGGAGGAAGATCGTGTCCTCCGGCTCTGCTACGAGATCTGGCCAAACAAAACCAGCGGGGTCAGCCCCGAATAGCAAGTACCGCCAAAGGGGCACAAGAGTTAAGATTAAAACCCAGTTAAATAGAATGATTGATAATAGTAATACTTATGCTACCATTATAGGGTAACGCCACATCCTCGAACCCATATGGCACCCTTACAACCAAACAAGGACAAAAGGTGCCGTATGGAGTCGGGACGCGTCGTACTCTATAACTTTCACATAAGTTAAAGGGTATAAACAATAAAATCTCCTGATCGTGACTTCGATCGATAGCCTATCGCAGCACAATAACCAACCCAACAATCAAACAAGAACATGGGTTGGATCATGTACCATGATAGACCATGTTCCTCAATCATTCACAGAGGTAGCACTTCACAATCAGAATAAGTCTTCCGTTCATAACTTCGGTCCACAGCCTGTCATAGTACGATAACCAACCCAACAATCAAACAAGAACATGGGTTGGATCACGTACCACAACAGTCCGCTTCCCTCGGTTATTCGCGAAAGGTAATAGGATACAAGCAAGTCGTTTTCACGGCCAATCAAGTCTACGAGTTTCTAGTGGGACGAGGTTATCCTCGCGTCATGCTATTAGAAAATCCTCAGATCGTATCTTTCCAGCAAGGCTAGCCAACCCAGGGGTTCGCGTAGACATGTGTCATTGAGCACAGGTCCCTCGTGAGGCCACCTTGCCAAGACATGTAATATATAGCAGGAATTAATCGGATACAGTCATCCACTCGTTGCGGACGACATAGTATCCGTGGAGACCAGCCGGCGCACCAAGACAATATCTCAGGGCGGCTGGTGTAACACGATCTCGGGACTCTGCCCTCCCCATGCATCTAGTATATTCAGTTACCTAGTTTAACCCTAGGTGAAATCTGGGATTTTCATGCTGTGGCCTGCATGATTATCCTCCTAAAGTCGTACTTTAGTACGAGTACCCCAAAGAGGATCCATGTCAATCAGTATGTCAACATATGCTACCCTCCTTAGTGTAATACATCATTGCAAATACGCCACGTGGAGTTACGAGTCATTTGTCGAGCATAAACAAGAACTGGGACATTCAGGTACATGTATCAGGTAGGAATACTTTGTTCTCCGGGGTCACATTAGTGCTTATATCATGCTCGGGACAAAAGGCGTAAGGATATAAAATGGGCATATAATATCTAATAAAATATTAAAAGCATACGCACAACAAGGCAGCGTGCGTGAAAAGTCATGCAAGCTTACACAAGGCAGCGTGCGTGAAAAGTCACGCAGGCTCAAGGAGAGAGCTGCGTGAAAAGTCACGCAGGCTCCAGGGAAGAGCTGTGTGAAAAGTCACGCAGGCTCAAGGAAAAGAGCAGCGCGAAAAGTCACGCAGACTCAAGGGGGAGTGCTGCGTGAAAAGTCACGCAGGCTCAAGGAGAGAGCAGCGTAGGTAAAAAGTCACGCACGCTACAGGGAGCAGCGTGGGTGAAAAGTCACGCACGCTACAGGGAGCAGCGTGGGTGAAAAGTCACGCACGCTACGGGAGACACGCTTCCAACAGGAAGCGTACCTAAGTCTGCGTACACAGTGCTAAAGAGCGCGCGTAGCTCAGTGTGCGTGGGCTAAGAAGCTCTGTACACTGCTCACTGTCTTCTCCAAACAGCAAGAACACCATGACAGAACCTAAAACTTCAAAACAACATAACTTGGTCATCCGAACTCCAAATCCGGATTTCCAAAGTTCCAACTTGGGTGAAATGGAATTCTCTTCCACATGGAAGCATCAAAACCCACAAAACTTCAACGAAAATAGATCAAAACTAAGGAAATCCGAAAATGATTAAAACTTAGATCTACAAAAATCAAAGCTTCAAAATAGAAATTTCCAAGTTCTAAACTAGTATAGATTGAGGAGAAGAACATGTTTTGGCAAATAGTTTTGTAAGAATCATTAACAAAATTATGGATCCTTCTCTTGAGCAAGTTGGTACTTGCCTTGGTTGGTGGAGAAAGTAAATGAGAAGAAGTAAATGAGAGGAGAGAGAAGGAGATGAGTTATTATATATAAAGATCTTGGACCCATGGGTTCATGATGAACCAAAGGGTTCAAGATGAACCATTGGTGAACCAAGAATAGGTTACCCAAATGAGCCAAAACTGTAGGCCCAAATGCAGAAAATAAATTAGGAAATAATAATTTGTCGAATATTTTTAGGAAAATGCATGAAGAAATACTGCATAATAAATATCGTATAAATATAAGATAAATACAATTTATCGGTTTACGTATTAAAATACGTATTCCAGGATCGGAGAGTGACATCTCTACCCTTCTTAGAAAAATTTCGTCCTCGGAATATCAGCCAAGACAGGATAGTGAAATCAGGGCAAGCAAGGCACAATCATATACAAGTTAACTATCATAGCAGTTATTATCATACATCACAAAGTGCAAAACAAGCAGGTGCAGATAAGCATGGAATCGTGTCAATAAGGTGCAAAAATATACCTTATTAGTCAAACAAATGCGGATACCGAGATCTGATCTCGTCCTCGCGCTCCCAGGTTGACTCTCCCGAAGAGTGATGGTTCCAAGAAACACGGACAAGGCTTATCGTCCGATTCTTGAGTACCTTCTCTTGCCGGTCCAAAATAGATACGGGTTGTTCCTCGTAAGTTAGGTCGGTACCAACGACTAACTCAGAATGATCGAGGACATGACTCGGATCCGGGACATACCCACGTAATTGGGACACATGAAACACATCATGTATGCCAGTTAACGAAGGCGGAAGGGCAAGTCGATAAGCTACATCGCCTACCCGAGCGAGAATCTTGAAAGGACCAACGTATCTTGGACTAAGCTTTTCCCGGGTTCCAAATCTGATGATACCCCGAGTAGGCAAAATCTGCAGAAACACTTGATCGCCAACTCTAAACTCTAGAGGCCTACGATGCTGATCTGTCCAATGACGATGTCGGTCCTGTGCAACTCGAAGGTGCTCTCTGGCTAACTTAACTATCTCCACAGTCTGCGTGATCAGCTCTGGTCCCAACAACTTCCGTTCTCCGACGTCGTCCCATACCAAAGGGGACCTGCACTTCCTTCCGTACAATGCTTCGAACGGAGCCATCTGAATGCTAGCCTGATAGCTGTTGTTATAGGAGAACTCCACAAGATGAAGGTGATCCTCCCAAGATCCGCTAAAGTCCAAGGTACACGCCCGTAGCATATCTTCTAACGTCTGAATGGTTCTTTCTGATTGCCCGTCAGTTTGTGGATGATAAGCAGTATTGAATCTTAACTTGGTTCCCAAACTTTGGTGCAAGCTCCGCCAAAAATAGGAAGTAAACCGCGTATCTCGATCTGATACTATACTAACTGGAACACCGTACTGCCTTACTATTTGCTTCATGTACATTTCCGCTAACTGCTCAGTAGTCTGTCCAACTCGGAAGGGAAGAAAATGAGCGACCTTCGTGAGTCGATCTACTATTACCCAGATCGCATTCTTGCCAGCCGGGGATCTAGGTAAACCGGTCATAAAATCCATCGTGATGTGCTCCCATTTCTATTCTGGGATAGGAAGCGGCTGTAGCAACCCTGCTGGTCTCTGCTGCTCGGCTTTTACCTGCTGACATACCAGACACTTGGATACAAATCTCGCTATCTCTCTTTTTATGCCATTCCACCAAAAAAACTGCCTGATATCTCGATACATCTTCGTTCCTCCTGGATGAATGGAGTAAATAGAACTATGAGCTTCGGACATAACTTCCTGCCGAAGGTCTCCACTCGGTACACAGAGTCTGTTTCCAAACCTGAGCGTACCATCTTCATGAATCACTAACTCCTTCCTACGGCCTGATTCACACTCCGACCGCAACTTCTGAATCTGTGGATCTCTTGCTTGTGCTGTCCTTATCCTCTCTACTAAGGTTGACTGAATCTGCATACTGGTCATTCTTCCTATATCCTCTGGCAAGACTACTTCGATTCCCATACTCTGAAGGTCTTCTAGAATATGCTTCTGCGAGGTCAAGATAAAGGCACTGTCTCTCCTACTCAGTGCATCTGCAACTATATTCGCCTTGCCTGGATGATACTGAAGATTTAAGTCAAAATCCTTCAGTAGTTCTAACCATCTTCTTTGCCTCATGTTCAAATCTTGCTGTGTGAATACGTATTTCAAACTCTTATGATCAGTATAGATCTCTACCCGATCCCCGTATAAATAATGCCTCCACAACTTGAGTGAAAACACCACAGCTGCTAACTCCAAGTCGTGAGTCGGGTAATTCTTCTCATGGTCTCGAAGCTGTCGAAATGCATATGCTATCACCTTTCCGTGCTGCATCAATACACATCCAAGACCCTTTCCAGATGCGTCACAATATACTGTAAAGCCTCCTGCTCCTACTGGAAGTGTCAAGATCGGGGCTGAGATCAATCTCTTCTTCAATTCTTCAAATGATGCCTGACAGCTAGCTGACCAAACAAACTCTACGTCCTTGTGCGTCAAACGCGTTAAGGGCGCAGAGATCCTGGCAAAGTCCGCCACGAACCTTCTGTAGTAACCAGCTAATCCTAAGAAACTCCGCACTTCTGCAACCGTTCTCGGGACTGGCCAATGCTCTACGGCCTCAATCTTCTTCGGATCCACTGACACTCCTGCCCCAGAAATTACATGCCCCAGGAACGAAATGTGATCTAACCAGAATTCACACTTGTCGAGCTTCGCATAAAGTTGATGCTCCCTCAATGTCTGTAAGACTGTCCTAAGATGTTTCTCATGCTCCTCTTCACTGCTGGAATAGACAAGAATGTCATCTATGAACACCACCACAAATTTATCCAAGTACGGCAGAAAGATGCGGTTCATTAAATCCATGAATACGGCGAAGGCGTTGGTTAGTCCAAAGGGCATTACTAAAAACTCATAATGCCCATATCTAGATCTGAATGCTGTCTTCGGTATGTCTTGCTCCCGGACTCTTACTTGATAGTATCCTGACCTAAGATCGATCTTGGAAAAGACGCTGGCCTTGCTCAACTGGTCAAACAGGTCATCAATCCTTGGTAGTGGGTACTTATTCTTCACTGTTACTGTATTCAGCTTGCGGTAGTCGATGCACATCCTCGTTGACCCATCCTTCTTGGGAACTAGAATCACTGGCGCGGCCCAGGGCGATTTACTGTCTCGGATGAATCCCTTAGACTTCAACTCTTCTTCATGTTGATACAACTTATCCTGCTCTGACGGCGACATTCTGTAAACTCTATCTGCAATAGGCCTCGTTCCAGGGTTCAACTCAATGCTAAATTTTACCTCTCTGACTGGGGGTATCCCTGGGAGCTCATCAGGGAAGACGTCGAGAAAATCTTCGACCACTCTCGGAATCTGTCCTGGCTCTGACACTGCTGCTGAGATGACGCCTCCGGCCTGATTCTTCAAGGTTCGAGTAAAGATGAACTGCTCCATCCCAGGAACACTAAATATGACCCTACCTCCTCTACAATCAATTGTCGCATGACTGTCTCTCAACCAGTCCATGCCAAGAACAACATCAAAATTCCCCATAGGGAATTCAATCAATGATGCGGGCAGTAAATGTCCACACACCTCCACCGGACATGAAAAGCGCACTCTGCTAACTTCTACGAGCCCATTGCCGGTGAGTATATCCATCCTCTCCGGCAATGCCTCAAACTCTAATCCAATTCGTGTAGCATATTGTGCAGAGATGAATGAATGAGTAGCGCCTGAATCAAATAATGCTACAGCGGGAAATGAGGTGACGAGAATTTTACCTGCTACCACGTCACTAGACGCTAGAGCCTCTCCCAAGGATAATGTGAGAGCCTGTCCCTGGCCCCGCTGAGCTCCTTGTTGCGGTCTTCCTCGACCATGCTGTTGCTGCCTCTGAGGGCCTTCGGCTTCCTGTGCCTGGCGGAACATCTGAGCCTGCATTGGTAGACGCTGGGCTAGGGGCCTTACTGCTAATACTGGCCCTCCACTCGGGGTTGCCACTGGAGCTAGCAATGCTGGAAACTGCTGAACTGGCCCTCATGGCCTCTGCATCATAGGACAAGTGGAAATACGATGGTCTGCACGACCACACCTCAAACATAAGCCATTCGCTGTCCGGCATACCTCCCTCGTGTGCCCTGCCTTCCCACAGAATGTACAGCCCTGGGGTGCTCCCTGACGCTGTTGTTGGTTCCTCGACTGCTGATGCCGAACTGGCGCTGTAGTAGTTGACATGGTCGTCCTCCGCGGTGCTCCTGCATCATGAATACGTACACCGAGTGCTGGTGCCGACGTTCGCTGCACTGCTCCTCCTCCAACCTGGGAATGAGATCTCTTCTGACCTCCTGTCCTCGATGCCAACCTCTGCTGGGTAAGCTCGTGCCTCCGAGCGGCCGTCAAAACAGCGTCAAACGTCTGGTAGTCGTGTCCTTCCACAAGCTGTAATAGTTCTAAATGAAGTCCCTGCTGGAACCTCATAGCTTTCTCTGGCTCCGTTGCAACCATTGCTGGTGCGAAACGGCACAATCTGCAGAACTCTGCTGCATACCCATCTACGGTCTTGCCTGCTTGCTTGAGACTGATAAACTTCTGCTGGAGCTCATATCGAGCTACTACGCCAAAATACTTGGCCTTGAATCTGTCACTGAAGGTGGTCCAACGAACAGGGCGTCTTGTACCAACTTCTTTTGAGGCCCACCAGTCGCGGGCAAGATCCTGAAGTACTAATTTGACCTGATCAACCTTCTCATCATCTGGAACCTTGGCTGCCACAAGAATGGCTTCAATGTATTGAATCCATGCATCCGCAGTGATGGCATCCTCCATGCCATCAAAATACCTCGGGTTCAAGCGACGGAACCTTCCTGATGCTCCCGAGTCAACCCCGGCACTCCTCTCAAGAGCTAACTGAATCCCCTGGTTCAGCAACACGTTCTGCTCCTGCTGCCGAGTCTGTTGCTGTTGGTGAGTGACAAGAATCCCTCGGACGATCTCCAGGAGTGCTACGGCATCTGGTACTGCCGTCGCTGCTGGTGCTGCAGGAGTTCCAATAACCTGCGGCTGCACTGCCTCTGGTCCCACTTCTGCTCGTGCCTGCACTGGAGAAGGTTCTCTCCCCTGTTGCTGCCCAGTCAAGCCATGCTCTTGCTGCTCTTCCTCATGGGCCTCAGCCGCTACTGAGAATGAAGCACCCCTATAGAGAAAGATATAAGATTATCAAGTCCGAACGAGGAAGATTTCGAGGATGCAAGTCAGGTTAGAGATCAAGGCAAGGACAGAGAATTCGAAACAGAATTTCAAGGGGAACAAGTTTTGATTGAGACTCCTAATAGTTCGCAATACCCCACAAGTCTGAAAATCAGACCTGCATGGGCCACCACTAAAACCTTGTCACGCCCCAGTTCCGAAATACGGAGACGGACTAGGCCAGCTACTCCATATGAGGTACGTAACGTCATACGGCGATCGTGGCTGTCGAGAGACTAGGGGGTACATGCTACAATCAAGTCTCCTATAGTCCCACAGAGTTCTATGTCTCAATCATTCAAATCACATCAGCAAATAAATGAACATTAAAGATAAAGCAGTAAGGCATCCCCGATGCTTCATCAAAATGATCATGAGAGACTAGCTTTATAATTTAGCTATCTCGGAGAGTCAGGAGTACAAAATTATACACAGCTGCAGTCTGTTTAATTACAATTATGTACTGACACAAAATATCAAGTAATCCGGCTAACAGGTACCGGTGGCTAAATGCCGCAAAAGTATAAGCAGGAGTGGTGGAGAAGAAACCCACTCGAGTCCCCGAACCGCCATGCTCCTAGTATGCACCATGGATGTCAGGGAGGAAGATCGTGTCCTCCGGCTCTGCTACGAGATCTGGCCAAACAAAACCAGCGGGGTCAGCCCCGAATAGCAAGTACCGCCAAAGGGGCACAAGAGTTAAGATTAAAACCCAGTTAAATAGAATGATTGATAATAGTAATACTTATGCTACCATTATAGGGTAACGCCACATCCTCGAACCCATATGGCACCTTACAACCAAACAAGGACAAAAGGTGCCGCATGGAGTCGGGACGCGTCGTACTCTATAACTTTCACATAAGTTAAAGGGTATAAATAATAAAATCTCCTGATCGTGACTTCGGTCGATAGCCTATCGCAGCACAATAACCAACCCAACAATCAAACAAGAACATGGGTTGGATCATGTACCATGATAGACCATGTTCCTCAGTCATTCACAGAGGTAGCACTTCACAATCAGAATAAGTCTTCCGTTCATAACTTCGGTCCACAGCCTGTTATAGTACGATAACCAACCCAACAATCAAACAAGAACATGGGTTGGATCACGTACCACAACAGTCCGCTTCCCTCGGTTATTCGCGGAAGGTAATAGGATACAAGCAAGTCGTTTTCACGGCCAATCAAGTCTACGAGTTTCTAGTGGGACGAGGTTATCCTCGTGTCATGCTATTAGAAAATCCTCAGATCGTATCTTTCCAGCAAGGCTAGCCAACCCAGGGGTTCGCGTAGACATGTGTCATTGAGCACAGGTCCCTCGTGAGGCCACCTTGCGAAGACATGTAATATATAGCAGGAATTAATCGGATACAGTCATCCACTCGTTGCGGACGATATAGTATCCGTGGAGACCAGCCGGCGCGCCAAGACAATATCTCAGGGCGGCTGGTGTAACACGATCTCGGGACTCTGCCCTCCCCATGTATCTAGTATATTCAGTTACCTAGTTTAACCCTAGGTGAAATCTTGGATTTTCATGCTGTGGCCTACATGATTATCCTCCTAAAGTCGTACTTTAGTACGAGTACCCCAAAGAGGATCCATGTCAATCAGTATGTCAACATATGCTACCCTCCTTAGTGTAATATATCATTACAAATACGCCATGTGGAGTTACAAGTCATTTGTCGAGCATAAACAAGAACTGGGACATTCAGGTACATGTATCAGGTAGGAACACTTTGTTCTCCGGGGTCACATTAGTGCTTACACAAGGCAGCGTGCGTGAAAAGTCACGCAGGCTCAAGGAGAGAGCTGCGTGAAAAGTCACGCAGGCTCCAGGGAAGAGCTGTGTGAAAAGTCACGCAGGCTCAAGGGAAAGAGCAGCGCAAAAAGTCACGCAGACTCAAGGGGGAGTGCTGCGTGAAAAGTCACGCAGGCTCAAGGAGAAAGCAGCGTAGGTAAAAAGTCACGCACGCTACAGGGAGCAGCGTGGGTGAAAAGTCACGCACGCTACATGGAGCAGCGTGGGTGAAAAGTCACGCACGCTACGGGAGACACGCTTCCAACAGGAAGCGTACCTAAGTCTGCGTACGCAGCGCTAAAGAGCGCACGTAGCTCAGTGTGCGTGGGCTAAGAAGCTCTGCACACTGCTCACTGTCTTCTCCAAACAGCAAGAACACCATGGCAGAACCCAAAACTTCAAAACAACATAACTTGGTCATCCGAACTCCAAATCCGAATTTCCAAAGTTCCAACTTGGGTGAAATGGAATTCTCTTCCACATGGAAGCATCAAAACCCACAAAACTTCAACGAAAATAGATCAAAACTAAGAAAATCTGAAAAATGATTAAAACTTAGATCTACAAAAATCAAAGCTTCAAAATAGAAATTTCCAAGTTCTAAACTAGTATAGATTGAGGAGAAGAACATGTTTTGGCAAATAGTTTTGTAATAATCATTAACAAAATTATGGATCCTTCTCTTGAGCAAGTTGGTACTTGCCTTGGTTGGTGGAGAAAGTAAATGAGAAGAAGTAAATGAGAGGAGAGAGAAGGAGATGAGTTATTATATATAAAGATCTTGGACCCATGGGTTCATGATGAACCAAAGGGTTCAAGATGAACCATTAGTGAACCAAGAATAGGTTACCCAAATGAGCCAAAACTGTAGGCCCAAATGCAGAAAATAAATTAGAAAATAATATTTTGTCGAATATTTTTAGGAAAATGCATAAAGAAATACTGCATAATAAATATCGTATAAATATAAGGTAAATATAATTTATCGGTTTACGTATTAAAATACGTATTCCAGGATCGGGGAGTGACACAGCACGAGCTTGGCACGCTCGGTCCGCTGATCCTGTCTCTGATCATCTAAGCGTCCCGTATATCGTTATGCGGGCCTCAGATAGAAAGTTGTACAGAACCACTCGAGTCCAGCCCCCAGTGGCAAACGGACAGAAAAGTGCACAAAAGTCTCCCAAAATCCTGGGAGCAAGCATGGTCGATTCAGACCAGTCTGACTTGCGTGAGGCCATCCTCCACAAACGCAAGAAAAGAAAAGACGTATCGGGGTACAAAAAGTCCTCCCACGGACGTCGCTGTACCCAAGTCATCATCAACTGCTGTTGCAATAATGTGACGATGCGAGAAGACCGGCAGTCCGTCTTTCAAAGACTGCAACAGTCATCTTCAGAAGACGAGGTACTTCCCGTCGTCTCCTGTAACTCTGCTCGAAAAGTCCCCGCTGATGGAAGGAGGAAGAAGACAAATGTTCCTAGCCCGAAGATTTCAACCACTGCGACTAAAAGACTGTCGTCTAAGCGGGTGCCCACCACCGGAGTTTTCCAAGGTACTCACTCTAAGACAAAATCTACTACAGTGGGAGATTCATCCTCCATAATACAGGGGGTTACTGGGGCTGGGGGTAGCCCCCCTTCGAGCCTCCACAGTAATCCGATGTTCCAAGAAGACGAGCCGGGGAAGACAACTCTCCTATTAGATGCAGCAAACCTCGACGTCCATGAGGACGTCCACAACTCCCAAGACGAGACGAACTCGGAGACTGGGGATAATGTTCCTTCCGAATGTGAATCAGAAAGGAATATACCCACATACCCCGATGACTTCTTACTACAGGGGTACGATTCGGAGGGCGCTTCCTCCACCGTTTCGTCTATCTCTCCTCATGTGAAGACGGTATTCATGACAGACAGCAGCCAAGGTGGTTCCTGCGATCGCCAATGCATCGACTTGCTCGAAGCCATATTGCTTGCCTTGGTCAAGTCTGTGGATGAAATCAAAGAGGCCCTTCCAACTCTGCAAGGAGGGACGCCTGGCCAAACAAGCGCGGGACCTGCGGTCAATGCGGACTCGAACTCAGCGGCACCGAACCCGGGCAACAGTCCTCCCGAAGTAACGGCCCCCACCGCTGTGGATGAGGCCCGAGAAGCAAGAAGAGAGGTCCAGGAGCTCCGAGCCATGTTTCACGCTAGAGAAACCTCTCAAGACCTCAGAATACGGCAACCATAGCCTGCTGCATGGAGGGATGTCCCCTTTTCTCCAAGATATAAGCCGTTCAATATTAATTCTTATGATGGCAAGACCTCCGCAAGTCGGCACATCACTTACTTCGAGGTCACCACCGACCATCTACCCCATGATGATGCCATTCTCACACGATTATTCATCGGGGCATTGGAAGGAGTCGCCTTCGACTGGTATCGCAATCTGCCGGACAACTGCATCCACTCCTTCGCCGGCTTCAAGCGCATATTCTTGGAGAGATTCTACGAAGTAGGGCAGGACATCACCATGTCCACCCTCATGGACGTCGTTCAAGGGAAGAAAGAGCTGACAAGGAACTACATCGAGCGGTTCCGCCAAACCGCCATGAAGTTGCCCTCTGGAAACCCGGATTCCTCCTTGATTGAAATTTGCCAAAAGAGACTGCTTCCAACAATCAGTCTTTGGATGGGCGAAAGTCAATTCAAAGACTGGAAGACGTTTATCATTAGTGCCACAAGCACCGAAGAACGATTAAAGAAGGCTCGCCAACTGAGATTGCACATCTCGGACGGAGAGAACAAGGGCAAGCGTCCCAACAACGACAATAGGGGTAGCCCCTCCAACAATCGGGACAGCAGGGATAAGCAGGCTATGGTGGCCGATACAGTACAGAAACCTGAGCCAAAGCCAGCAGACAAACAATGGCCGCAAATCACTTACTCCTTCAAAGACGGTCACGTCAAGCCCATCTTGGACATGCTCATACAAGGAGACAGAATTCAGCTTCCTCCACCAAGACGGGAACCGCGGCCGGCAGAGATAGAGAACCCAAAGTACTGCCATTATCATCGCTACGCCCGCCATGCTACACACGACTGCTACCAGCTAAAACGGTACATCCAAAATCTCATCGATTTGAACGTACTGGCCATCGATTTCGAAGAGGTAATGATGGCAGCCAATATGGTGTCAGTACAATTCGGCAGCTTCCCTCCGACGGAAGCTCAAGACGGTGTGATCCCCATACCTCTAGCGATAATAGAGATTGCTAATCTTCCACCTCCCCGAGATCAGGCTGCTGGTCTAGTGCCCCTCACTACATCACGAGGAGAGGTCATGTGGATCCATCCAGACTTGGTATCGGAAGTAACTCGGCCCATATCGTCTTCTACTTGCAAGAAGAAAAGTAGAAAAGTCAGGACCTGCCACACAATCTCGACAGACATCGAAGAAGCTACAGCCGTCGTCACGCGGTCTGGGGCGCAATCCCAACCTGTGGTTGACAATCCAGCTGAAGATCATCAACCCACTACAACTGATGCTCCGGGACCGGCTCAGCCTCCGACAACCGACAAGCCTAGGCCGAGGGAGACTCGCTTTGACAAATCCCTCCGAAAAGAGGCAGCACAAGGGCTGGAGAAGCCCTACAACTTCGACATCTTAGCGCAGTTGGCCAACACACCGGCCAAGTTGACATTATACGAACTTCTGAGACTCTCCAAGGATGTTCGTATAACTTTGAGCGATGCACTCCAAAATGCCGACGTATACCTGGCTCAGGTCAACCTCACGGGAGAAAGTCCGCCTGTAGATCTCCAAGACAGCGCCTGCACGGGAGCAATACCCAACATTGTCTTCACTCCGCAGGACATGCTCATCAAAACCAACCTGCATGATCGCCCGCTATACTACACTGGATACATCGACGACATAAAGGTGGATCGGATGCACATTGATCCTGGCTCTTCTATAAGCATTATCCCGAAGGGTCTGCTATATCATCTCCGCATCCCAATGCATTTCCTTACGCCTACAAGCACCGCCATCAGCGGTTTCAATTCGAACAGGAGCTACCCAATTGGGAAGATTCGTCTGAAGTGTCAAATTGGCGATCTCCAATCCGAAGTCACCTGCTACGTTATAGATGCAGACACTTCTTACAACATCCTCTTGGGGCGTCCATGGATACACGATTATATGATCATGCCTTTCATGCTACACCAGTGCTTCAAATATGTCGACAAACACGGCTTCGTGAGGACGAAATTTGCTGATATCGATCCCTTTAAAGGGGTCGAATCCTACTACTCAGACTCCTGCCTATACGAAAAGTCGAAGAGGCACCTTGAGGAAGGAGATGTGCAAGCTCGTACCGAGGCAGCCACATGATCAGAAGAACCTCTGACGATCCACCTCCAAGCTCGCAAACCAGGCAGGTCCGCACCCCTTACTGCCACTCTGCGTAAGGACGCAATCAGCCTCTCGGCACAAGAAGAGCAGATGATAATCCGGCTGCCAAGGTCCGGCCAAATGCCAAGACCCACAATGGAGCCACTGACAATTAGGCTGCCGAGAGCCGGCCCGCCGCAAACGGAGAAGCTCAATCCCTCCGACAAGCCTATGACGATACGCCTTTCCAAGAAGGGTCGTCACCCCGATGCAAGGCCTGGAACTTCTAGCGAGCCAACCACTCCCCGCCCAGTATCGAACGCCAAGCTGGGGGTCGCTAGTTTGCTAATAACTCCACGCTCTGCTCTACCAGCCGAACCACTGACGATCAAGCTGCCCAGGTCGTCCTCTCAGTCTTCATTTACACAGGGGGTAGTCGAAGAGGAATCGGAGCTAGCCAAGTATGTGGCTGCCCACACTGATGTTCCCTCCGCAGATGATGTAATCCCCGTAGAAAAGATACCTTACTTCATCAATAAAGGGCTATCTTTGAACTACCTCGAGCTTAAAGCTCTGTACAATGTATGCTATGGAACACGGTATAGGCACTCACCTCCACACACAGGTGACAAATGTGCACACCGTAATCCAGCTTACTCCAGCGGAAGATGCTTACCGCATAATCGAGGGAGGGGACCATCCAATCATCTTCGGCCGGAAGGACGACCCGCATCCCTTCACCGTAGAAGAAGTCGTGTGGTGGCCCACGCAGGTCAGTCTTCGCAAATCACACGAACTCGTGATAGTACTTTAGTTAGTTGTACTATTGCGAGCCTGCGACTAGGAAATGCTCATTCACAAATTAAGAATTAATTTAATTTAAGAGAATGACTAGGACTAGGAGTCCCTTACAAATTTACCGATGGGTAGTCTAGGTCATAAATTTTAGATGAGGCTATTAATTTTGATAGTTTTTTTCAGATCCCCATAGGTACACTATTATCTCTCGATATGAAGACACGATCCAAAGCGGATAGATTATTCACTTGGTGAGACAGGGCTTCATATAAGTTATGATCTAACCACGATAAATTGTTCAATTCCTTCTCTTTGCCTCTTTAGATATCATCCCCATATATTAGTCTGAATTGCCTATTTAGTTCCTATTTTTCCTATGAATAATTATTTTATATAATTTCTGATTATGTTACCCATATATGAACCTCACGTTAGTTTCGATTCAAGTGTTTCCCCAAAGGATTGAGTACACATGGAATAGTTAGAATGTTTGTATTTCTTTGTCCTCAGTTATTTCCCCTGTTCAATCTTTTATCTTAAGGGTTGTGACTGATAGGACAAATGCTTACACTTTATTTCATAGGCAACTTGTTTGAATCTCTAGGAGCTCATGGATTTTTATAGATGTAGTTAAAAGAATGTTAGTTAACTCATAATGGCAGGACAGCAGCGCACTGTCGCCATTTATTTAAATTATAAAGACTCTGGATTCCCTGCAGCCAGCAGCGCACTGGCAAGACACGACCCTAGAGTTGAAATTTTTAAAGAAATTATAGGTTATAGAATATTCCTAAAAACTATGGCTAGTGGTCCTCCTTGATCATAGTCATCCAGGTGTCGAGATAAGATAGAGTATCTGATAGCATATCACATCTGAATCACAGAACCAAGGGTTTACCACAGCCCGAGTATACGGGTGAAGCATAATTCTCGGTAAAATGACTTCAGACGTGATTACATGTCTAGGATACTAAGGAGGATAGGACAATGCCATATATGTCCCATAAGATCCAAAGCCAATAGTAGTAGAAGTTTGTAAGTTTGGTAGCATGTCTTCCGACCTAGCACTCCGTATGATCCTCGTGATCTATTGATGAGGAAATTGATTGACACTAATAGATTTACCTAGAATAAAGAATTCAGGAGTCCATAAACCATTAGTCGACCAAGGTTATAAGGATAAGATGATAGTGGGATGTCTATAGAAGCAAGAACACCAGGTGAAGTTTGATTCCCTCTAAACTCGAACTACTTGTGCCGCCTTTCAAAAATCTCGCATAATTGTATTCGACTATCTTAACAAACGCTGCTGTTACAGCTTAGTTTTGCAAGCTCACTCTGTTCTCGAGCTTAATTCAAGGCATATGTTTAGTGGGGATGCCTGCTAACTTATTGTCTAATCAGAATCAGTATATTATGGTCTGATCAACCATAATGCAATTGGTTCGCTCTTCATTTAATTACACTATGTGGATGGAGATATATCGGTATCTAGGATCTCATCCGCGACTGCTTTGACAATTTCTCTTGAATTATACGTTCGTCTTTGGATCACATGATTGTATTCAGTAACATCTTTCTTGAACTCTTTATTGTTTTGTCTCTCACTGATTTGGAAAGACAGAAGCTCATAATTGGTAGAGAGATACCGAGTATCCCCATGGCTATGGTAGTTGTATACACGAGGGTAGCTATCGTCAGCCAGCCATGTGATTGAGTTACTCGTTCTCCTCTCAACCCCAAACTATTATCGTGACTTTCTAGCTACCTGAATTTGAGAATGATTAGGGTTTTACCCTTAGTCGAAATGCCAACCCAAGAGACCATCTATCCTCAAGGAACCAATTGTTGTGAGCCTCTAACTATTTGCTGGAAGCTTGCATTAACTAGCAATCCTTAAACCTTAACCCAACCTTTCCTCGACCAAAGCCCACAGTTTAGACATGAGATGAATAGACAAGGATGAAGACAATCATTTACCGTGACTATGGTAGATGCTCATCCCGAGATTGGTTTCCAACAAATATTACCCTAGTTATATAAATTTTGATATTAAGACCTAACTAGTGTTGGAACACCACAGTCACTAGCTTAGCTAATACCATAGATTAAATACCCTGTCAAATTGTGATATACCAGTTGTCAACAACAATGCATGATCACTACCGCCCATACCACTAGAACCCTTATTACTATAGTCTGACAGGTTTGACACAACTAGAGTTTTACGACTCAGTTGTTAGAAATCTTTTAGATGATGTGCCTTAGAATTGGTTACCCCGTCCACAACTCTTGTATACTGTGGACAAGAATGTCATTCTATTTTCTCGACCATGTGTCATTGTGCACACTCATTTTCCAATTATTGAGGAATAATCTTCGACTTGACTTATATCTACCATATTTCGTTACGTTGTACCTTATTCTTTATTATCGAGAATCGAGGTACGATATCCTGACATTTGAAATCCTTCTAACCTCATTATTCCTAAGACCATGCCCTAACTTCTAAGGTGGGTAGACTGTAAGCCTTCCAAAATTTTGGAATATACAAGGATTACCGTTTGATTTGAATAATTTTCATTTGGATGATAATTGGTGCCTCTTGGACTCCCACTTTCCATTTAGATTATTTTGTGTCCCCGGCCGTGTCACTAACAATCGGAGCACGAGACCAGTTGTTACCTTTCAGCAAATTTTGTATGCAAGATCTAGATGAGTCCACCTTCATCTAGGTATATCATGTCCCACTCAAACATATCCTCTTGTACTCTATTTTTTTATGGTACGACTTTCAGGCCAAAAAGGACTAGTTATAACCCTTACCATAATACTCGTATACTTTTCGACTACAATTAGAGACTCTAACTCGACTCGAACCTTTTGACCCAATATATGGTGGTGATCTACTCGAAGCCACTACGCACATGTCACCAGTGTGCCACTCAATTGTGCCTTCTCGTGCTACTTAAACACAGAAGTCACGGAAGACATATTTCGGGCTTTATGAACCTAGCTAACCAACCTGACTAGCAACTAGCTCAACCCTTTAGGTAGAAACCTATTCTAGGACACCCTAATCTAGATAGAATGGTTTTATCATTGGGATCTTGTCTAGTCCATATAGATTGAAATCCAATGTTCATCCAACCAACGACTGATGTCCAAATAGAGAACCCATTAAGACCCCAATCTTGATTTTTCAAATTCCGTTCCGTTATGGAACCTTGGTTGAATTAGAATTTTGAGAAATGACTTCTGTATTGCACGGATGGCAGGCTACTCTAAGTAACGAAGGGCTCTTTGACGTAGCAAGTGACTGGACTAGTAGCCCAATCTAGCAAACAAGTCAGTGGTTCGTAAACATTTTTTAGCTGTACCGTCGAAAACTCTCTACCGCTCTTGAAACTTCATAGTTGCTTCCGATTATTCTGCCTTCTCTTCCTGTCCTCCCTACTTCGGGGCGACGAATAGTCATGCTTACTAGAAATTACCAATATTTTTTTACTACTTGTGTAAATTTGTTGCTGTTAAATTTTGGATTGCTTGATAGATAGGAGAGGGTTGCAGATGCCTTATGCTAACGGATATCTGTCGGTAGTTACTTTTTGCAATGAGCTGGAGGGTTACAATGTTATGACGTCAGGTGTTTGAAGTGGATAGGGTGACCAAAGGTGGGTAGAAGTCCTCGATGATTCGTAGTTTCAGAATGGCTAGGAGAAGGTATAAATATTCCTGAGAAATTAAATTTCAAAAGATTAAAGTAATAGTGGATTTTTGAATTTTAGGCATGTTTATGAGTTAGAATTTCGAGGACGAAATTATTTTTAAGGTGGGTAGATTTGTAGCATCCCTTCCCGAAAATTTTAAAATATTTTGGGATTATTTATTTTTATTGAAATGGTGATTTTTAGATTTTTATAAATAATTATTTGGTTAATTATTACGGTAGAAGACTTTAGCCATAGCTAAGTTTTGAAGTACAAGACGGCTAGGAATCATGGCACGGATAGTGCAGTAGCGTGCTTTGACTAGTGTTTAGCCATGGTAGGGGAAGACCAAGCCATAGTGATGCCCTAACTAGAAAAACTAGGCTAAGTTGTGACATGACCATTATAAATAGCTTAATTATTTATACTTAACATTATTTGACATAGGAGACCCGGTTGAACCAAGCTAGTCCAGACTAGACCCGAACTAAGCTCAAGCCCATGTAGACATGTAGTAGGACCAAATGCAGCCTTGTAGGCAAGTTTGGTAAATGCAAATATTTTGTATGCATTTTAGAAGTTGGCCATTATTTTCTAAATATTTGTTATAGGTAGATCATAGGCATTATTATTATTAAATAGTATTTTACAGTAATTGTACAATTTTCCGGACCCGGATAAAGGTGAATGGTATGGATTCACCAAACCACCATTTAATTATTTAATTATTTTATTATTATTTTGTGGTGATTAAATAAATGGATCTATTACTAGTAGATATTATTAATATTTATTTATAATTATAATATTGTATTGCCTGTATGGAATTTATGGTATTTATATATATAAATATCAGGATATATATATATATATATTTTATATATCGGCATGTAAATGTATTTATAATTTATTAAGTGTATGTATATATATATATATATATATATATATATATATATATTTATATATATATATATATATATATATATATATATATATATATATATATATATATATGTATGTATGTATAGGTATATATAAATATATACTATATACGTGTATATGTGTATATATTATTTAAATGCATATTATATAAGTGTATATATATATATATGTGTGTGTATATGGGTGTATATATAGATATACATATATATTTATATATGTGTGTATATGAATATATATATATATATATATATAAATATATATATATATATATTATATATAGATTATATATGTATAATCTATATAGATTATATATAGATTATATCCCAGCCATTAAAACCCCTTTAGTTATCGGCCCATCCTTCCAGCTCGGCCCAAAACCAAGCAGCCCATCAAAGCACCGACCCCCCCTCTGTTATTAAACAGAGCAAAACCGCTTCGGCATATGTCGCGCACAGGGAGATAGGAATCGAGAGATCGATTTCTCCAAACCCTAACCCGTACCAGAGCCGCGCCACCCCCTAGACGTCCTGGCGACCCAAACGCCGACGGCGTAGCCACCGCCGGCACGGTAAGGCCGGAGCACGGCCGCACGCGACAGGGAACAGCGCCACGCACATCGGGCAGCAACAGCAGCGACGAGGCCACTTCGTCTGGTGTTTTCTCCGCGCACGGTCGACGATTCTTCGAACCGTTTGTTCAGGTATAGACTCAATATATCCCTCTTAATTCCCCTTTAGGTAGATTTAATTATTCAGCGATAGGTTGCCCGAGAAGTCGATTAGAAGATCGACGAAAACCTATAAAAACAGAACACTATTTTCAGTCCAAGAACCCCTGTTCGATGATCGATTATGATCGATCCAGCGACTTATTAGAAAATCTATTTAAAGAGACTTTTAGACAACATATAGGGCTTCACAACCCTTTTTGCGGAATTTGAATTCATCGACTGAGCGTCGAGAAATCGAATCCCAAAGTTTCCCAAAAACCTGTTTTAAAAACATTGAAATTGTTCCACACGACGTGCGTCACGCCAATCCGGACAACGTGGTCGTGAACCGAATGCATCGAAAGCTGCGTAAAGGTTACGTGGTCGTGTGGGCATTGACGGAATTCGAATTGGTTGCGTGAGCGCGACGAATTTGATGCGTATTCGTCAAAATTTATCGTATCGTGTACTTTGCAAATTCTCTAATTACTTTGTGCACGTTCGTCAGATCGAGACAAAACTTGTGCCAGCAGGACCGTATCATTCTTCTGGTCCTGTATGCCAAGTTTGGTCCAATTCTGAGACAGTTGAATCGTACGTCGTTTTGCGGGCCCTACGGTCCCACTCAACGGGCGATTTTGTGCACGGCCCGCCGAAATCCAACTTTGGACATACAGTTGGGTTCGTATCGAAAAATTGGATCCGTAGATATATAGTTTGACGACTTTAGAGACCGTTGACTCTGGCACGCTTTTTGGTGCAAAGCGGGTCTAACGGCGGACACCGTTTTGGCCCGAAATTATCGTTTTGCCCCTGTGTCCAGAATTGGACTTAAGGACAGGCAATCCTAGCTATTTTGACTATTCTGAGAATATTGGAAATGTTTATTTCAACTTCCAGGGACTGTTGTACGAGTTTTGACCATTGTGGTACATTGAGTAATTCAGACTGTCGATTTCACCAGCAGAGGACCACAGGCGAGTACAGTTTATTGTCTGTATTTCGATATTGATTTTCACTATATTTTATTGATTGGCCATTGGTTATGTGATTATTTTCTAGTATAAATTGTTGAGTCGGGAATGAGAAGTACCAACGATGTGTGATCTGACCTTAGACAGTGTAGACAGTGATTTATTATTACAAAGTAGACAGTGTAGACAGTGATTTATTTATTGCAAAGTAGACAGTGTAGACCGTAATTATTATTGTATTTAAACTGTGTAGATCATGATTATTAATTTGTAGACAATGTTTCTTTATTTCAATATTTGTTGTAGACAGTGTAACTTTAGACAGTGTAACTTTAGACAGTGTAGACAGTGTCGCATAATTGTCCCGAGACCGATCACATATCAAAGGTACTTCTAACAGTTGGGGAAAGTATTTTGCGTCTATTTATTGATATTGGTTTTCCGTATTTACTGTTTATTTTCAAAACTCATAATTGATGTCTAACATTTGTTTTATAGTCATTTTCTTTATTTGAAATTGCATTCAGTGAATTGTGATCGTTCCATTCCTGACTGGAAACCAACATTTTTAGGTTAGCCGTGGATTCACTTAGCTTGGGGAGTGACGGGAATACTTGCGGACAAAAGCCTAGAGACTAGCTAGATAGTGGAGTTGTAATCATTTATATAATTGTACAAGTTTATATTTTTCAGCAAATATAAAACTTGTGATCGTTATAAGTTAAATTAATTATGTGAATGAGCATTATTTGTGATTTTGATCTTCATGGCCGTAACAGCGTTCTACCGCCGACACTGCGGCGTAGGCTGGCTTGGACACGTCTTGTATCCGTTTAAAAAAAATGGGTGCGGGTCGTGACAAGTCGACCTTGGATCAGATGCCGGGAGACTGCCTCTATATCTTTATAGCCCCCAATCTAAATATCTCATACAGAAACAGGGGTATGATCTGGAGACAACGCCAGGCTTGAACAACGGTACTGGACGACGATTACCTTTGAAGCCACCGGTCCCGGCAGGCAAACCACGGGACTACTATAGCAAGACTCGATGTTGATTAGGGTATGTAACACCTACGACGACCCCTGAAAGCTCAGATGAAAAATGCGACTGGCATTCACATTCAACCAGGTCACCAACTTCTGACTCAAATACCAGCATCGGAGATGTATTCAGACAAGTCTTGTCAGTCAACATGGCATTTGCCGACGCTTACGAAGAAGACGAAGACATCCCCGAAATCCTCGAGCTAAAGCCATGGGCCCAGCAGTTGGATGCGCAATGGGAAAAGCAGTTCGAACTGAGAGAACCTCCTACTGAAGATGAGGTTATACAGGTCGACCTCGGCAGCGAATCTTCTCCAAAACCAATCTTCGTCAGTAAAAGCTTAACAGACGAAGAGCGAGAATCGCTGTTGAAACTTGTCAAAGAATACATTGATGTGTTCGCCTGGAGCTATGAAGACATGCCGGGGTTAAATCCTGATATTGCTCTTCATAAGCTCAACATTCGGCCAGATGCAAAGCCAGTCAAACAACAACAGCGATGCTTCCGCCCGGGCATCATGGATGCGATCGAGGCCGAAGTCAACAAACTGATAGCCAGCGGCTTCATTCGTGAGGAGCAACATCCTGACTGGGTCGCCAACATAGTACAGACCTCAAGAAGAATGGGAAGATTCGAATCTGCATCGACTTCCGTAATCTGAACGAGGCATGCCCCAAAGATGAATTCCCCCTTCCTATCACAGACAACATGATTTACAACACCTGCGGCTTCGAACGTATGTCATTTATGGATGGTTTCTCGGGGTACAACCAAATTAAGATGTCTTCTGACGACGAAAAGCATACATCATTCCGAACACCGATTGGCACATACTGTTACACAGTCATGCCTTTCGGTTTGAAGAATATCGGCACCACATATCAAAGAGCCATGAGCATCATCTTCAGAGACCACTTACGCAAGACAGTGGAATGCTATGTTGATGACATCACCGTCAAGTATCGCTATAAGGGAGACCATCTGCATGATCTGAGGACGGTATTCGACCTGATGTGAGCGCACAATTTGAAAATGAACCCTACGAAGTCCTTCCTGGGCGTATCCAGCGGAAAGTTCTTGGGCTTCATCATCACCGCCCAGGGTATCCATGTAGATCCTGAGAAGACAAAGGCAATCATGAAGATGGGTCCCCCGAGAAATCTCTGCGAACTCAGAGGCCTTCAAGGGAGGCTAGCTTACCTTAGGAGGTTCATTTCTAACCTCTCCGGGCGATGCCGACCATTCACCCACCTCATGAAGAAAGGCGTCTCGTTCGTATGGGACGAAGAATGTCAGCGGACCTTCGACAGCATCAAAGAATATTTGTCGAACCCTCCAGTCCTGGTTGCCCCGGTTGCTGGAAAACCATTCCTGCTCTACGTACGAGCATTGGAACATTCCCTCGGGGCTCTGCTGGCACAAAACAACGATGCAGGCCACGAGCAAGCCATATATTACCTCAGTCGAATGATGATTGGGCCAGAGCACCGATACACCGCTGTGGAGAAGGAATGCCATGCCCTGGTGTTCGCCATTCAGAAGATGCGACACTATGTCACCGGACAAACAATACATTTGATCTCACGAGTCAACCCTCTCAGGATCCTCATGACTAAACTAGGGGCACTTAGCTCTCGCCTCGCTACATGGGCAATATTGCTATCCCCTATCATATGATCTTCGTCCCATACAAGACGGTCAAAGGCCAAGCCCTGGCAGACTTTTTGGCAGCCCACCCGGGCTCGGAGTCGTCCAGAATATATGAAGACATCCCAGATGAGGTCGCCGACTCGCATGCAACCTCCCACGATAATATATGGCGAATGTTCTTCGACGGTTCTTTGAGAACTGGACCCAAGGGCAACATCGTCGTCGGAGTCGGGGTGGTGCTGGTCTCCCCTTCCGGATTGGTGATTAACCGCGCTTATTCCCTCACGGAACCCTGCTCTAACTATGTGGCCGAGTACAACGCTCTGGTCATTGGCCTCCAACTTGCAAAGGAGCTGGGGGTAGAGTACCTTGAAGCATACGGCGATTCTCAGTTAATCGTCAATCAGATCCGGGGCCCATACGAGGTCCGCCATGAAGACATGATCCCCTATCACCAGATAGCGATCAACATCATCTCATTGTTCGAGGGGTTCTTCATCGAGCACGTTCCCAGACTCTGAAATATCGAAGCCGATGCCTTAGCGGGTCTGGCCGCTTCCCTAGCAGTGCCAAATCATACTCATCAATCGATGGATGTGATTGGCTACGAACTGGTCTGCCCCAAGAACAACGTTCAATTCGTGGCGAGTTATTCCGCTCAGACGATCGACGATGTCCCAGATTGGAGACAACCATTCATTGACTTCGTCGTCTACGACATCCTACCCGAGAACCCGAAGGAAGCCACCTCCATCAGACGGCGTTCCCTCAGATTCTTCTACGATACAGAGACAAAAATGTTGTATCACCGATCCTATGATGTGGTATTGCTTCGGTGTCTGTCAAACGTAGAAGCCAAAGAAGCCGTACGAGAAGCTCATGACGGTGTTTACGGGGTCCATCAGCCTGGCCCTAAATTGCAAGACTGTCTTCGTCGAATGGGCTACTACTGGCCCACGATGGTAGCAGATGCGATAGACTATGCTAGAAAGTGCAAAGCCTGCCAAGTCCACTCGGACTTCATCCACCAACCATCCGAATTTCTACATCCGACAGTGGCATCCTGGCCATTCGAAGCATGGGGAATGGACATCATCGGTCCGATTACTCCACCTTCCTCCCGTGGACACCGCTTCATACTTGCAATCACGGATTACTTCTCCAAATGGGCAGAAGTTGTTCCACTCGCAGAAGTCAAAACCTCAAGCGTGATCAGCTTCCTCAAGCATCACATTATCTATCGCTTTGGACTACCCCGAAGGATCATCCACGACAATGGTCCGCAGTTTGCAAGCTACGCCTTCTATCGGTTCTGCGACAAGCATCGCATCCAGAATATTGCTTCGATACCATACAACCCGGCAGCAAACGGGTTGGCAGAGGCATTCAACAAAACCATCATCAAGTTACTCAAGAAGTTTGTATCATCCAACAAACGCGACTGGAACGAGAAGCTTGGTGAATGCTTATGGGCGTACCGTACTACAGTCCGAACAGCTACCGGGAACAAACCATTCTTCCTGGTGTACGGGAGTGAGGCAGTTCTCCCATTAGAGACTCAAATACCCTCACTCCGCGTCGCCCTCACTTATCAATTGACGACGGATGATAACTACCGACGCCGACTACAAGAGTTGGAGGCCTTAGATGAAAAGCGCCTCCTAGCTCAGCAAAGGATCGAACTATACCAAGCACGCATCTCTGGAGCCTTCAACAAGAAGGTTAAAATCAGAACATTCCAAGTGGGCGATCTTGTTCTGACAGTCCGGAGGCCGATGGTTATGACTCACAAGACCGTCGGCGAGTTCCAGCCAAAATGGGAAGGTCCATTTATCATCGAGGCCGTATTCTCCAACGGTGCTTACCGCCTCGCCAAGCAAAACGGAGATTTGCTCATGTTGCCCGTCAAAGGAAAGTTCCTGAAGAAATATTATGTCTAAACGACATTCTCCAGATTATCGAGTCATGTGCCCGCTGGTACCACTGAACTCACCCCACGATTCTCCAGATTATCGAGTTACGTACCCGCTGGTACCGCTGAACTCACCCCACAACCTTCCAGATTTTCGAATCACGTACCCGCTGGTATCGCTGAACTCACACTCACCATTTTCCAGATTTTCGAGTCACGTACCCGCTGGTACTGCTGAACTCACACTCAACATCCCAGATTATCGAGTCATGTACCCGCTGGTGCCACTGAACTCACACTTTCACAATATCGAGTCTTGTACCCGCTGGTGCCTCTGAACTCACATCCCGGTCACTCTTTCAGATAGTAAGTCATGTATGATCATACCTCTGAACTTTCTTCCTGGAAGAGATCCCCCCTTATGATCTAATACCCGCACTCCCAGTGCACAAAAAGGGTAATCGATCCACAAATTGCCAAAACGGCCATGTCCTCATTACCTCTGAGTCGTTTCACTTCCGCCAAAAACAAACCACCCCCTACATAGAACTTCCATGTCCTCATCACCTCTGAGTTGTTCTATGTATCCCCTCTTCATTGAGCCCACTCCTGCCATGTCCTCACTACCTCTGAACAGGAAGGCCCCGTCAAAGAAACTCTCATGCTCACCATGTCCTTAGTACCTCTGAGTAAGTATGTTCGTTCCCTTTAACTTGTTGCCCGTATCCAAAACCAGGGTACGTTAGGGGCAATGGGTCCATGCAAAATATCCCAATAAGATAATTATTACACAGCAAAAGAGTGAAGCAAATATATTCCATTCATTCAGGAGTCGGTTACATCTACACGATTACAAGAAAGTTCTTCATGCAGACAAGAAGAAAAGCAAAACAAAGCAAAAACTACAGATAGACATTTATGAGAAACCTCAAAAACCCTAGTTGCAGAAGTGCATATACAACTCCCTCAACCACCTTACATATGAAGGATGCAATTGAGGAAGATCCTCGTCCAGAATAGGAGAATCAGAATTCCTAGCACTGCCACCCTCAGCAGTCTCGATAGTGGGGAGGATGTCGTCCCTCTCAGGCGCCGGTTCTTCTTTCATCGCCTCCTCCTTAACAGAGGAAGGCCCCTGATTGATGCCAGGGGCGGCGGCTCCTCTATCACTGCAATCTCAGCATTCGGTGGAGACACTACAAGAACCAAAGACAGAAAAAATGATGATGAATGATGAAAACAGTCAGAAGATATTCATAGATGTTCATGCGGCCTGTTTAAGACAACTTTTATGCGGCTCGGACATGGAATATACCCCATGCGGCTCATGGAACGTGTATGCGGACCATGTAATTTGAAAAGCTCGTATCAAATGATTATGCACGAAGCATGCAGCAGAGCAGCATCTGTTAGGGTTTCAAAGTACCCAATCTTCCACACAGTCCTTACCTTCGACGACAACATAAACGTCAAGACGAACGGGGGGTGCGGCAGTTGAAGACGAAGCCGACTTCCTACTCTTCGCCACAGCCTTTTTCACTGCCTTGGAAGCCCTAGGTGCCATCGTTGTCTGTCGGTCAGAAGAAGAAAACAAGACAGAAATCTTAATCAAGAAGAGTCTAAGAGAGAAATCCCCCCAAATACCCTTCTATTTATAGAGAAAGGAGGACCACAGACCGACGCCTCGTATAAAGTAGTCGACTCTTCGGCTATCGAGACAGACTAGCTAATTAAAGATCAGAAACTCTTGGGATCCTGCCTTAAAAAGATTTGCATGCATGACATAATGACGTAGAAAAGAATTATGCGGCTGAGATATCCCTGCAGTTTAAAAGTCTCTGCGGCTAAGCCATCCATGCGGCTGAAACAACTCTGCGGTTCGAAAGTTCATGCGGCTGAAACTTCCATGCGGCCAAGACATCTATGCGGCTAGAAAGAGCTTCCACACGGCCATGCTTTTTATTCAAAGTATTTCAATTTTGCAAATTAAAAACTTTGAAGGGGGTCTTGTAGAAGCATGGAAAATAATAAAGAAAGATCCATGCGGCTAGGGAACCTCATGCGGCTCAGATAGCCTATGCGGTTCAGAAGAGCCATATGGCTCAAACGAGTCCATGCGGCTCTATGATCTCCATGCGGCTCAGAAGAAAAGACACGTGGCTTGCAAACAGTTCTCCCCTTCGCACTGTACTGCATTAATTGCTTGGACGGCTGACCACTCTGACGAAACGACAGGCTTGACATGAAGAGGCAATTATGACTCTGTCATAATGACAAAATCCTAGGAAATCAAAGAAAATCTCTGACACAACCCCCCCGAGATCTAGAAAACACCACGCAGTCTAGACACGTGGACAGCCATATGCGGCTCGAGCGGAGACCCCCCTATGCGGCCCAGGCTGAAGTTGTCCTATGTGGCCTAGATCGAGACAGCCCTATGCGGCTCAAGCAGACGCAGCCCTATACGGCTCACAAGGATCGGCCCTTTGCGGCTCACAAGGATCATCTCCATGCGGCTCACTACCTATTGTATGGTCCAGATTATCATGTGGTTCGAAGATTCGGGGTCCACTCCCCAAGCTGCCCTGACACATGGCCAAACCTTATGCGGCTCAATCCTTATGCGGCTCAGTGACTCCCAGAATACGTGTCATAAAGCCAATCAATTTCTCAGATTTACCGCAATCAAAGATTGGGTCAAATCCCAATAATCTGGGACACGTGGCAGGAGAATGAATTAAATTTATTCATTCAGATTCGCAGACATCAGCAGATCATCATCGTGGAGATTTATTCTAATCAGCATTAATTACTGATAGGATTTGGTACAATCTACACTAAATGGCCCAGATCCATTACACTCAAAATTAATGGTCCAGATTGATCGATCAACAGGCCGCCGCCACTTTAAGGGGCAATCATTGTGAACCCTAATGAGGCCCCCCATTTTTATAAATAGCAGGGTGCCATTCCCTTGCGAGAGAGACACGCACACATACATACAGAGAGGATAACTCTTTTCGAGATCAGAGAGAGCACCACATACTTGGAGAGAAAAAGCAGAGAGAGAGCATAGAGAGCATTTCTTCAACACTGAGCAATCTTTTGGAGCCAAGGCTACATACCGATCGTCCAAGGAGTAAGGCAGAGCTGCCGTCACTTTTCCGAGCCTCTATCATTACCCCTCCAGAATCTAAGATAAACAATTGTACTTAGACTGTTGTACCTAGGCTTTCGTCTCTAGGCTTTCTTTGTACAAGCGAGTTTGTAACGTGAAGTAAAAGTCCAGTCCTCCGATAATTGTTCTGCTCTTTTATATTTCATGGCAAACAATCACCGTACTCGACGGGGGTGGGCTACATCACGCTCCCAACAATCCCAAAAAGTTCAGAAGCAGAAGACGTCGCACACTCTCACTCGTCTGAGGCTTCAACTTGGTACTCCGACGCCAGCATTGGCTCAATCTTCATGAAGGTGCTGTCAGCCAATATGGCGTCTGCACATCCTTCAGAAGATGAAGACGACAATCAAACAAAAGAGTTCTTCGAAGAAGAACCCTGGCCTTAACGCCTAGGTTCACAATAGGAATCTCGCTACGAGAACCCCCTACCGAAGATGAAGTCGAGCAAATCGACCTTGGGGATGGATCTTCATCTAAACCTATTTTCATCAGCAAGAGCTTGGCAGGAAAGGACCGAGAATCTTTGGTCCAACTGGTCAAAGAATACATTAACGACTTCGCCTGGAGTTACGAAGACATGTCGGGGCTTGACCCAGAAGTCGCAATGCACAAGCTTAATATCTTACCTGACGCTAAGCCTATTAAGCAGCAACAACAATGCTTTCGTTCTAACAATATGGATGCTATTGACAAAGAAGTAGACAAACTCCTGGCCAGCGGGTTTATTTGCGAAGAGCAACATCCGGAGTGGGTAGCCAACATCGTCTCCGTCACCAAGAAGAATGCGAAGATCCAAGTCTGAATTAACTTCCAGGACCTCAACTCGGCTTGCCCGAAGGACAAATTTCCACTCCCGATCACCGACATAATGATCGACAATACATGTGGCTTCAAGCGCATGTCCTTCATGGGCGGGTACTCAGGTTACAACCAGATCTAGATGTTCCCAGACGATAAAAAGCACACGTCTTTCAGGACTCCAAAGGGGGTGTACTGCTACACAGTAATGCCCTTTGGCCTGAAGAATACAGGTGCCACATACCAAAGAGCTATGAGCACCATCTTTCGCCAGCACCTTCACAAAATAGATGAATGCTATGTTGATGATATCGCCGTCAAGAGCCGTCTTCAAGGCGGATCACCTACAAGATCTGAACCTTAGAGAACTGCTCAAGATGAACCCTTCAAATCCTTCCTTAGGGTTTCCAGTGGAAAGTTCTTGGGCTTCATTATTACTGCAAAAGGCATCCATGTCCACTCCGAGAAGGCCAAAGCCATCCTTGATATGGACCCTCCGAAGAACCTTAGAGAACTTCGAGGCCTGCAAGGACCTCTCGCATACATTCGAAGGTTTATTACGAACCTTTCCGGGAAATGCCAACCCTTCACCAAGCTCATGAAGAAGAGAGTCTCCTATGTCTGGACGGAAGAATGTCAAAAAGCCTTTGACGACATTAAAGTTTATTTGACGAGCCCTCCAATCTTGGTGGCGCCCATCACAGGCAAACCATTTCTACTTTATGTTCGTGTAATGGACCATTCTCTTGGCACTTTGTTGGCCTAGAACAATGATGTGGGCTACGAGCAAGCCATCTACTACCTCAGCAGGACAATGATCGGGGCCGAATACCGGTACAACCACGTCGAAAAAGAATGTCTAGCTCTAGTGTTCGCATCCAGAAGACTCGCCATTATGTCTCGGGACAGACAATTCATGTCATCTCTCGAGTCAATCCGCTCAAAGTCCTCATGACAAAGCCAGGAGCGCTAAACTTCCGATTAGCTACTTGGGCGATACTATTGACACCATATGACATGGTATTTGTCCCGCAAAAGGCTGTCAAGGGATAAGCACTGGCCGATTTCCTAGCCGCACACCAAATTCTGGAATCGTCCACTCTATGAAGACATTCCAGATGAAGTACGAGAATCAAACATTACTGAAGAGAACCCCGTTTGGCGGATGTTCTTCGACGGTGCTTCAAGAACAGGCCCCAAAGGCCAGATCATCGTAGGAGTGGGGGTAGTCCTGATCTCCCCCGACAAGCTGGTCATCCAGCATGTCTATTCCCTTTCAGAGCCGTGCTCCAACAATGTTGCAGAGTACAATGCCCTCATCCTGGGACTCCAGTTTGCAAAACACACTACAAGAAATATGGGTTTCCGTGACAAGTAATCTGTGACAAGTGTAAAACTTGTCACAAAAAGGAATATTTTTGTGACAAATAATTATTGTTGTCACTTAAAATTAGATTCTGTGACAACAGTTGTTTTTCGTCACACAGTTAAATAATTTAGTGACAATGTTTTTATTGGTCGTCACTTAATGTTGTCACTGAAATAAAATTTAAATTTTAGACTTATGCCAAAGACAAGTTATGTGTGATAAGTGGAAATACTTGTCACTAAAGATTTTTTTATAGTTACAAGAAAATATTATTGTCGCATAAAAGTATTAGCCACAAGATTAAAATTTTATTCTTGTCATAAAAGTTTTTTTAGTTACCAAATAATTGTATGTCACACAAAAGTATTAGTCACAAAGAAGAATTTTATTTCTTGTAACAAAAACTTAAAATAATTCTAAAAAATTTAAATATACAAAATATTATGATTTTGAACAATTTGACATTAATTTTTTTTAGGAATATATTAATATTTAAATTGTAATCGAATTTGACCATACAAAAAATATTTACATCAAATATCACAATCCTGATTAATCCGGCTGTAACATATTTAAATTTGCCTATAAAAAACAATTCTATCAAATATATATTCACAAGTCCTAATTGAATTTGGAATTAATATACTATCATTTATATGGATACTAAAATATCTATAAATACAAATCGCTCGCACCCCTTTCCCACAGCCGATCGCAATTCCCTCCCTCCTTTTGCTCCACGAAATTTTTGCACGTCAATTTTCCCTCCACCCTTTCCCGCTTCATAACCCACAGACCTCTCAAAATCTCTCAAAAACCCTAGCATATTCCCCCGACCTCGTTTTTCACCGAAGGAGGTGCCTCTCAAAACTCTCTCTCCCTGAAAAAAATTAATTGAAGAAGAGGTATGGGTTCTCCCTAACTACTATAATTTTTTTTATATCATTGAATGATATTGAACCCTAAAGTTCTTCTACTCTCAACCCACCTCTCTGTTGTCTATCCTACGGTTGCAGCAATCGTCTCCCAAACGAAGCCGAAAGCCGCTTAAGGAGGACATATAGCCATCGATCAGCCATCATCGTAGGATTCTTAAGGTACGTGTGTCTCAGATTTACTAATTGAGAAAAATTCTGTGTTTTTAGTGGCGTGATAGGGACTGAACAGGGGGATCAATTTGTTAAAACAATCCTACAAATGATACACAAATTTTTTTTTATGGGAACACGAGGTTGTTTTCTTCTTCTACTAGTTTTAGAGATGGTCAGATTTATATTTGTCAGGACCCCCTCCCAGCTACCCACCCCCCCCCCATCCCCTCCTGACCCTGCCTCCAACACACACATACAAGAAATTTGGGTCGGACTTGCTTTGGAAGGGTCCTTACTGTTTGGTGTCCCTGAATAGATTTGTGGACCGGATGATTTAATTAGGATTCAAGACATCCCAATATGTAGTACTAATACATTTGAGAAAATCAGAGTACCCCTTGTAAAATGGAGTTGCAAGTTAGCCTTTTTCAGACTTCAGAATTAACATAGACCCTCCAATATAGGAACCACCAGATAAGCAAACTAACAAGGACAAACTTTAGGATAACCAAATTAACAAAGATAAACTTTTCCAGTATAGGATCTCTGATAACCAAATAACAAGGATAAACTTTAGGATTGTGCAAATATGAAGTTACTAACAGATAAAACCATAAGTTTTGTATTTAATCTGAGAAAATGAAGTTGTCACTTTGTTACTAGTTTTCAGGAGAGTCTACATATGCTTTTGAGCATTGTTGTTGTCAATGGCAGAAAAAAAAAGACTACATATGTTTTCATTAATTATAAATGAATATGTAGACTACATATGCCTTTTTCAGTCTAAATATGCTTTTGTCACTTTGTCTACATATGCTTTTCAGGAGAGTCTACATATGTTTTCATTAATTATAAATGCTTTTCCATGCGCATGTCAGGAAAAAAACAAGTTGTTAACTGGAATCTACTCTAGGATTTCTCCTCTTGCCTACTTTTTTTTTGGATTGGAGAAAAGATGAATTTAACATTAAAAAACACAAGTCAATGTTTAGAGGTTTACATGAATATATGTAGCTGTATAAGACAAACATATATTATGAAGAAATTGTCTAGAGTGGAAACATAAACAAAAGCCGAGTTTCAAGTGTGAAATCCAATCAATTTGTGCATGCTCAAATTAGTGTGTGATTATCCAAGTATGACATTTAAGAAGGAAACTCTGATGTTATAAATTTATGACAAGTATAGAACATAATAAGAAGATCAATATATTCAGGGAATAACTAATTTTCAAACATAAACAAAGTATATTTTGCATCTAATATTACACTTTCTATATGCAACAACACACTTAAATGTATATAGCTTAGCAACTGGGAAAGTAATCATTCAAATTCATAGTTCAATACTTCAATCTTTTGTAAATATTGATAAAGAGAACAAATTTCCAGTTTCGAATTCCCTCAAGAGAATGGAAACTCTTGAGGGTGGGGCAAAAACCAAACCAAGTTTCTATACCTTGCTTGAAACCATAAATTTACAGTAATGGGTATCTACTACACAAGTCCATAAGTCCAATAGGACAAAAGACTTGTAGCAGTCTGCCACCAAGCTGATATCACTCCATTAATGCTTACTCAGATATAAGACAAAAACCCAACATACATTAGTATTTCCAGCAAATATTTACCCTCAAGATGCAGATACATAATTCATATCCCCGTTAAATGCATGACATATTAGATTCATACCATATTGTCAACTTCATCAAAAATCATAAGGAATTGGAAGAAACTTTATTGAGTTTACGGAGCTTTTCAGCTTCTTCAGCCTGTTTTTATCCCATTCTTCCTTGGCCTTTCTATTCATTACAAAAATTTGGCATCCAAAAAAAAAGGTTTCAGAAAAATAAGAATGGAGGAAGGAGTACCTTGTTACCAAAGACAAGAACGCCTTTGAGATGATCTACTTTCATAGCAGTGAAAGTATACTTGACCGCACCTAATGTGATGTGCGATAAAATTCACAAACACATTAGATATTGCATGTATCATCTTCCTACATCCTGTGTTAGCAAATCTTCTAGTAAGCATTTTGGTTTATTTTCAAAATATTAATAATAATAATAAATAAACATGAAGTTTATTCACACGTTTCTTTTCTTGAAGTTTGTGACTTACTTATGATTTTTTTTTACTTACTATGAAAATACAGAGAAACAATGATGAACAGAGAGTGGATAAAAAGTGATAACAGAGTGGGTACTGAATACAGAGAAGGAATTGCTTCATTTATTAAATTAGCATCTAGTCAGGAAGGAGTTAATGGAAGAATTAGGTGTCCTTGTAATAAATATAGGAACACCGAATTCAAAACTACAGTTGAAGTTAGGTTGCACTTGTTAAAAAATGGATTTCATAAGAGTTACACAACATGGATTTTTCATGGAAAAAAATTAAGGGACACAACAGAAACTTCCAATGTTAATTGTGATGAGCATTTGAACGATGAAGTCTAAATGGATGATGTTGATGACTTAATTGGGCTAGTTCATGATGCTTATGCCTTTGAGAATGAGAATTTTTCTCAAATGCATGAAGAAGTGTTTGGAGAAGCCCCGAGTGATGAGGCTAGTAAGTTTTACAAGCTACTGAAAGATGCTACTGTGGAATTTTATCCGAACTCTAAAGTCTCCAAACTATCTTTTATTGTAAAATTCTTAAACTTGAAGACTCTTCACAATTTGACAGACAATGCAGCAGATGCTATGTTAGAGTTCTGCAAGGAGATTCTACCTAGTAATGCTTTGGTTCCAAATTCTTATTATGAGGCGCGCACCATCATTCAAGATTTATGTCTTGACTATGAAAAAATTGATGCTTGTAAGAATGACTGTGTATTGTATTGGGAAGAACATAAAGATGCACAGTGTTGTCCAGTTTGTACTACCAAAATATGTCGATTTAGCGACGGCCAGATCCGTCGCCCATCCGTCAGCAATCAGTATTAGCGACCGATTACTGACGGATCTTGGTCAAAATAATCCGTCGGCAATCAGCTCGTCGCTAATAAAGCTCCGTCGCTAAGTAGTCGTCAAGCGACGGAATAGCGACGACTTTTCGTCGTCATAATACGATACATTAGCGACGACTTTCCGACGGTACTTTATCAATTTCAAGTATTAAATACTGAACTGTGTAGACGCTAGCGACGGAACGGTCCGTCGGTAAACCGTCGTAACAGCGTATCAGAGTGTATCGTTCCGTCGCTATTCCGTCGATCGCCGTCGCTAACAAAGGACGGAGTAGCGACGGAATCCTAACGGATAATCCGTCGACCATGTTCTGAAAATGCTTAACATTTCCAGAACCATGGCGACGGATATGTCGTCGCGCCTCCGTCGCTCATCCGTCGACGTAGCGACTGACTTATGGTGGATAATCCGTCGCCATGGTTCTGGAAATGTCATGCATTTCTAGAACCTTGGCGACGGATGTTCCGTCGCTATTCCGTCGAACTAGGTATTTCCAAAACCTTGGCGACGGATTGTCCGACGCGATTCCGTCGACCACCCGTCGCTAACTGGAAATAGTTTCAATTCTCCAGGTAGCGACGGATATTCTGTCGAAAAGTAGTCAGAAACTGGAAACATCCGTTGCTAAGCGGTCACTAGTCCGTCGCTAACTGGGAATTTTTTGAAAAAAAATGCAGAGCTTTTCCTGTTCACACAAATATGCATAAACCAAACCAATATATAACGCACACCAATTATCCAACAATCACATAGACCAAATATATAATGCACACCAATTATCCAAGGATCACATAGACCAAATATCCACATACGAATTTAATGCACACCAATTATCCAAGAATCACATAGACCAAACCAAACTAATATAAAATTATCACAAATATTCTAAAATCATAAACTAATATCCATCGTTATAATCTGAAATTTCCACAAATATTCCAAAATTCACACAAATATTCCAAATTTTCTTATACAATACTTCAAGGAGGAGGAGGAGTTCGATTGTCCGGTGGTGGTAATCCCTCCTGTGCCCGACGAATATACTGCTCTACCAGGTACGACGGCAAGCCTTCGAAGACAGTGCTTGGAATTCGGTGTAGCTGCTCTGGCGACATGAGATCAAGGAGTACCGTCACAGTCGGAGGCGGTACCAGAGGGGCAGCAGGGTTGAAAGAAAGATGACCGACGGAAGAAGGACCGGGAGCAGCAGTCGACGGACCGGCACCAGTAGAAGACGGACCGACACCAGCAGCAGACGGACCAGCAGCAGCAGACGGAGGCAAAAATTACGTGGCAATTTGCTCCCGCAAGGACGACACCGCCTCGTGCAGCTGCGTAAGCTGCGACCTAACATCATCGTCTGCCGGGGTCGCGGGAGGAGGCGGTGGAAATCTCTAAGTCGCCATGGGCAACGGCCCTAGGGAGCCGACTCCGTACATGAGCCCTTTCTTAAAGCCGTCGACGGTATCTACGAAAAAGTCGTTGCGAGCGGCCAAAGAAGAGGGCGTTCGGGCGGGCGTCGTTTCACCGACATCCTCGGTGTCAGTTAACTGATCCCGACTAAGGGCCTCACGATACATAGCCTATCAAATGAATGTGTTTTTATTATAAGATTTACCTAAGTTGTAATCTAAATCCTATGTTTCACTAAGCTAAGTGTGAATCCTAAGTTTACCTAAGTTATAGTCCGAATACTTTTAATTCTAACGTAAATCTCATAAACATAAGTACTTACATCAGTCTCCTTGGCCCTCTCGTCGACGAAGCTCTCGTCCTTTCGTCTCTTATGCGTATGCTGGAACACGTCGTACATGGTGACCGATTCTGGCGCCCTTTCCTCTTTTATCGCCCGTTGGGTCTGCATACGAAATTTTCGTAGAACTTAATTAACTCTGTATAATAATAATACCTAATTCGATAGTGAAATAAATTTACGTTATCTCACCAGATCTGCAAGCGTCGCTACGTGGAGCCTTGATCCCCCTGTATGAAGCCCCACGGCCCGTCGGTTCGCCTTCGCCTTCTCCGATTTATCCTTGTACGCAGGAGTATTCATCATATCTAAGAGGTCCTCATAATAGTCCTGCCGGATCCAATTCGGCCTCGTCTGCCCTATTTTTAGGTCATGAATCATATCCCGTATCTTCTTCGAGGCAGCGCTTCTGTAGGTCCTGCGGATCGCGTCCTAGCGATGGGGGGCCACCAGTACGTTGTCTAACATATAAATTCAATTATCACGTAATTTAAAAAATGGTTGATTAAAGAGTAACTAATAATTAACTAGAAGATATAGATATATATCCTTAACTCGTCGAGCCAGACGTACTTTAAGTTTGGGGGCACCGACGAAAAGTTGAGGTAGGGACCATGGAAGTTAGCCCTGATAATTTCTCCAAGAGCCCTGGCAACATTAAACGAAAAAAACCTACAAAGAAGAAACGATTGGATTATTAACTTGAATAAACGAAAGAAATTTAATAAATTATCTTAAATTTACTTACGAGGTTTCCGCTGGCCATAGCTCTCGTCGGAACTCGCCTCTCGGCCTCTCTGGTGCCGTCGGAGGATCCGCGGGTCCGTGCATGTATTCTCTAGTAACCGAATGGAACCGAGTATGGGGGTACTCTGGGGCCCATTGTGCAGTAACTGGAGGATCCACTGGTGGATCCGCTGGTGGGTCCGATAGTAGAACGGATCCGCTAGCAGATCCAGACTCATGCCTCGATGAAGTAGTCGATCGACGGCAGGATGCGTCTGTGCCCGGGGTACTCTCCGGGTCGGGATCGCTGGATAGGGTCACATCCCGAGAAGATTGAATGCGACCACGACCACCAGCACCACTACGACCACGACCATGACCACCACCACCGCCAGCACCAGCACCACGACCACCACCAGAACCACGACCACGGCCAGCCATCATGACCTGTAAATAGAACACATAAACATAATTAATAATATAAAAGTGTAAATGAATATAAAATTCTAAACTAAAATATACATACCACCAGTAGGGAGACGAGTGCCGTCGCGACGAAAAAGACTAGGAGTGCCATCTGCAATAAGTAAATAATCGAACGAAAAAAACATGAATTCACGTAATTACTTTTATGAGGTCAAACTTAATTCACGTAATTGGAAGTGTTTTTAATATACAACAATATCTAACCTAATTATCGTATTCGTTCTCATCCTCGGCCTCGTCTTCACCCTTATCCTCCTCCTCATCCTCATCTTCATCCTTATCTTTGTAGAAGCACGGAATTTCAGGACCAAAAATCCTATGTGCCTAACATTACGTACGCCGGGGTTACTTGGCACATCAAGACAGAAAAAGTATAGACTGCAAAAAAAGGATTTTTATTTCATATAAAAGTCTATTACATGTCTAAAGAAAGGCTTTACATAGGAGAATTTCTACAAAGAAAAAGACCCTAAGTCTACAGCTAGGCGCAGCAACCGCCATACGCTCTCAGTCAGGCGCATCTCTTCAGCGTCTCAGTCAGGCGCATCTCTTCAGCGTCTCAGTCAGGCACATCTCCTCAGCGTCTCAGTCAGGCGCATCTCTTCAGCATCTCAGTCTGGCGTATCTCTTCAGAGTTTCAGTTAAGTGCATCATAAAGTCTCAGCATATGCGCCTTACTTCGACCCGATCAAATGCTTCGACTAATGAAGCATTTATTGAGCAGAACAAGGGTGGACGATCAACCCCACCCTAGCGGGAGAAAGAGATCTCCAAAGCCCAAGGAAGAGGAGAGCACCGCAATCGATCCGCGGCAAAAGGAGGCTTTTAACACAATCAGAATGGACAACACCCACTCTGACAGAAGAAAGAGCCTCCAAAGCCCAAGTAAGATGATCGGGGCACCATAATTCTAATCTGCGGCTCTTCCAGCATAACAGAGATGAGGCTCGAGCATCCCGATCTTTGGATGCAACAGGCACCTTCTGCCTGCCTCAGAAGCCCTCGACCCCGACTTTTGGATGTAACAGTCACCTTCAAGTGCATGAACGAAGATAAGTCGTCGCATCTTCACCCTCGGGAGCATCTCGTCAACAGAATGTGCTCGAGCAAACAAATTTATTTTGGGAGGACGTGAGAGAACGAGAAGCAAACTCTCTCTTTGCCACTATTTATAGGCCGGGCAAATCAAACCCATACGCCAAGTGGCGGGCTCTCCGAATCCCGTGCAATAAATTTATATTAATGGTGATGAACCTGACGCTTCGAATTCAGCCAAGTCAAAAATGGCTACTTAAAGCACTCGAATAACGTAACAGACGGACCCATAAAGACGTGTCATGCAAACGGATGCGTCGATCAGACCGCACATCATACAGATGCGCCCATCAGCACCATACGCCTCATATGGATGCGCCCCACACATCTCCATGCGCCTAGTAGAACGCAGATCGACGTACCCACTCATTTTAGAAAAAAAGCATCGCTGACGTCAGCACATCATTACTTTCCTCCGGCGGTTACAAGCCACGTGGCCGCCCAACCATTTTGCAGGCGTCCCCGCAGCCATGCGCCCAAATCTCTGCATGCGCCTCAAAAGCCATGCGCTTCAGACTTTTTTGTGATCCCTAAAGACAGAGATCAAGTCACTATTGAAGCCCCGCATGCGCCTCAAAAGCCACGCGCCCAGACTGGTTCGTGACTCCTAAAGGTTACAAGCCAAAGTCTTCTCATGCGTCCAATCCCAGGCGCATCCTATCAGATCACTCTCCACCAAATTCGAGATCTTTGAGCCACGGATGTGCGCCACGTGTCCTTTGACTCAATTTAGCCAACGAAGGGGTGCTAATCACCCAAGATCTCAGCAACAGAAAGATCCTCTCCCCTGCTACGTATTAGCCCATAAAAGCAGCATGAAAGATTCAACCCACAAATGATGGCGCATCATCTATGCGCCTCCTGCAGCGTCAACCATGTGGCGTCCCCACGTACAGGCGCATCCTACATATGCGTGCATGAGCAGCCAGCCTGCAAGCTATAAATAGAGGGATCATCTCCTTCTTACACACACAGGGAGACATACACACCTACAGACAGAGACCTACATATGCAGAGAGGGAGACAGATACAGACACTCAACGTCTTCTTCCTCTTCGCAAGCTCCAGCACCAAGAGCAAGTCAGACCTTCAGAGAACCGAGAACCGTCGTCAGATCATCAACGGAGTCAACGTATTACCACTCGCTCCATCGATACAGGGACCCAGATAAACAAAAGTGTACTCCTAGGACTACATCTAAGTCCTACATTGTAACACTGTTATGTTTGTAATTAAAATTGCATCAAAAGATTTTAATGACAAACAAGCTGGCGACTCTGCTGGGGAACTCTTTCTCCTCCACCGAGAAAGCTGTATCGTAATTTGACAACGTGAAGGTGGGCTCCTACCATAAGACGCTGGTCGTACGCCTCAATCAACAGGCGTATGAGGAGTTCATCTCTGAAGGCAGCGCAAGTCCTTCGAAGTGGCTGCCAAAGCCGAAGAAGACTCGTCAAGTCTGGGTACGCAAGGTCGAGGCCCCTGGCACCACCACTGAAGGGGATGCGCCGATGCAGTCCACCCTTCTCGCTGACGTCCTCAGCAGCCAGGATGCGCCCACCGGTACAGCACATCTCTCAGGAAAGCGTGGTACTGACCACATTCTCCAACCATCTCCTTCTCAAACAAGGAAGATACGCCGATGGAGTAAGGGCGCATCTAATGCCCTATGATGTAACTCTGATGTGCCATAGAAGGTCTCTATCTTTGACAGGCGTACTCGCTGTCGTGGCGAGGAGAATTTGGACTCTGAGTATTATGCGCCCTAGTGGACTGGTACAAAGAAGTCCAAGACGGCACGGGCCATGAGCCTCAAACGTGCTATGCCAGCGGCAAACCAGAAGCATGCACTCATGATCATGCGTGCTGCTGATGGTAAGCTGTATAAGGTCGACTCAGGTACTTCTGCGCCAGAAACGAGCCGACCTTCAAAGTCCTTGCCTCACTTGGGCGCATCTGTTGCGTTCGTAACCAAGTCGAGCAAGACAAACTCTGTGGTCTTGAACCCTAGCACCTACATAGGATGTGCGTCTGTGACTGGTTCAAGTCACTGTAAATGTTGTGCCCCCACTACTGATCTGAGCACATCTTCTGCGTTGGTTCAGGGGGCACAGCATTCACCTGACTACCCCGACGCTTGGCCTTGCCATGCGCCTGATGGGGGTGCGAAGGTGGCACTCTCCTTCAATGATTTGCGTAATGTGATCAGTCACAAGCCCCGATCAGAAGAGTCGACTGATAAGCACAATGCGCCCCTCACAAGGCACACCTGTGATGTAGTCACCATCAACTATTGTTACAAAACAACAGTCCTACCAGTAAGGCAGTCGGTGTTCCAGCGGCTGTAATCATCAACACCCTTCCAACGTCGCCTCAGGAAGAAGGTGTCAATTGAAGAGGAGCCAGAACTAAAGGTTGCTTCTTGCAACGTAATCTCTAACTCCTCGTCAATCCGAAAGGTGACGGGCAACTCCTCGATATCGTCCTCATCCAAGAGCCAGACGAGGAAAACCAAGACAACTGTCCCATCCTCTGGAGTGTTTGAAGGCACTCGGGGGAGAATGAGATCTTGGAGGAAGCTGGGTAGTCAAGCCCTTGTTGATCCTCCTTCTGAAGACGAAGACGTCCTCCAGAGCATAGCTGGGGGTAGTTAAGCCCCTATGGATCTTCATCCTGGAGACGAAGTCAGCCTCCCGGACATAGCTGGGGTAGTCAAGCCCCTGAGGATCAGCATCCCGAAGACGAAGAAGTCCTCCAAGACAAAGCTGGGGGTAGTCAGACCCTTGCTGACACTTCTCCCGAAGACGAAGGTGTTCTTCATAACATAGCTGGGGGTAGCCAAGACGAAGCTCAGGGGGAAGTTTCTCTTCTACAAGAGAGCGAGGCCGAAAGCGAAGCCTCAACCGATCCATCAACTTCCAATCGCGTCATGACGGTGTACATGATGGGAACGGGTGATACCGAGTCAGATGCGCCGCCAGTAGACCTTGTCCAGTGCATGGGTACCTTGGAGGGAGGACTCAAAATCCTCTCTGCCTCCATGCAAACACTGACTCAAGCAGTGTTTGAGATACGGTCCACCTTGGCCAGGGCACCTTCTACCGGTCCTGACCCAGGGGCCAATGGAGAATCAAGTGTACCCCTTCAACGGGTATCCTTGGATACAAATCACCGTGAAGCACCACGGACGTCGGAGCCATCAAATGCTCAACTCCAGGCTGTACCACCTTCCCCGACTCCCAGCTCCACGGAAGACGTGGTTGAGATGATCAGGGACTTGCGTGAGCGCTTCGAGTCCAAGAACAGACAGGAGGAGCACCAGAAGATGGGAATCCCACAACCATACCCCCTCAAATGGAACAAAGTAGTTTATCCTCCCAAGTATAAACCACAAACATTGATGCCATACGACGGAAAGGACTCTCCATGCCGTTATCAGACGTACTTCCAGTCTCAAACGGGATATCTTCCAAAGAAAGACGCGCTACTCACCAGCATATTTGTCGGGGCACTGAAAGGAGTGGCTTACGACTGGTACTGCAGTCTCCCTGACAACTCCATATCTTCCTTCGACGACTTGACACGTCTCTTCCTCGATCGTTTCTATGATGGAGGGAAGGATATGATAATAGCGTCCCTTATAGAGATACATCAGAAGGAGAAGGAAACAGTTCGGGCATTCATCGAACGATTTCGACAAGCCTGCTTCAGACTGCCCCCGGGTATGGCAGAACATGCACTCCTCTCCTCCTGCAGCATGAACATGCTGCCTGCGATCAAACTCTAGCTCAACTCCACTCCTTCTTCCGGATGGAGTTCCTTGATCATCGAGGCCAAAGCAGCCAAAAAGAAGGCGTCCAATGCTCGTCTTCTGGGAGTCAGTTTCCCTGCCTTTGAGGACAAGGAAAAACGGCCCGCAGCCAACAACCCTGGACGAGAGATGAAGGAGAAGCAGGCATTGACTGTCAATGCCTCCAAAGGTGCATCAGCACCTACTCAGAAGCCTTCACTTGCACCAAGGCCAAAGGAGGTTTATTCTTTCAACGATAAAGACACCCTGCAACTCTTCGAGATATTGAAGCAGGGTGACAAGATCAAGTTGTCGGACCTGAAGCGTCCCGATGAGGTTGGAAGAGTGGACAATCCGAGGTACTGTCACTACCATCGGTTTGTCGGACATCCAACTAAGGACTGCTACGTCCTCAAGAACTACATCCAGCGCATGATCAATGCGGATGTCATCTCCGTCGGCTACGAGGAGAAAACGGTCTCGGCCAACCTGGTGTCACTCTAATTTGGCACCTTACCGCCAACCACAACACAAGATGGCGTCGTCCCCATCCCAAAGACGATAATGGAGGTGGTCAATCTACCACCTACTCGTGATAACGTGAGTGGACTCATCCCACTCACCACATCTCCGGAAGAGATCTTATGGGTTCACCCCGATCTCGTCTTCGAGGTTTCTCAATCGGAGGTACGCTCTGCCTCCAAAACCAAGGACAGGAAGATCAAGTCTTGCCGTATGGTCTCTTCCTCCGCGGAAGAGGCTTTTCCTGTACAAACCCGTTCGCAGCTGAACGTCCAACCCGACGAAGCTGCCGTTGAGGTGGTGCCTCCCTGCACTGCCCTGCTGCCGAAGAAGGAGGTCCATCCAAGCCTCCAGTGGCCAATAAACAGAAGCATGTAGAGGCCCGTTTCGACGAGCCTTTGCGAAAGGAGAATGCTTCGGGGATAGCCAAGCCCCACAACTTCGATATACTGGCACAACTTACCGGTACTCCTGCCCGCCTATCCCTGTTTGAGCTTCTTCGTCTTTCCAAGGACACTCGTGAAGCTCTCTGTGAAGCCCTGAGGGATGCTGAATCCTTTATCAGTCAGGTCAAGCAGCCTGAGGATACCCCGACCACATGTGCGCACTGCCATTGTGTGGATGAAGTTATCCCCAACATAACTTTCACCCAACAAGACATTCTACTCAAGCACAACCGACACAACAGACCACTGTATTATACAGGGTATGTCGGTTCCATCAAGGTGAAGCGAATTCAGATCGATCCAGGGTCTTTCCTCAGCATCATCCCGAAGATGCTACTCTCAATACTGGGGATCCTAATGTACCGTCTGGCACCTTCCAACACTACAATCAGCGGCTTTAATGCTAGCAAAAGTGAGCCGCTGGGCAAAATATGGCTGAAGTGTCATATCGGTAACCTCCGAAGCGAGGTGACTTGCTATGTCGTGGACGCTGACGTCAACTACAACCTCCTACTAGGTCGTCCGTGGTTGCAAGAGTATATGGTGGTGCCATCTACACTCCACCAATGTATGAAGTACGTATCCACCAACGACATCATCCGGACAGAGTTCGCGGACATTGACCCTTTCAAGGGGGTCGAAGCCTACTTCACTGATTCTACCATGTACAAGTCGCCCGACGAAGGGGAAGCCAATGATGCTGACGATGAAGCAGAAATGGCAGCAGAGCCAGACATGGAGCCAGAGATGATTCTCGACGCTCCTTTGAAAATTCGACTCAAAGGAAAACCGCCTCAGACGCTGCCTCCCATGACCATCAAGCTACCTGGAAAAGCACCAACTTCTCTAGGTAGAACACTTACTGAAGCTCCCTTCAAGATACGGCTCAAGGAAAAGCTGCCTCAAACATCGGCTCCCTTTGTGGCAAAACTACAGGGGAAGGCACCAATCACTGAAGGCGCAGTTGAGGAACCTCTGAAGGTGCGTCTTAAAGGCAACCCACCACAATCATTCATCTCATCCAAGCTGCCGGAGAAGGCCCACATAGCCCTCTCGGACTCCAAGGTCAAAGCTGCGGTGGACTTTTTCGATCCAACCCCAGTACTTACAAATGAAGAGCTTGGGGAGTATATATCTGCTGATGTAGATGCACCCTCTCTGGACAATGTAATCCCACGGGACAAAGTCTCGTGTTTCATCAATAATAGAGTGTCTTTTGATTATTCTAGTCTTCCATATTGGAATGCCATGTATACACTAGATAATGCTCTACGGCCGTTACAAACACAAATAACGACCGTCAATCATGTAAATCGAGTAGTCCCATCCCAAGGGGTCTATTTTGTAGTCCCACCGTGAAATCGAGACGAAGAATCCATCATCTTCGACAAAGTCGAGCGTCATCAAGACCTTTCGCCACTCGAGCAAGAACCCGATACCGGCAGAATACAAGTCTATCGGTACACGGACAAGGCAAAGTACCTCATCCAAAAGATGGGTTATGATCTAAAAAGCAACAAAGGCCTGAACTACGGCAAGGGTCGACGTCTTTCTCTCCGGCTCCCAACACCAAAAGGAAAGCCGCAGGACTACTATCACCGAACTCGATGGGGGGTGGACTATGTCACACCACCGGCAACTCCAGAGAGTTCGGAGGCAGAAGAAGTAGAACATTTTTATTCGTCCGAAGCATCAACCTGGGATTCTGATACCAGTATCGGCTCAGTCTTCAAGAAGGTGCTATCAGTCAACATGGCATCTGCACAATCTCAAGAAGATGAAGGCGAAGACCAAACGTCAGAATTCTTTGAGGAAAAACCTTGGACTCAACGCCTAGGAGCGCAGTGGGAGTCTCGTTTTGAATTACGCGAACCCCCTACCGAAGACGAAGTCGAGCAGATCGACCTTGGGGATAGATCTTCTTCCAAACCCATCTTCATCAGCAAGAGTCTAAAGGGACCAGACCGGGAATCTTTAATCCAACTGGCTAAAGAATATATCGACGTCTTCGCCTGGAGCTACGAAGATATGTCGGGACTTGATCCCCAGATCGCGATGCACAGACTTAACATCTTGCCTGATGCTAAGCCTGTAAAGTAACAGCAGCAACATTTTCGTCCTGACATCATGAACGCTATCGATCAAGAGGTAGACAAACTCCTGACCAGCGGGTTTATTCGTGAAGAACAACACCCGGATTGGGTGGCCAATGTCGTCCCTGTCACCAAAAAGAATGGAAAGATACGAGTCTGCATCGACTTCAGAGATCTCAATGCTGCTTGCCCAAAAGATGAATTCCCGATTCCGATTACCGATGTAATGATCGACAATACATGCGGCTTCGAACGCATGTCTTTCATGGATGGGTATTCAAGCTACAACCAAATCAAAATGTCCTCCGATGACGCAAAGCATACGTCATTCAGGATGCCGAAAGGGATTTTCTGTTACACAGTGATGCCCTTCGGCTTAAAGAACGTTGGTGCTACATACCAACGAGCTATGAGTACCATCTTCTATCAACATCTTTATAAAACAGTCGAATGTTATGTTGATATCGCTGTCAAGAGTCGCCTCAAAGGTGATCACCTACAAAACCTAAAGACAGTCTTCGATCTCATGTGAGCGCATCAACTCAAGATGAACCCCGCTAAATCCTTCCTTGGGGTTTCTAGCGAAAAGTTCTTGGGCTTCATTATCACGGCGAAAGGCATTCATGTCGATCCCGAAAAGACCAAGGCCATCCTTGACATGGACCCTCCGAAGAACCTCCGAGAACTTTGAGTCCTGCAGGGGCGTCTGGCATACATCCGAAGGTTTATAGCAAACCTTTTCGAAAAGTGCCGACCCTTCACCCAGCTCATGAAGAAGGGAGTCTCCTACGTCTGGACAAAAGAATGCCAGAAAGCTTTCGATGAAATCAAGGCTTACTTGACGAGCCCGCCAGTCCTGTGGCACCCGTCGCAGGCAAACCATTTCTCCTCTACGTCCGTGCCATCGATCATTCCCTCGGCGCTCTGCTGGCTCAGAACAGCGATGCAGGCTATGAGCAAGCTATCTACTACCTCAGTAGGATACTGATCGGGGCCGAACACCAGTACAACCCCGTTGAAAAGGAGTGTCTGACTTTGGTGTTCGCCATCCAGAAGACTCGCCATTATGCCTCGGGCCAGATAATTCATGTCATCTCCCGAGTCAATCCGCTGAGGGTTTTCATGACGAAGCCAGGATCATTGAACTCCCGGCTAGCTACATGGACAATCCTGTTGACGCCGTACAACATGATGTTCGTCCTACAAAAAGCTGTCAAGGGTCAAGCTCTGGCCGACTTTTTAGCTGCACACCCCATCCCAGAGTCCTCCAGACTCTATGAAGACATCCTGGATGAGGTCCAAGAATCAAACGTCACCGAAGAAAGCTCCGTCTCTCAGATGTTTTTTGATGGCGCTTCAAGAACAGGCCCCAAAGACCAAATTATCGTCGGAGTGGGGGTAGTCTTAGTCTTCTCCGATCAGCTGGTCATCCAGCGTGCTTACTGCCTTTCGAAGTCGTGCTCCAATAATGTTGCCGAGTACAACGCTCTCATCATGGGACTCCAGCTGGCGTAACAGCTGGGGGTGGATCATCTGGAAGCCTACGGCGACTCAAAACTCGTCGTTAACCTGATCAGAGGGCAATACGAAGTTCGCCATGAAGATCTGGTTCCTTACCACGAGGTTGCATTGAACATTATTTCAACCTTCACCAAGTTCTTCATAGAATACGTACAAACCTGGAGGCTGACACTCTGGCTGGCCTCGCAGCCTCATTGACAGCACCTTTCGGGACTCAACACTACGTCACGGTAGTTGGTCGAGACTTGGTCTGTCCTAAAAACAACTATGCTCACAAATGGCCCATGCCATGTCAACAAGTGCTGCTGTTAATATCCGAGACTGGAGGTTCCCGTTCATCGACTTCGTTGTCTACGAAATTCTTCCAGAAGACCCGAAAGAAGCCGTCTCAGTCAGGAGGCATTCCCTTCGATTCTATTACGATACAGCTACTAAAATGCTGTACTGATGCTCCTACGATGGACTTCTCCTTCGATGCCTGTCCAACGAAGAAGCAGCCGAAGCCCTTCGAGAAGCTCATGATGGAACTTGCGGGGCTCATCAACCTGGCCCTAAGTTGCAGGATCGACTGCGATACATGGGTTACTATTGGCCAACCATGGCAGCCGACGCTGTCGACTATGCTAAGAAGTGCCATGCTTGTCAGCTTCATGCCGACTTCATCCATACACCGTCGGAACCACTACATCCTACGGTCGCCTCCTGGCCCTTTGAAGCTTAGGACATGGACATTGTGGGACCTATCACCCCTCCTTCATTAAGGGAACACCGCTTCATCCTAGTTATCACTGACTACTTCTCCAAATGGGCAGAAGCAGTTCCACTGGCGGAAGTGAAAAGCTCTAGGGTGATCAGCTTCATCAAACATCATGTCATCTACCGTTTTGGGATACCCCGTAGGATTATCCATGACAACGGTCCACAGTTCATCAGCCATGTTTTTAGCAGATTCTGTGACAAGAATCGCATTCAGAATGTGGCATCGACCGCCTACAATCCGGCAGCAAACGGATTGGCCGAGGCGTTTAACAAGACTATCGTCAGGCTACTCAAAAAGGTCGTATCATCCAATAAATGCGACTGGGACGAAAATCTCGGCGAATGCCTTTGGGCCTACCGTACAACGGTACGGACCCTGACGGGCAAAACACCATTCTCCTTGGTCTACGGGAGCGAAGCGGTACTGCCTTTCGAGATCCAGATACCCTCACTCCGTGTAGCGATCACAAATCAACTCACAGAAGAAGACAATCAACGTCACCGTCTGCGAGAATTGGAGGCACTCGACGAAAAATGTCTCCTAGCTCAACAGCGCATCAAACTCTATCAAGCCCGTATATCACAGGCTTTCAACAAAAAGTTTAAGCAGAGGACTTTCCAAGTAGGCGACCTGGCTCTGGCAGTCAGGAGGTCGATGGTGTTGACTCACAAAATACCAGGAAAGTTCTAGCCTAAATGGAAGGGACCTTTCATCGTAGAGACGGTATACTCAAACGATGCTTACCGCCTCGCCCGATTAAACATGGACTTGTTCATGATGTCCATCAACGGCAAGTTCCTAAAGAAGTACTTCTCTTGACATCTTTCAGATGTGTACTTCCACCTTTACCTAGCAAGGGAGTCAGTGGACCTGATCATCAGAGCTCACATACACCTCCCTTTTACAAAACCTTATGCTTTCGGAACCCAGTTGTTCCATTGCATTCTATCTCCAGTAGAAGGACAACCATGTCCACATTACCTCTGAGTTGCTTCTCTACGAAATCTTATGCTCCGTAAGACTATGCTACCCATCATGTTTACCACGTCCACATTACCTGTGAGTAAACATCCCATACAGACAACCCCTCGCGTTGACGTACATCAATCGCAGAACTTCCATGCCCATAATACCTCTGAGTAGTTCCGCGTATCCCCCCAGAGTCTCTCCTACCACGTCCATAACACCTCTGAGTAGGAAGACTTTATCATCCGAACCCCATATTTGCCACGTCTACATTACCTCTGAGCAAATATGTCGGTTCTCTCAAAATTATTATATGTACCTAAAAACTAAGGTGCACAAAAGATAATAGGTCCACATAAATCATCAAGTTCATGACAGCAAGAATGAACACACCACCAAACTATTTATTCTTTATTTAAAAGTAAAGGATTACATCCCCAGCAGGAGTTGCAAATTACACAAGGTAACAAAAAAGGAGAGGCTACAATCCCTAAGCATCACCGGGATTGGCTGAAAGCTCTTCGATCCGACGCTTCAAGTCTTCCGCCCGAGTCTCTACGGTCGCCAGGACTCGGCGTTCGGCTTCTTGACGCATCATTTCTATCGTCTCAGGGGAAGTGTCATCCTCATACTTCTCGTCCAACTGTTGCCGCTGCTGGGCCAGGAAAAGAGCCTGGCGGGTGAAAGTTGCTTTCTCCCCCTTAGATGCTGCATGTTCAGCCTGGACTCGCTCAGCATCTAACAAAAGTTAGGCCCGCTGGTCTTCAAGGAGGCGAATCTTGGCATTAACCTCCGCTATACTAGCGTCCAACGCAGCTCGCAACTCCACCTTCTCCTGTCTGGATTAAGATAGCCTCTCTACCGCAGCCTCAGCTTCGGCTACCTCGCGCTTCCAGATAGCTACGATGGCCTGATAAGATGATTCAGTTTCAGCGATCAACTTCTCCTTTTCTTCCTTTATCAGGGCGGAGAGATTATTTTGCTGGATACTCTGAAACTCGAAAAGCAGCTGGTCGAGCTCGGCCACCGATGCCTTCAGAATCTCGGCCATATGGTCATAGCCGTGGTAGGAACGTATCAGGCCAATGTGAGGGAGCGCCATGGTTTTTGCCATCGTGAAACTCCCGTTGGCATTCATCACGGTCGATATGCCCCTCTTTAGCATCTTATATACCGCCTCAATGATAAACTTCACGTACTCATCCGCATCTGCCAGCACTTGCGATGTCATAGCAGGAGTTAGAGGAGCTGTTCTAGACGGCGGACCGGAAGAAGACCCGCCGACTTCAATCTGTGAGGTTGGAACCTCGGCATCAACAGACTCTCCCTCAACAGGGGCTTGAACTTCGCTACTGGCCCGAGGAGCCAGGAGAGCAGAAGGGGCCGAGAGGGGCGTCGATATAGTGCCCCATGTGGAAGGAGCAACAGGGGGTTCCAGCAAACCCTTACCCTTCTCAAGCTTGGAGGGACCACCAATGCCAGGAGCTATCTCCTCCGTATCCAACAAACTATCAGTAGGCCGCACGGGACCTTCCCCCTTTGGCAAAGCAGCGAGATCAGCACTCGATTCCTGACTCGGCTCTACTGGAGTCAGGATCGGCGGACGAGTCTCATCTTCCTCACCGAATCCCTCCGCAAGGATAGAATCCGTCGCTACCTCCCGGTCGACAGCCACCTCAGCCTCCGCTGCTGAGTCTGGGGTAGGGCTCGACAACGCTGCAGCCGACCTCCCCTCATCATGACAAGGAGGGGAATCAGCCCTCTCCTCTGTTTCAACCATGTCTGTTGCTCCCGCAATAGGCTCACTCATCTCTGGAGGAACGCCATCCGAAGAGGACGAACTCAACTCCACTTCCTCATCTGGAAGCCCCGTATCTGCTGGATCCTCAATGCCAAAGGCCCCCACGGAGGGTTGCACCCTCCCGGGAACTGCTTCATCCTCAGCTTCTCTTCCAACATAATCTGGAGATACTAAAATCTCCGTAGGAATGACATTGTCAGGATTCTCCTCCACGGGAGACGTTACAATCGGAGGAATGCGCTCGTCAGAAGAGCTTGCCACCTCCTTCAGTTTACTGACACCCGGTTTCAAAACCCGGGTTTTCTTCTTCAACGGCTCCTACAAAAAGAAAGCATATGTCATAAAAATGACAGGATAAGCCAGACTATGGGGGACGTCTTTACCTCAGCAGGAACTGATTCCATTGGCGTTACAGGCGGCACTCCCATAGCCTTTGGAGTTGTCACTTTTCTCGGCCTTTTCGGTGCAGACGAACCGGCTTCTGCGTCAGCCCGTCTCTTTCCAGCTGGAGGATCTTCCCAAGTGCCTTCCGTTGACGCTGCAGCAGCAGTCCGATATCCCGCCAACTCTGGTGGACGATATGATCGGGCCGCCGCCAACATGTTCTTCGTAGCCTCTAGCTGAGTTCCAACAATGAAACTAGTCTCCCTGTCATATTCAGGAGACACAGTATTCATGGCACTATACAGCTTAACAGCCGAATACAGGATCTGTGGCCGAGGGTTATGAACTGGTGTATCGAAATGAAACCCAGTGCACCCGGCATTGTAATACTGCCAACCCCGGGCTCCATCCAGTAAACTTCCGGCAAATCCCAGGCTCTTATTGGGGTTCCGTAACATTAGCTGGGTGTAACCAAACTGGCGAGCAAATTGGCTCGGCAAATATGGCTCCAAATAACACTTATTATGGTTACGGTAAACCAAGTGGGAAGGCCGAATACTCTGAAACCAACGAAACCCCCATTTCAGCAGAGTGATCGCATCCTCACCGGAGTCTTCCAAATCTTGGTCAGCCTCAAAATCTTTGAAGATGGGACTGACCTTGACGATTTCCCAACCCTGAAGATAAGATAAGACTTTCCTACAGACGGGGACGCCGGTGTGTAGCCACTTCCTCTTATAGAAGCGGCGGATAAAGGCGTCACCTTCAACGTGATCGTCTTCAGGACCCGAACTCATCATGTTCGGGTGATACAGAATCAACCATCCCATCAGATAATGGAATGGTAGCTCAGCTCGAGGAAAGTTGTCTTTCCTGCCCCTCTCATGGACCACGTCGTCAGCAAAATCCCTCAAACCCTGCAGCAGGTTACACACCATCGCGGGGAGAAGAGCCAAAGGGCGACCAAAATTGTTTATCGATTCTCCAACCGATATTTGGTGTCATATCGGTTGCTATCGCAAATGTATCGGACCCTCTATACCTCCTGCGATGATTTATATCGACAAATCCAAATTGTTTATCGATTCTCCAACCGATATTTGGTGTCGTATCGAACCACTCACATTTGAACATCATAATATGCATATCATATGGGCCAGTATAGTGTAAATCTATAATATCCCGAAGCACTCCATAACAGTCAAAGTCCGGTTCATCGTCATAGATGGTGCGTCTTATGCAAACACCAAAATCCTTGGTACTGATGTTGTCATTAATAAATTCGACATTTATAGCATTCTGAGTTGCCTTAAACCTGAAGCCATTAACGACATAGCCTGGCCAAGTCTTTGTTTGCCTCTTCGGTCCCAATGCCAGATAACGAACACTCTCATTAGTGAGTGTTGTTTCAGGCAATAAAACCTGTAAATAAATATTTATAATTTAAATGTTTTAGATTATATATTTCTAATCTCAGTTACTTACGTATTTTATAAGAATATATAAAATCAACCTCAATTATAATCTCAGTTACTTACGTATTTGCGAAACCATGACGGAAATGTACAATCAACCTCTCTTTGAAGTCCCTCATCGGTAATATCGGGTGTCCATATTTTGACTTCATCTCTACTAAATATACTATTAGAGAAAATAAGAATATATAAGTGTAGTCACTTACTTCATCAAATTCGAGATTATAACGAGTGCAAGTGTACTGACTTACTTCTCCAAATCTTTCACTTCTTGTATGTCACAGTTTAACAAGAAATATCGGTGAGCGGCATCATACTCGTCGTCAGTCAACCACCATTTTTTACTAGACCCAATAGGCTTGCCCCTTACATTGAATATACCTCCATCCTCAACGTCCTCATCATTCCTTTGAGGTCTATTTTAATTTGTCTTAACATGAGTATCGAAATAAATGGAGCAGAAGTTTGACACCTCTTCGATAAGATATGCTTTGCATATTAAAGCCTCTATATGAGCCTTGTTGCCAACTTTCGTCTTTAGATGGTGTAGGTATCTAGAGAGACAAATTATCTTGAGAATTAAGAATGAATTTTAAAATCCACTAAAATTCAACTTAAATTATATCAATTTTTATGTACCTTTTAAATGGGTACATCCATCGATAATGAACAGATGCACCGACACGGACTTCGTATGCTAGATGAATCGGTAGATGCTCCATGCTGTCGAAGAAGCCAGGAGGAAATATTTTCTCCAACTTGTAAATTGTTAAGATAATCTTCTCCTCAAGTTCAACCATGTGTTGCACAGTCAACTTAGTTGAACAAATATCCCTAAAGAATATTGATAGTTCGGCCAACGGAACCCATACAGCAGAAGGTAACAACTCTTTCAAAGCAATGGGCAGTAATCTTTCCATAAACATGTGGCAGTCATGACTCTTCATTTCCGTTAGCTTGCGTTCATTGAGATCAACGTATTTAGACAAATTCGACACATAGCCGTCGGAAAATCTTAAAGTAGATACCCACTTGCAGATTATTAATCTATCTTCCTTGCTCAATGTGTATTGTGCTATCGGCTTAGTTATTTGTCCACCAGCTCCCCTTTGTATCAAATTCAGATGAGGACGCTTGCATATTTCGGCAATGTCTTGTCTTGCTTTTGGATTGTCCTTCGTTTTTCCTTTAATATCCATGACGGTATTGAAGACATTATCGAACACATTCTTTTCGATATGCATAACATCAAGATTATGCCTTATAAGATTATCTTTTCAATAAGGCAAGTCCTAGAAGATACTCCGTTTGGTCTAGTTATGGGTTTGTCCAAACACATCGACACGATTGTTCGATGGATCTTCCATTACAGTAGGCAAGTCCTTTACATCTTCCCAAATATCGTATCCCGACAATCTGGCAGGCGGATGAGAAAATTCTTGTTTTTCAGCTCTGAACGCGTCCTTGTTCTTTCTCCAAGGATGACTCGCGGGAAGAAATTAACGATAACAATCAAAAAAAGAAGTTTTTCCTCCATGCTTAAGGCAGAATGCCTTACTATTTTGCATGCATATCGGACAAGACATGGTGCCGTGAGTACTCCATCCCGACAGCATACCGTATGCGGGAAAATTATTGATTGTCCATATCAGTAAAACTCTCATCTGAAAGTTCTATTTTCTGGAAATATCATAGGTCGCGACGCCGATCTCCCACAGCTGTTTCAGCTCATCCACCAACGCCTGTAAATATATATCGATATTCTTCGTCAAATTTTTGGGATCCGATATGATAGCTGTCAAGAACATATAAAGAGTCTTCATACACATCCATGGTGGCAGATTGTAAGGGGTCAGAATGACTGGCCAGCAGGAGTATTGAGATTCCGACTGCCCGAAAGGGGCGAAGCCATCAGAACATAGCCCCATGCATACATTTCTAGGCTCTGCAGCAAAATTTGGATGACAAAAATCAAAATATTTCTACGCCTCTCCATCCGAAGGATGTGACGATTCTCCATCGTCCTTTGTGCGTTCTTCGTTGTGCCATGTCATGTGTTCTGCTGTATTCTGAGACATATACATCCTCTGCAAGCTCTTCATGATCGACAAGTAATGCATATACTTGTAAGGATGTCGTTTTCTAGTTGACTTTCCTTTTCCCCTGACTGGCTTATAACGATCCGCATTACAGAAGCTGCAACTTTCTATATCCTCGTTCTCCTTGTAGTACAACATACATCCGTTGCGACAACAATCTATCTTCTCGTACCCCAGTTCCAGTTGTCGGACCATCATCTTCGACTTATAGAAGTTTTTTGGAAGCTCTTTTGATTCCTTCGGTAACACCTCCTTGATTAGTTGTATAATCCGATCATAGCAAGTTTGTGGCAAGTTAAAATCAGACTTTATATTCAACAACCTCATCGTCACTGACAGTACAGAATGTGGCTTATAACCAGGATATAAAGAAGTTTCAGCATCCTGAAACATATCATAGAACTCCTTCGCCTCGGAATTAGGATCCTCCGGATCAAAGTTAGGCCCTGCCGCATCGTACACCATATCTCGTGCAAGGTTCTGCATGTCTCCATAATCAACAGAGCATTCGTCGTCTTCGATGACAAAATTCGTTGCAGCATTATCATCAAAAGCATAAGTAGCAGCATTCACAACCTGTCTTTCCGTATATAGTTCACCTTGCGATGACCACAGGCCGTAATCACGTACGAAACCCTTACGGGTGAAATGATCTCTTACACTCACCACTTCTTCATAACGTCTATTGCGACAATTACGACGTAGACACTTGATTTTGTTACCGTCCATATACTGAGCTTTGCTCATGGCATACTTAAGAAACACTTCCATGCCTGTCTGAAAATTGTCACTCACACCTATTCTGCTCTAGTGTTGTCATTTGTACATCCATGTACGATCAACGAAATAACGATCCATCACAGATTGGATGTAAAAATCTGTATAGTAAGACAAACTAAACAGAATTAGTATATAATCATGTAACTGGTGGATCCACTGGTATATAGGTCGGATGCACTTAGTATCGACCGTATCAGATTAGTATCGGTCTATAGGTTTGGTATAGGTCGTATCAAATTGGTGTTGGCCTTAGCGAATTGGTATCGTCATATCCGATATGTATCGTCCGTATAGCTATGATTCGTACCGGCCTTATCAATTTGGTATCGGCCATATCCGATAGGTATCGGCCGTATCGGATATGTATCGGCCGTATCAGATTAGCATGGTGGAAGGTTTAGTAACAACTGTACTTAGATTTTTCTCTTCTCGAGCTAGAATACCATTGCAAGAGAGTCACGAGAGAGTAAAAAAAATCTCCTACATATTAATGTTTATGAGAGTGATTGGCCAATTACAGTAACACACATGCTGCATTTTCCATCAGGGAATGAGAGATTGAAAGCAATAACATATAGACTTGTATTTCGGGAGAAGAACTCGTACAAACTCTTTGTTCACAAAACAAGCTATAGAGAATACAAAACAAAGAGTTTATAGTAGTTCGTCTATAGCTTGTTTTGCGAACAAAGAGTTTATAGGAGTTCGTCTTCTTCCGAAATACAACTCTATATGTTATTGCCTTCAATCTCTCCTTTCCTGATGGAAAATGCAGCATGTGTGTTACTGTAATTGGCGAATCACTCTCGTAAACATCAATATGTAGAAGATTTTTTTTACTCTCTTGTGACTCTCTTGCAATGGTATTCTAGCTCGAGAAGAGAAAAATCTAAGTACAGTTGTTACTAAACCTTCCACCATGCTAATCTGATACGACCGATACATATCCGATACGGCCGATACGGCCGATACCTATCGAATATGGCCGATACCGAATCGATAAGGTGTACGAATCCTAGCTATACAGCTGATACATATCGGATAGGACGATACCAATTCGCTAAGGTCAATACCATCCGATACGACCTATACCAAACCGATATACCGATACTAATTTGCTACGATCGATACTAAGTACATACGGATACCAATACCGATACCGATACCGATAGTTCGATACCGATACCGATAGTTCGATACCGATACCGATAGTTCGATACCGATACCGATAGTGCGATACCAATATCGATAGTCCGATACCGATAGTGCGATACCGATACCGATAGTGCGATACTGATAGTTCGATACCGATACCGATAGTTCGATACCGATACCGATAAGTCCAAATGATTCCTCTTAAGCATCGAGCATGTTATACACGGTTCAACTTGACGAGTCAGTATATATATATATATATATATATATATATATATATATATATATATATATATATATATATATATATATATATATATATAAAGCAATAGACTTTCTCATCCTACTTCTTAAACTAGGATTTGTCATATTGCATTTTATATATATATATATATATATATATATATATATATATATATATATATATATATATATATAAAGCAATAGACTTTCTCATCCTATTTCTTAAACTAGGATAATTACTACTACTTACACTTACAAACCCTAGCGTACCCCTCCTACCCCCCGCCGCCCCCCCACCCCGCGCGCGCCACGTCCGCCGCCCGCCGCCCCCCGCTGCCCCGGAGCGCGCCACGCTCGCGCACGCCACGTACCCCTCCCACGCCCGTCGCCCGCCTCCCCCGCCGCCCCCATCCCCCGCCGCCCCCCCAGCCCTGCGCGCGCCACGCCCGCCGTCCCCCAATGCCCCGGAGTGTGCCACGCCCGCGTGCGCCACGTATCCCTCCCACGCCCGCCGCCCGCCTCCTCCGCCGCCCCCACCCCCCGCCACCCCCCAGCCCCGCGGGCGCCACGCCCGTCGCACCCAGCAGCCTCGGAGCGCGTCACGCCCGCGCGCGCCACGTACCCCTCCCACACCCGTCGCCCGCCACCCCCATCGCCCCCAGCCCCCGACGCACCCGCCACCCCCGCAGTCTCTGCCGCCCCGGACACCCCCGGCCTGCTGCACCCACGACCACCGTGAGAGAGAGAGAGGGGATTACCTTTAGGAGAGAGAGAGGAGAGGTCGTCGATCACCGCCGAGGGAGAGAGAGAGAGGAGAGGGAGGTCGCCGACTGCCACGGGAGAGAGAGAGAGAGAGAGGAGAGAGAGAGTAAAATTTGGGGGGAATGAAAAGTTTCCCCCGCCGTTTCAATTTAAGTTTGGAACGTATATTTAGCGACTGACTAGCGTCGGATTTTATCCGTCGCTAATCCGTCACTCTATTTGATACTTGCCGACAGACTATCCGTCGCTACGTAGTCGAAGAATTGTCCTACCACTTCTTCCAACAATTTTTGCCAAATAATCGACTGCATAGCGACGGCTGTGTATCCGTCGCTATATCTCCGACGCCCTAGCGACGGATGAGCGACCTTTTCTCCCCTTAAAATAAAATAAAAAATGTATCGGCATGTTGTCGGTACTCCGTCGGCTATTTGCCACAAATCCGTCGCTAACGCCGACGAAAATTATCCGTCGCTAACATTCTGTCACTAATTGACTGTATTTTGGTAGTGTTGTGGGTTATCTAGATGGAAGGTAGTTCATCATAAACGTAAAATTTCTCATAAGATTTTGCGTTATTTTCCACTCAAAGGGAGATTGCAGAAGTTGTTTATGTCAAAAAATACTGCAAAGGACATAAGATGGCATTATCAGAAGCGAGTTGATGATGGAATATTGAGACATCCAGCAGATTCTATTGCTTGGAAATCATTTAATGAGCAACACAAGTCTTTTTCTGAAGATCCAAGGAACGTACGACTTGGTTTAGCAAGTGATGGGTTCAACCCTTATGGGAACATGAGCACTTCGTATAGTATTTGGCCAGTCGTACTAGTTCCATATAACTTACCTCCTTGGTTATGCATGAAGCAACCTTACTTTATGATGTCACTTCTCATTCCTGGACGTACATCTCCTGGAAATGACTTTGATGTCTACTTACAACCTTTGATCAAAGAGTTACTTGAGCTTTGGGAGGTTGGGGTTCATACATATGATGCATATGCACAACAGAATTTTCAGTTACATGCTGCTATATTGTGGACCATTAATGATTTTCCAGCATATGGTAACTTATCTGGATGGGTGACTAAAGGAAAACTAGCTTTTCCGTGTTGTCATAAAGACACCAGCTCTCTTTCAATTAGAAGCAAGCTTTGTTACATGGGCCACCGTCATTTCTTGCCAAGTAATCATCCTTGGAGACGTAATAAGCAATCATTCAATGGAGAAATTGAGGATCGGCTTGCACCTCAAATGTTGACAGGAGATGGAGTATTAGATCAATTATGCTTATTTGAAGGCGTCATATTTGGTAAAGGTCAAAAAAGAAAGCGCACTGATTCTAATAATGTCTACAATTGGAGAAAGAAGAGCATTTTCTTTCAACTTCCTTATTGGAAAACTCTTAAATTATGTCATAATCTTGACGTTATGCATATTGAACGTAACGTTTCAGATAATGTGCTTGGAACTATAATGAACATGGCAGGAAAGACAAAAGACACAATTAAGAGCCGTTATGATTTAGTGGACATGGGTATTAGGGAAACTCTTCATCCTCGTGTTCAAGGTAATAAGGTAATACTGCCTGCAACTTGCTATGTCTTACCGCCAAGTGCAAAGATTAAATTTTACAACTTTTTGGTAACAATGAGAGTTCCTGATGGTTTCTCGTCAAACATATCAAGATGTTTCAATGTTGGTGAGAAGAAAATTCATGGCTTGAAGTGTCATGACCACCATATTTTTTTCAGCAAATACTTCCACTTGCTATCAGGGGGTTACTACCAAAAGAGGTGTGTGAGCCATTGACTGAGCTAAGTAACTTTTTTAAGAACTTGTGTTCAAAGTCATTACGACTTGTTGATCTAGAGCAACTTGAAGCATAGATCCCTATAATACTATGCAAGTTGGAAACAATATTTCCACCGGCCTTTTTTGATGTTATGATCCACTTGCCAATTCACTTGGCAACTGAAGCTAAAATTGCTGGGCCTGTGCCTTATAGATGGATGTATCCAATTGAAAGGTAACTCTTGTTGGTATTATATCATTTTCAATTTTTAATGGTTTGTTTTTCTTTGAATTATAAATAAAAAATAATTCATTTTATATAGGTATCTACATACACTTAAGAAATATGTCCGCAATAAAGCTCGTCCGGAAGGATCAATCGCTGAAGGATATATATTGGATGAGTGCTCTACATTTTGCGTAAGGTACCTTAATAGTGTGGAGGCAAAACTTAATAAGGCTCCAAGAAATGATGATGGTCGTATCTCAAATCATGGGCTATCAGTTTTTGTGAAATGTGGCCGTCCAAAAGGAGCTTTTGTCTTGTATGAGTTAAGTTTTGAAGAATACGACCAAGCTCGTATGTATGTGCTACAAAATTGTGATGAAGTGTGGCCTTTTATTGAGTAAGTTATTGAACAACTTACAATAGAATTTAGTTAACAGTCCCAATGACTAAACAATTTGCTCATTTTTAGGGAGCACAAAACTGAAATTTCAACGAATAGCTCAAGAAATGTATTGGATAGGCATAACAAAGAGTTTCATATATGGTTCTACCATCGTGTAAGTATCTTATGTTATCAACTATATATAGCATCCTTTTGTGAATTGTATCCATCTATTAATTCACCTTCCTTTATGCCAATAGGTTTCAAAGCTACATGCAGATGGGCATGCAACAGATGAGCTCCTAAGTTTAGCAACAGGGCCTTTAAGAATGACTCATCGATATACCACATATATTGTCAACGGTTTTCGATTTCACACGAAAGATCGTGCCACGGAGAGAACAAGTCAGAATAGTGGAGTTCTAGTAAAATGAGATGATTCTTCCCCAGAAAAAGAGTATTATGACATCCTACAAGATATTTTTGAACTATCTTATGTAGGAGGCCGTAAAGTGTTTCTCTTTAGGTGTCATTGGTGGGATGTGGGACGACTTGGAAGAGGATATAAGGTCGATAAATATGGCTACACAAGTGTCAATGTGCATGGGTCTTTGAACAGTAATGAGCCTTTTGTATTAGCCTCTCAAGCTGAACAAGTGTTTTACGTAGAAGACAATATTGCTAATGACTGGCTTGTTGTTGTTAAAACCACTCCTCGTGATCTATACAATATGCCACCGCTACTTGAGAATGATGGAAATTCAACTGATATTGATGATTCATCAGAAGAAGAAGATGCTTACGTACAACAAGAATTTGAGCAAAACATATATCCTACTGAACCTGAAGACATCAATCCTATCCTTTCTAGAGATGATGTTGAACCTGAAAGTTTTAATGTCAATATAGATCAGTTGAACGCCTCTATAAGTGATGGATCCGGGGAGTTCATTGATGACAATTTAGAGGATGACCTTGACAATGATGGGTTTGATAGTGATTTTGATGACGAGTAATTTTGTTATTTATTGTGATGTTTAGAGTTCCATTGTTATTAGCAGTTCAAAATGTTAAACAATAATTTTTACTAAAAAGTTGGTTTACCAATTGTCTATTTTATCAGCTATTTTATTCCAGGACCAGGTGTATGTTATTTGTATAGTTGTTAATTATATTTTGGAGAGGTGAGCATCTTATAATTTTTAGGTCGGTCCTAGTGAAGTCCACAGTTGAGCTCTCTTATATTCAGATGTGAACATATTTATGTCTGTACTTTCCTTTTACTGACTGATTGAGGAGGTTTCAGGTATTGGAGATCCAATACTAGTGTTCTTCTCTGCTCTGTGTTCAACGAGTAATAAAATCATTTATACTCTAACCTGTTTGTTCTTCCACTTATTAAGTAAAATTCAATTTTTTTTCCCGACATGGTACCAGAGCGAGGTTGCTGAGAGTTTTTTTTTTAATTTTGTGTTTCAAACCAAGGCATATGCTTATTTTAGAGCTATGATCCAGATTTCTTCGTGAATAGGGCTTGTACTGTTGCTGCTTAGTGACATAAACCAAGCAGATGCTTATCTTCCTCTTTGAGTTTCAGTCCCCTGATTACTTGATATCAGTCCATTTATATCACTGATACAGTCCATGCTCAGTTTGTATCAGCCCTAAAATTCACCACTGAGCATTCCATTGGTTCAATCATCATCACTCTGTTCAGTCACTGTTGGTATGTATATGTGTGGACTGACTGGGTTTTGATGTATTGAATGTTAAATGAGGAGAAATGGTGAAATGGTATTAGTCCTATGGTGAAATGGTATAAATGGTATAAATGGTATTAGCCCCAAAATCCTTCATCGTCCAGTCCCTACTTTATATAGGATCTGTTATCAGTCCTATGGTGAAATTGTATCAATCGTACATTACATTCGTACCTTGGTATCAGTCCATGATTCAGTCTCAATGTAGAGGTTTAGATGTATCAATATCAGTCCATGTTTCATTACATTTCTACCTTGGTATCAATCCATGTTTCAGTCTCAATGTAGATGAAAAATAACATGTGTATCAATATCAGTCTCAATGTTTCAGTCTCAATGTATCAATGTAGATGTTTTAGTCTCAATGTATCAATATCAGTCTCAATGTTTCAGTCCATGCTTTGCTACAACATAGCATGTGGTTAAATTTTGAACTTATATGTTGTAGATGAAAAATAAGTTTTAGTATATATTCTTCTGAATTTTATTTTTTTCATTAGAGTTGGTGAATAATAATTGCATACTACCTGCTAAATGAATTTGATAATAATGCAGCTATAAATAGACATACTAGCAGTTTTGTAACAACTCAATTTGATTACACGTTATTTAACAACTCAATGTGCAGTCTTGATTAAGGAGTGGAGTTGCAATGTGATTTTATTTTAGCATCAACATTTCTTATGTATTCGTCAAGTAGCAGTATAATATTTAGGACCTTCCTTAATGCATCCTTAGATGCTTTGCTACAACAGAGCATGTGGTTAAATTTTGAACTTATATGTTGTAGATGAAAAATAAGTTTTAGTATATATTCTTCGGAATTTTATTTTTTTCATTCGAGTTGGTGAATAATATTTGCATACTACCTGCTAAATGAATTTGATAATAATGCAGTTATAAATAGACATACTAGCAGTTTTGTAACAACTCAATTTGATTACACGTTATTTGACATTATCTGAGACTCTGTCATCATAGGCTGCCATTGGTTTCTAATGGAGTTGGCAGATTTAGTCCTATTATTTTCTTCATGGTTTTTTGGCATGTGTTGACTTATGGGCCTTTAAGCTCACTAATTCAATAGCCATTTACTAGTTGTATCTGCAAAGCATTGAGTCCGAATTCAATCAGACGTCCATGCCTTTTTTTTGTCATGATTTTTTCTTTCTATCGAACTTATATATTCCTTTGATCTTTGTTATTTATTATATAATATTCTTAATTCATGCCAAAAGTCGCTTTACATCCTTGCAATTACGGACCAATTATCATTAAACTTGAAGTGGATCTTCTTGTGGTCAATCAACTGAGTATGGATGAACTCATACAAAGCCATACAGTCACTTCTTATTGTTTCTCATGTGAGGCAATTTATGATAAGACAAAGCATTAGCATCAGCAATGGTTGTTATATAAGTTTTTGTTTTTCATTGTCAATTATATTTGATATTTTTTCAAGCTTGAAACCATGTGTTGCTGCAAATTATGGTGATATCACTCAGAAATGGTTGTTTCTCTTGCAAGTAGAAATAGGTTGAATGATTAGCAGAATCTTGCTTTACTTGCAAGATTAGCAGAATTTGCTCTCAGAAATTTTAAGGTTTTTTTTTGAAAGCTCAAATATTTTACTGAAATTTGGATCATATGGGAATGTTTTACTGAAATCTGGTTCATACGGGAATGTTTTACTGAAATCTGTTTTACTGAAATTTTAAGGTTCATATGGGAATGTTTTACTGAAATCTGGATCAGTCACTTGTGGGCAGCTTTCTAAGTTCAGTCCTAGTGTATATTATATTTTGGTTCAATCAAAATCTTCCTCTTTGAGTTTTAGTCCCCTGATTGAATGTTAAATGAGGAGTTTAGGAGATGAAGACATCATTAGTTCAGTTCATTCACTTCTTAGAGTTCAGTCCATTTGGTCCACATTAGTTTCAGTCCTAATTTTTTTTGTTTAGCCTATTGAATTCAGTCCATATTTGCACTTGTCTCAACCCAAAATCCTTCATCGTCCAGTCCCTACTTTATATAGGATCTGTTATCAGTCCTATGGTGAAATGGTATCAGTCGTACATTACATTCCTACCTTGGTATCAGTCCATGTTTCAGTCTCAATGTAGAGGTTTAGATGTATCAATATCAGTCCATGTTTCATTACATTCCTACCTTGGTATCAATCCATGTTTCAGTCTCAATGTAGAGATTTTTTTTTATTACACTAAATTATTTTTTCAAAGTAGATAATGGTTTATTATCGAGGTGGACGAGGTGGAATGGTTACACGAAGTGCGCAAAATGGTATCAGAGTTCATAGTTTTTTGTTATGGATTTTAGATTTATTTTTTCTAAGCATATTATTACTTTTTCAGTCGAATCCACATCTCCTTATCATAACGCAGAGCCTACAAATATATATTCACAACCACAACGAAGAAGAGACCCCAAGCAAAGTAATTATGAAAATAGAAGAGTTGAAGATCAATTAGTCCAAGATCCATTATTGCCAAACAGTGAACCTGAGCCAATACAAAGTCCTCATTCTAGTGCTGGTATTTAATAAATTACTTATGAACTTTATATGTATGTGTGTGTGTGTGTGTGTGTGTGTTTCAATATGCTAATTAATTTAATGTATCGACTTTTACAGCATCCTGCAATAACATCCGAAGGACTGTAAGAGGAAAATACAAATGTTTGAATTTAGAGTTGAAAACCAAAGCTGGAAAATTAGAAATTGTCATGCCTGACGATATTCAAAGAGCTGTTGGAAACAATTCAAGAGATGTAGTCAATTTTTCTGGCTATATAGTTAGAAATATGGCCCCTTTATTTGTGGAAAAAGAGAGAAAATTGGTGGATGCCAAGTGGGAGGATATTGTAGGTGCTGTAGAAGAACAAATGTGGATCCAAGTGAAGGTAATATATTGTATTCATATTGATCATTAATGTTTTTAGAAATATGAACCATTTATTGAATTATTTTGCTTGTATTTTTTTTTGCCTTATATTAGGAGAAGTTCACAGTTGCAGAATGCAAGCAACACAGATTTCAAGCATTTGTTATAGATACTATGCGACGATTGTATAAAAATTGGAAGCATAGACTATATGAGACTTATAAGAAGTTTCAGACAGATGAAGAAAGGCTAGAAAATGCTCCTAAGGATGTGAAGCCCGAAGATTGGAAGTTTTTGATAGAGTACTTCGGTTCAGATAATTTTCAGGTATTTATTGACATGTATAACTTTTTAAAAGGCATATTTTTATTCATTAATATTCCTGATACATCTTTAACACTATATAATTGTTTTTTTAAAATTGACTTGTAGGTTGATCTTTTGTATTGTCTTTTGCTTGTCATTCATACACTATTAATTGTTTTCAGAAAATTAGTCAAAGAAATACAGCAAATAGAGCTAAGCTTGTGACCAAACATACTTGCGGTACAAGATCTTTTGCTGAAGTAGAGGAGTCAATGGTAAATACATTTGTCCTCTTTGTCAAGTTTTTACGCATTTCATCTAGTTGTACTTTTAAATGTCTTGGTCTTCTGACAGAGAGATCCGATCTCTGGTGAAAAGCCACCACCAGATGAGATTTGGCTTAAACATACCAAGAAAAATAAAGAAGGAGAATTACAGTGGTCTGATCCGATATCAAAAGAAGTTCACGTATGTGTACTTATATATATTATCTTGAGATTGTATAGGTGAATTTTTTTTATCTAAACTTCGAGTTAAACGTTCTGATCATGATTCATGTAGGAAAAACTTCATGATCTTGTCATTCAACAAGAAGAAGTTGATCTTGAATCTCAACCTACACATGATGAGATGTTGCTTCAAGTTCTTGGTCAGAAGTCTGGTTATTTTCGGGGTAAAGGAGATGGAATTAGACCACCAACAAAAAGGACAAGATATCTAGATAACATGCAGGAAGAAGTACAAAAGGCTATCGAGTCGGCTAGAGAATCCAAGATTAAAAGTGTGAAGGCTGATGTGATAAAGAATATGCAAGAAGAAATGAGGGCAAATGTTAGTGATGAACTCAGAACTGAAATTAGAAAAAGTGTGGAAGACGACATCAGAAATGATCTTACGATGCAAATTCAAGGCCAATTTAATGCCATGTTCCAAGCACGAATGGCTGCCTTTTTTGGCTCTTCATCACAGTCTGCAGATATTTCAGTTCCTTCAAATACAAGAGCTACAAACTCTGGTAAGTGTTCGAAAATAAGATAACTCATATTTCCATTTATCGTAGTAAATGTAAAGACACCTTACTTTTGGCTTTTGAAATAAACTGCAAACATTTGTGTCTAATCCGCAAGATTATCTTTTTCTCTATTCTTATTGCTTCTATTGACCTCACAAAGTCAATGGATATAGTTCCTTTAATAAATGGATCCGCAAGATTATCTTTTGACCACACAAATTCAATGGATATAGTTCCATTTGAGAGTAACTGCCTAATGGTATTATGCCTTAAGAGGCCGCTTTTTTAGATTACTTCCTAACCAAGACCTTGTGGTGACTTTTCAGAAGGTTACCATGCCTTCCACTTTTAAACACTAGGACACTCCATACCTATGTCAGCTGCAAAACTAACAAGAAACATGATAACCAATTGGCAATTCCATAGCCATTGGGCCCTTGAATAGGTGTTTAACACGATTCTTCATGTACACCATTTCGAGAAATCCAAACGGTCATTATATTAAGTTGTTTTCATTATGCTTTCTGTCCATGGCCAGTTACTGATTAATCAGAGTAGTCGGCAGACTAATCTCAGTTATGTGGAAACTTGTAATTTTCAATCAAGTGGCCACCCGATGGACAGTTACTGATTAAAGGATAAGAAGCAGGCTTGAACAGTTGAATTATATAGAATAATTCATTGTTCTATAAAGTAATACAGAATCAAAGTAAGTTGAATCTTACTTGGAAATTAGACTGAGGCTTGCTAGGCAATTTCCTTAAGACAATATTTCTATCGTTGCTATGGTGCTCACAATGTTTCGGCAGTAGTCTCCCAAGATACAACAGTCTTTCACCTTAGTAATTTTGGCACAGAAATGCTAAGGTTCTAGCGAACTGAGTTTGAATGACAATTCGAGATTTTGTTTGTTTTTTAATTAGTATCCCTTATTGGCCAGATCAGGACTATTTACACAAAGAAACGTGCCTCTTCTTGAGCACGCACTTCACTTGGAAAGATATCTGCTCACAGCAGAGACTATGAATCGTATTAACACACTTCATCTGGAAATGTATCTGCTCATTTTCCATGTTCATGAAGGGTACTTTGGAGACTTTTTTCTAATTCACACAAAATTAGTTTTCACCTAAAGTTTGATTCTCATTTAATTAACATACGTAGTACATTAATTTCCAATTTGTCCCTAATCAAATTAGTGCAGGGACCCATTAATTTTGTGGCTTAAAGTTAGTTTAAAACCATTTGTGTGGACACTAATTTCCAACAGCCCCCCACATGAATGGAAATAGTTACATCGACCCACAATACATTATCTAAAAGAGTACTTCGAATCAGTGCTGCATCAGGATAGGTAGTTTTCACTTTGAACCTTCCCTGGTAGAAGTTTATCGGATTTACTTAGCCAAACAGTAAAATATTTCATCTTGAACTGTCAGCTGTTTGTGTAAATCAACACAATAAACCTTACACAACATTGACTCTTTCAATTCAGTTCTCGGTTGTGTTCATTTTGACCCTGAACTATCTTTGGTTCTGCGAGTGCTACTACAGAATTCAGCCTTTTAAATATATTTCCCTTCTTTTTTTGTTTAGGGCTTCTACCTCATTGTTGCTGTTATTGAATTTACATTTACTTCTTCCACTAGTTTATGATCAAGTTTTATCTACATGGTGTATGACATGAATGATCAAGTTTTATTGAATTTTTTTTTTTTGTATTCATATACCTTCACAAATTCTAAACAGTCTCTTTATTAATTTATGTAGGTCATTAAAGATTGATCATCACCAAGACAGGAGCTGTATATGCGATTGATCACCAGTTTATATTTATAGATTATTCTAGGTTTTATGAACCAGCTAGTTTGGATACTCTTTATTTTATAAGTACGACATATTACTTCTCTTCAAATTATATGTACTGAATTTTGAGGAGCAATATAATTATTTTTTGAGGATTGATATAATTACTTTTCATGTTGTTCTTGTCTATAATTACTTTAGAGTTAGCCGTCTATATAAAGGCCATTTAGAATTTGTGAAGGTTAGTTCTGGTTTACATTGGAAAGTCGATGGGGGTGTTCTTGGAAGATGGGCACAATAATGTATACCCTCTTCTATAAGAATTGTGTGATATTGTATTGTGTGTTCTTGTATTTCAATGTATAATGACAATAACAAAAAAGAAATACCCGTGACAATATTGATTTGCCACCAAACATATAAAATGTACACTACGGTAACAATATTTACCTTTACTAAACATACAAGTATACGGTGACAACAATAAAAGTGTTACTGCAAGTGTTTAAAATGATGATTATATATTTGTCACTGAACATATACGTTATTATGACAACAATAGAAGTGTTACTAAAATTATTTTGTGATATCAAACGTCGTCCAAAAATAATTTTTACTTTTTTTGTCAAAAATATATATATTTATTTTTAATTACAATAAATGCTATTTGTGACAATACCATGTGTCACTTATAATATTATTAGTGACGCATTTGTTGTCACGAAAAGTAAAGTATCACTGACAACATATTCTTGTCACAGAAGAGAACTTTTTGTGACAACGACTTTTAGTCGTCACTTATTCTTTTAGCTACGGAGGTATATTCTACGAAAGTGAGTCGTCACTGTACTCGTCACAGAAGATGTTTTGTGACGAGTTTCATAACTTCTGTGACAACTTTACATGCCACAGAAACCATGTTTTCTTGTTGTGACAGCTGGTTGTAGAATACCTCGAGTCTTACGGCGACTCGAAGTTAGTCGTCAATCAAGTTCGAGGACAATACGTGGTCCGCCATTGTAACTCCTCTCCCCGGATATTATTATTATTTTTATATATTTCTAGTTAGAGAATATGTGGTCATCGTACAAAAGGTATTTTGATTAATGAAGAAATATGTCAAACTAGTTTCATGTGATTTTATTTTATAAAATGATATAGTTAGATGTATTAATTACTTTTAAGGTTTGAGAAAATATGTTTCAAACATTTTTGATATTGAGCATTACTTCAAAGAATTATTTTAAAGCACTATTTGCAAAATATTAAAAATAGCTTGGCTAAATGCATTTTTAAATACCGCCACTGAAATCTAGTATTAAATTTTCATTAGTAATTGAGATTGTTTAAATTTATAAGTTATAGTTTTGTTTTTTTTTAAATGGTTTAAAAATCATAAGTACCTTGAAACAAGAAACGATTGCTAATCTCTTTTCAAAAAGGATCTCTTTCGATTAATCAAAATTTACCCTAAATTATTTTAATACTATCAAAGGATATATTTAATATAATGACTATAAATTGAATTAAGCTTTAGGATTTACAAAAATATATCTTTAAATTATTTGATAACTTCTAATACTATTTTAAATTAATACGAGGATTAACTATTTGAATTTAGATAGTTTCAAAATTTTGGTTATTATCCTACAAATAAAAGATTGTCAGTTTATTTTAAAATGATATTTGATTTTATATAGCTGATAAGCATTGAATGTTATTGCCATCATTAAACATTGAATTAGGTTTGACTTATGAAAAGTAGAATTATCTGGATAGTCATCTTCTTAGTAGATTAAGCGTTTAGCACCTTTTGATAACTGGAAATTGCTGAGAAACCCAATTTCGGGGTGGGCTTTTATGAAATGCCCACCCGCTGGATAAGTTTTATGAAATACCCAGAATTAAGTATTTTCACGTTAAATATTCCAAGATTCCCTTTTAGATGCCACCCGCTAGAAACTGCTATTTTTATAATACCGAAACTACCCCTCCGCGCGAATTGGTCATCTATATGTATTTGAATTCAAAAAACTCAGATCTGGATTGCGATTTTCGTCTTCTTCTTCTTCACGGGAAATCTGAATTCCATTGCTCTCATATTCAGCAGAGATCGCAAAGATCGTTCGTAGTTCGGTGTGTTTTTCTTCAGTCGAACTCAGATCATCGCTCGTCATCATCATCACCATCATCATCATCTTCATCGTGGAGACATTTGAACTCAGATCTTCAATTGTGGAGAGAAGATCTTTCTTCTTCTTTTTCATAAGAATTATCATCGCTTTGAAAGAAGAACGAAACTCTTTATTCCTGAAAAAACTAAATTACACGTTTTAACACTGGAAATGACCATTCTCCGTCTTAATTAGGACGGAGAATGGCATTCTCCGTCTTAATTAAGACGGAGAATGCCATTCTCCGTCCTAATTAACACGGAGAATGACATTCTCCGTTTCCGTCTTAATTAGGACCGAAAATGTCATTCTCCGTCTTAATTAGGACGGAGAATGGCATTCTCCGTTTTATTTAAGACGGAGAATGGCATTCTCCGTCCTAATTAACACGGAGAATGGCATTCTCCGTGTTTCTAACACGGAGAATGGTCATTCTCCTGCGTTTTAACACTAGAATGACCATTCTCCGTGATAAATTACACGGAGAATGGCATTCTCCGTCCTAATTAAGACGGAGAATGGTCATTCTCCGTTTAATTTAGCACGGAGAATGGCCATTCTCCGTCTTAATTAGGACGGAGAATGCCATTCTCCGTTTTATTTAACACGGAGAATAACATTCTCCGTTTCATTTAACACGGAGAATGGCATTCTCCGTGTTTCTAACACGGAGAATGGTCATTCTCCTGTGTTTTAACACTGGAATGACCATTCTCCGTGTAAATTAAGACGGAGAATGACCATTCTCCGTGTAAATTAAGACGGAGAATGCCATTCTCCGTCCTAATTAAGACGGAGAATGACCATTCTCCGTGTAAATTAGGACGGAGAATGCCATTCTCCGTCCTAATTAAGACGGAGAATGGTCATTCTCCGTGTAAATTAAGACGGAGAATGCCATTCTCCTGCATTTTATGGTTAGCTGAAACTTTGGAGGGCCATAACTTTTGACTGGGAGGTCGAAACGAGGTCCCGTTTGTCGCAAAATGAGCGTATCGTCGAGGAGACTGAAAGTAACAACTTCACAGTTAGACGGCCTTCCGAAATTTTAGATTCGCAAAAAAATAATGTTTGGACCTCCGTTTTAGCACTTTTGTCGTTCGTCCCGGTCTTTCCGAAATTTTTCGACGAGTTGTTGAAGATTTTTGAGGAGAAAACCTAGATTCGAAAGTGAGCAGCGTATGGAAGAAGATGGAGTATTGAAACGTTTTTTTAAGAGCAGTTTTGTGGGTGTTTCCAATAAATTAAAAGGAAGGGCAAAAGGGTCATTTGGAACCCGCTTTGGATAAGTTTCTCTAATTCTGGGCACGCGATGAAAATTTTTTTAGCGGTGGGTTTTACATAAAACTTTTTTAGTTTTTGGGCATTTCATAAATCTTCCCATCATTAAACATTGAATTTTATATAGCTTTTTTAGTTTTTGGGCATTTCATAAATCTAATTCTGGGCACGCGAAGAAAGTTTTTTTAGCGGTGGATTTTAGATAAAACTTTTTTAGTTTTTGGGCATTTGGGAACCCGCTTTTGATTTTATATAGCTGATAAGCATTGAATGTTATTGCCATCATTAAACATTGAATTAGGTTTGACTTATGAAAAGTAGAATTATCTGGATAGTCATCTTCTTAGTAGATTAAGCGTTTAGCACCTTTTGATAATCGAACCATATTTGAACATATCGGGTTGCTTAAAATCCTCACTTTGATAGGATTCTCCCAAACCAATACCTATCCCTATTATTAGTATTTATATAGCCATCTCAACCTGGGCATTCCGCCGCCCATCCACACACGTAGACAACACCACAAATACCATACAAATCGCTCATCATCATCAAGCTTCGTGTCGCTCCGAGCGTCCGCGCCTTATTCCCTTCCAGTTATTACATCACAGCCTACAAATTGCTCGTCGTGTCCGACAGGCCGGACACGACATTGATTCCTTTCCATGTCTGACACAGACTATGCCACCCCTACAGAAACCAAAACACAGCAAAAATCGACCAAGCCTTGCCTCCTCGTGTCCGACCGACAACCTCCAGCTTCCCGATGTCGACCATTAGTCGCCACCTCCCAGAGCCACCGCCTCTGGCCGACTGGTCCACGTCACTGTATTCCACCGAGGTCCCAGATCTTCTCGCCTCAAATGCCAACCTCGACCGACGCTCCTCTGCACGCCGGTCCGTCGTCGAGCCTACACAGCGCGCATTGCAGTGTCCGTCGCCTGGCTGCAGCGCTCACTCCCGATCGTCGCCGTCGCGAAGTACTTGGCAGCCATCGCCACCAATCGAGTATTCGACCCTCGCCTCTGGAACTCCAGAGACCGGACTGGAGCGCCCAAACCGCCGAGCCTCCGTGCAGCACCCGCCGGAGCCGCCCCCTCCGTGCCCCGTAGCCGTCGACCACGAGCCCAGCCACGTGCAGCGCCTCGTATTCTCCGTGCCCCGGCGGCGAGTTTCTTCCGACCACCCGGCGAGCGCCACGCCGTGGCCAGAGGCGAGGATGATCGCCCGTCGACGTCCTCCTCGCCGATCTGGCTCGGGCACGACGAACGATCCAGCACCCCATGTTCCCCGTGCCAAGCCTCCAGAGCGCTGTCGTCGCTCGATGTTACGGCCAGATCAACCCCGTGACCGCCGATGCTCCCGATCGAGTCTCCACCGCCGGAGCCACGGCGAGCAGCTCCGCCTCCCTCTCTCCCGGTGAACCCTTTCCTCAATCTGCTCTCTCTCTCTTTCCCCTTTTCATTTATTGTTGTTCGTTTGATTTAGTTTATGTTGTTGGAATAGAAAGCCCAATTTAAGGGTCTGTAGAGATAGTTGGGCTTCAAGCCCAAATACAATAAACCTTTAGTTTCAATTAAATCATAGGTTGAATGGGCTTAAATGGTTTTAATTGATTGTTGGCCTAATAATGGTCTTCGAGACTGGGCTTCGGCCTGGATTAGAACAAATCTATATATTTTTTATATATAAAAGTTATATATACACTGTTGTAGGCTTTTGTTTAGTTGGACTTCAACATATTAGTAATACCTGGGGCTGGGGCTGGACTAGAGTATATTTCCTCTATATAAGAAATACTTTGAAACAAATAATTATTTTGGGGCTCTGGCCTTAAACTGATAATCCTGGATTTTCAAGCATTTATATAAGAATTATTTTAAAACTAATAGTTTACAAATATCATAAGTATCTTCTAAATATTTTTCTAAAAAAAAGAAATCTCTTTTAGTAAAGCAAAATTCTCTATTAAGTCAATCTTGACCATGACAATCACACGTTCCTAATTCTTGCAAATCCTAACTTCTTTACATCAAACCTAGGCTATTTTGACGATTCTGAGACAGTTGACCGGATTGCCGCTTTGCGGGCCCCATGGTCCGACTCAACGGGCGATTTTGTGCACGGCTCGCCGGAATCCAACTTTGGACATACGGTTGGGTTTGTATCGGAAAATCAGACCTGTAGACATATAGTTTGACGACTTTAGAGATCATAGACTTTGGCACACTTTTCGGTGCAAAGCGGGTCCAACGGCGGATACCGTTTTGACCCAAAATTACCGTTTTGCGCTTGTGTCCAGAATTGGACTTAAGGACAGGCAATCCTAGCTAATTTGACTATTCTAAAAATGTTGGTAATATTTATTTCAGTATCCGGAGACTTCTACATGTGTTGACTGTTGTGGCTCATTGAGTGGTATAGTATTATCGATTTTACCAGCACAGGACCTCAGGCGAGTACATCTCTGATAGTTTTCGTATTTGATTATCTCTATACTTCTTGTATTTAATATTATTTTACATTGATATCATGTTGATTCTTGACACGCTTGTCACACGATATAGTTGTTGTGGATTCTTTAGATGTTATTCGTGACCAATCTATTACCGTGTTCGTGACCTGTTTGGATCCATGAGTACTGGTCGGGCGGAGAAATACTCTAAACATGTAAACAAACCCAAAATTATACTTTCCTAATAGCAGCCTCACACTTCACGTGCGGATGCCGGATCTTATTCTTGCCTAATAGCAGTCGCACAATTCATGTGCGGGGTGCCGGATTTAGCCTTAGCCGTTTACATGTCGAAGTAGTATTTCAACTCACTAGATAGGTACAGTGTCTGTTTCTACAGTATATATATTATTGGCTACAGGTCTTTTCTGTTTTAGTACTCTCTTACCTTATTCACCATGCTCAGTTTCTGTCATAATTCTATACTTGTCTTTTCATCGTGTATTTCATTATTATTTACAGATTTATGGATTTTGTCATTTATTGAATCTGTTGTGAGATTGTACTCATTCCATTCCTGACTGAAATCCAACATTTTTCAGGTTAGCCGTGGCTTCTTTAGCATTGGGAGATTCGGGTGTAATTGCAGGCCAAAACCTAGAAGCTAGCTAGGTAGTTTAAATTTGTTATAAATGAAATTGTGAAAGTTTGTATTTTCTTTAAATATAAATGTCGTAAATGTTGTAATCTATTAGAACTGTGAATGAGCAATAAAGTTTATTTTGAGCATTTATTTATTGCGGTCTTGACAACGTTCTATCGCCGACTCTGCGGCGTAGGCTGGCTTGGACACGTCTCGTATCCGAAAAGCGGGTGCGGGTCGTGACAGCCATGAAGACCTGATCTCTTATCACAAAGCAGCGTTGGACATCATCTCTGGCCGGCCTCACTGCCTCATTAGCAGCACCGCTCAGTACACAATACTTTATTACAGTGGTGGGCCAGGATTTGGCATGCTCCAGAAACAATCTGTGCATGTGGACGAACCATGCCATGTCTACAGACGCTAGTATCAATGTCAGAGACTGGAGGTTCCCGTTCATCGACTTTGCCATCTACGGAATCCTTCCGGAGGACCCAAAAGAAGCAGTCTCAGTCAGAAGGCGCTCGCTCCGGTTCTATTACGATACGGCCACTAAAATGCTGTACCGACGCTCCTACGATGGACTTCTCCTCCGATGTCTATCAAACAAAGAAGCAGTCGAAGCTCTTCAAGAAGCCCATTACGGAACATGCGGAGCTCACCAACCCGGTCCTAAGTTACAGGACCGACTTCGATGCATGGGCTATTACTGGCCTACCATGATTGCCGACGCTGTCGAGTATGCAAAAAAATATCGTGCTTGCCAGCTACACGCCGACTTCATCCATAGACCGTCAGAGCCTCTATATCCTACGGTCGCCTCTTGGCCATTTGAAGCTTGGGGCATAGACATAGTGTAACACCCACTTTTCAGAAATGAGAGTAATTTTGAACTTTTGTAATTATAATCATTTAATAATGATATTTAAATTATATTGTGATTTTTGGTGATTTTTAATTAATTTAAAACTATTTAAAATATTAAATTATGATTTTGATGGTTAACTAGATAAACCCTAGTTTTGCTAAGCCTAGAGACTAACCATGACCAAGGGAGCCTAGTCATGTGATTACGATGACTAATTACAACTTTTTAGCCTAAGGGTATTTTGGTCATTTTTGACTTTTAAATGAAAATGAATTTTATTAATTAAATATGTGCTATTTGTTTAGTTGAGACTTGACCTAGAACTTTAGCCTAATCTAGATTAGCCTTGAGCTTAGAATCTTGATTAGGATATCCTACTAAGTGACAAGATTAGCAATATCTAGATATTCCTAAGTAGGATATTTTCTCTTTGAGATATTTGTAAAAAAGAAGCCTTAGGACTAATTGAACCAATAGGAGAACTTGAAATTGGGTGGAAGAACCTTAGCCACACATCTAGCTATTGCCAAACCGTAATTCCCTTAGTTTGGCCAGCCATACAAGCCCCCCCCCTCCTATAAGTATCACACTTAAGAGCCCTTGCTTCTTTTTAAATACCTACAAAGAACCCTAACTTGTTCTTCCCCAAATTCCTCCCCCTTTGTCCAAATTGATTCTAAATTGAGTCAAATCAATTGCATCATTATCCCCAATAGTAGAGGATGCTAAAGGAGGCTAGCTAGCAAGGATTCAAAGTAAATCGACCATTGCATTTGAAGAAGAATACCTTCCCTTTCTCATTTTTCATTGAGATTTCCTCTCAATAGGTAAATGCCATAAAACCTATTTAAAATTCAATTTCTTTCCATAGATGCATTCATTTAGGGTACCCCTAGGTGTAGCCCAAGTTTGGTAGGAATTCGTGTCCATTTCGTGTCCGTATCGGACACGTATCGGTGTTTTTAAATAAGTATTTGGTGAAATGCCACATAGGAATTTATTTTAGTAATTTTCAAAACTAATTACATGTATGTGTAGCCTAACATGTGTATATCATTGTAACACCCGTAGTTCGTATTACGTATTTTGGTATACGTATACGGAATCTTGACCCGTAATTAGACTTGTCTTGCTTAGCTTGATCCTGGTTTAATCTTGCCTTGGTTTATTTTGGGTTTATCCTGGTTCGATTTGTCTTGACTAGCTAGTCTTGGGTTTTGCATTGGCATAGGTTAGTTAATATTTCCTGGTTCATGTGGTTTATCCTGGCCTTGGCCTGCATTGGGTTCGGTTGGGTTCGACTTAGTTGGGCTCGGTTTGGGTTGATATGCAAACCCCTACCTACCACCATCCCTCATTTATTAACCCAACAACCATTCTCCCTCCTCATTCATTACTCATTACTACTTCTTTTCTTCTTCCTCATTTCTTCTCCACCGAGCACCACCGTAGGCAAGTGCAACTTGATTCATGGAGGAACTCAAGTTTTATTGTTCCATTGTCTTCTTCATGATATTCTAAGACACTTTAGTACTTAGCATTTTTAATTTTCGTGGTTCATTTAATGTAGATCTAAGTTTTAGTATTTTGATCTTCATGGTTTTGATCTACTGAGACTTGCTTATTTTCGAGAATGGAGAGTTCCATGTAGTAGGGATTTCGATTTTACGCAAGTTTGGTTTTGCAATGGTTGGATTTTATCGAGTCTTGACCGAGATGGGGCTTTTCTTGAGCTCTTGAGATTTTACGCCTGTTTGTCTTGGCCTTGGGGAGAAGATAAAGTTTTACACCCACGTTTAACGTGCCAGCGTAGCATTTCCTCCTATGCGCACACGTTCTTACGTGCTAGCATAGTATTTAGTTTTTACGCACACGTTTTAACGTGCCTGCGTAGTGTCCCCTTTACGCACATGCATTGCGTGCCAGCGTAATCCTTCTACGCCAAGTTCACTTGAACTCTATATAGGGGCCTTCCTCCTCGCGTATACTCGCGCTCGCGTATTCTCATGCCGCGTAGAGTCTCGCTAGCGTAGAATGCCCCGTGCATAGAGCCTCGCTCGCGTAGACTCTCCCTCGCTCGCGCAGAGCCTTGCGTGCGTAGAGTTTCACTTGGGTGCTCGTGCGCGTAAAGTTTCGCTTGCATAGGGTGCTTGCTATGCGTAGAGCCTTGCCCGCGTAGAGTTTCCTCTCGCGTAGGGCTCCCGCTCGCGTAGTAGCGGTCTTTCCTTGGTCTTGCTCATGCATAACCTTGCTCGCGTAGAGCTATCTAACTCCGTGTCTTGCTTGCGTAAAGCTATTTTTACGCTCAGGGCCTCATAGCCTAGCATAGTTTCATTCGCGTAGAGGCTTGAGCCCTATACGCACCTGATTGTCTTTATGTCCTTGCACTTTTCATGAACTTGATAATCATGAATTGATTGACATAACTGGACTGATAATTGTACATGGCACGGTATAACAAGTGAATTGACATGACATGACATGACAAGACATAACAAGCAAGCCTGATGGAAACTATTGAATGCTGTTACGACGGCTAGTATGACATGACAAGAACGAATGGCCTGGACACCGTGGACGATTGTGTTTGTACAAATGAACTAATACTGTCTCGCATCATGTCTAGGGCAGGGACCCCTAAGTACCCCGGTCAGGGGTAACTACTGAAATTTACTAAGGCTAATAACTAGAATAACCCAGTAGTCATGAAGAGATTTCCCAGCTACAGGCAATCCCGTCATCTAGGCACGCAAGTGGACTTGTAGCCTGCCGACGAATAGGGCACATTTCCAGCACACTGTCATGTGTTGCACCCTTCATAAACGGATATTCGACCTGGATAACCTGGATGGTCTGCAGGGCTTGTGGCTGTTGGAATAATCTAATTGCATCTTGCTAGTAACTAGGCCTGTGATAACCCAAGTTAGTTAAAGTATCAAGCCGTATTCATTGCTTGGCCGTGATTGATTGGATGGAGTCTAACTCATTCTAGTCTTTTCTTGATCTTGTACAAGATTGTATCATGACCTGATTGCTTGTGCTTTATTTTATCGATAAATGGTAGAAAACTAAGTTTCGTTCAGATGAAGGGTTACAACCCCGATCCTTGTATGGTTTAAGGGTAGTAACCTGGCTATCTGAATATTCCCATGGTTATGACATCGTATATCCTCATAATTTTTTTATATATCTCCAGTTTTAATATGTTATTATGTTTTGTGCTAATTGCTGGTTTTAGTTCTTAAGTGAAGCCTCCTTTGTGGCACTTGCTCGTTTTGGGATCTGATCCAGCTGGTTTTGCATGGCCAGATACCGGAGCAGCTCCAGAGGATCTTCCTACCTTCCAACCAAATAGTGACCACCAGGCGTAACCAAGGCAACGAGTGGGTTTCCCTTTTGTTCTTCCACTTTATTGTAAAAATATTCTTTTGAGGTGTTTAGCCGACGAGCACGTGTTAGCTCGATTGCACTTTACTTATTGTCTGCCTACGGGCTGTAACATGATTGATGAATCCTAGGGTTGATCATGTATGACTGAAACTCTTGCTAGTCTTCATATTTTGTACGACTAGCTTCATGATCATCCAAATATGTAATGTATGGGACGCCTTACTATTGTATATTTGGTGCTCTAACATCTTGTAACTGTTATTACTTGCTTAAGATTAAGATAATGGGCTTATTCATGACCATAAGAGACTTATGGCTTGTTGTTAAACCCTCATGTATCTAGATAGTCGTGACCGTATAATGAGGTGGATTCTATTTCAATATAAGTAGCTGGCTATGTATGCCCCCGCTCTCCAGTATTCTGGTTCTGGGGTGTTACATGGTTTAAGTGGTGGCCCATGCAGGTCTTATAAATCAAGATATGTGAGGGTTTACCGAATAGATGTCTCAATCAGCCCTCGCCTTTGATCTCTGCTCGTATCCTCTAAATCCTTGAAAATCTTGACCTGGTCACATACTTTTATCTTTGATCTGTTCTGGTCCTTCCTTATTGTTTTCTGTGTCATCTTCTTCAGCGGCATTATTCCTGGTCCTACCGATCGGCAAGACGGAGCACCTCCCGTGGGCGAGCAGCAACCTGGAGATCAAGCCTAGCATTCAGGAGTAGCCTCCAGAGTCATGCCTATTGGGGGTCAAGAGCCACCAGTTCAGCCAGTCCAGCCTGCAGAGCCCGATGATGGCACCTTGGTGGATCTCATCAGGATATTGCTAGCATCTCAAGATCGTCGGGGCGATGTCCTGCACCAGGCAGTACAAGATGCTTTGAATAGAGGCGGTCATCAAGGGAACCAGGCAGCTAACAGCTTCAAGCGTTTGAACTCTTCCTTCTTCGATGGTAGCGAAGATGCTATTGTCGCAGATCGATGCTTGGCTGCAGGATACAAAAGTAATTCTACAAGCGGCGAAGACGCCCAAGAATGAGAAGGTGGCGGTAGTATGCCTACAGTTATTGGATCTTGCCCGCAGCTGGTGGACGGCGCAGGCCATTGGATTAGTGGCACCTATTGCATGGACAGTATTTCGTGAGAGATTCCAGACCAAGTACTTCGATGTTGTAGCTCGGTATGATCTACAGATGATGTTCACCAATCTGAAGCAGATGGATAGGATGGTCGACGGATATACGGTCGAGTTTTTGAGACTTAGTCGGTTTGCGCCCACCTTGGTAGCGACCGAGTTCGACAGAGCCTAGCGGTTCCAGCAAGGGATCCATCTAGAGATTTTATTGGCAGTGGAACAGTTTGAGCATCAGACTTTTGATGCGGTATTGAGAGCAACCAAGAGGCACGAGTATACCTCCCAGAGGATAGTGGACAGGACCGGAGGTCGGAAGCGATCTCATGGCCACATGAATTAGTCTTCAGCGCCAGTCCCGGCAGCTAGGGCTTTGATAATTGGAACTCCGAGGCGGGCGGCCACAGTGACGTCGGTTCAACATTCAATTCCGACGAACCCTCAGCAGCAGAAGTAGAAGCAGTTTTCTACAATGGGTTGCACTCATTATGGAAAGCCATGACATATGGTGGCAGAATATCGCAGAGCACAGGAATTGTGCTTGGTTTGTGGAGCATCGGACCACAGGGTTGGGAACTGCCCGAACAGGGGGAGTTTCTCTTCTTCGACCTTTTTTTAGGGGGCCAGTCCCAGTACCAGTCCAGCAGCAGCAACAGTTTCCGAGGCCCTTGCCGCCTCAGTCCCAAGCATTCCAGCAGCAAAACCTCCAGCAGTATGCCCAAGCCCAAGCCCTGACTCAGAGCAGACAGAGAGGTTTTCAGCAGAGGGGACCCGCTCCCAGAGGATATGGTTAGGCGATGGCAATGACTGTGGAAGAAGGATTGGCACCAGGTGAGGTAGTGGCAGGTACTATTCTTGTCAACTCCTCTCCAGCATCAGCATTATTTGATTCTGGTGCATCGTATTCATTCATGTCTGCGCGATTCGCGACACGGATAGGGCTGGAGCCCGAATCATGATCAGTAAGGCTCAATATACTTACTGGTAACGGTCTTGTGGGAGTAGATAGAGTGTTTTCCTCGTGTCGGATCGTGGTTAGCGGTAGAGAGTTCCCCGCTAGATTGATAGAGTTTTCGATGGCCGATTATGATGTCGTCTTAGGAATGGATTAGTTAAGGAACCAGTATGCTAGGATAGACTGCCATGTTGGTAGGGTTGTTTTTAGCATTCCAGGCGAACCAGAGTTTTCTTTTTCTCGAGGCGAAGTTGAACCTTCTCCTCCAGTATTGCGGATGGCAGTAGCAGCAGTACAGTTACCCAGGATAGTCGAGGAGTTTCCAGATATTTTTCCAGAGGAGCTTCCAGGAATGCCGCCAGAGCGAGAGATCGAGTTTACTATCGACTTGAGCCCAGGGACAGCCCCAATGTCAGAGAGAGTCTACAGGATGGCTCCGTCAGAGTTAGAGATATTGTACAAGATGATTGAAGAACTCAGGACCAAGGGATTCATTCGTACAAGTGGATCGCCTTGGGGAGCCCTAATGCTTCTTGTGAAAAAGAAGGATGGTACGTCCAAATTATGTGTAAATTATCGTACCTTGAACTCAGTGACAATCAAGAACAGATACCCTCTTCCGAGGATAGATGACTTGTTTGATCAACTCAAGCGGGCAGCAGTATTCTCGAAGATTGACTTGCGGTCAAGATACCATCAGATAAGAGTCAGAGAGCAGGACATCCCGAAGATGGCTTTCAGATCTAGATATGGGCATTGGGAGTTCCTCGTTATGCCATTTGGAGCAACCAATGCACCGGTTGTATTCATGGACCTCATGAATCGTATTTTTATGCCATACTTGGATCAATTCATGATTGTGTTTATAGATGACATCCTGGTCTACAGTAAGAGTGAAGCGGAGCATGAGCAGCATCTTAGAGTTGTCCTCCAGATTCTTCGAGATCACCAGTTATATGCCAAGTTTAGTAAATACGAGTTCTGGCTCGATCGTATTTCATACTTGGGTCATATCATCACCAGAGGAGGAGGAGAAGTGGATCCCCAGAAGATCGTAGCTATTGAGACATGGCCAGTACCTAGCACAGTTGCGGAAGTTCGTAGCTTTCTTGGCTTGGCCAGCTACTACCGGCGATTTGTTTCAGATTTCGCGCGAATTTTAGCGTCATTGACCCAGTTGATCTGCAAGGATGTACAGTTTGCTTGGACAGCAGAGTGTCAAGAATCTTTTGAGAAGTTGAAGCGAGATTTCATGACGGCACCCATTCTCACGCTTCCATATGGGACCGAAGGATTTTTAGTATATTGTGATACTTCAGGCAGAGGTTTAGGATGTGTTTTGATGCAGCATGGGAAGGTAATAGCTTATGCGTCACGTCAACTTTGTGATCATGAGAGGAATTACCCGACCTATGACTTGGAGTTGGCAGCAGTAGTGTTTGCACTTAAGCTTTGGAGACACTACTTGTATGGAGATAGGGTGGAGATTTTCACCGACCATAAGAGCCTGAAGTATATTTTTACCCAGAAGGATCTCAATATGCGTCAGAGAAGGTGGCTAGAGCTACTTGTGGATTATGATGTCAACCTGCAGTATCATCCTGGGAAGGCCAATATTGTAGCAGATGTGTTGAGCAGGAGAGCCGGAGTTTATTTCCTCACAGCACAGCCAGAGTTATTAGCAGATCTTCAGAAGATGGGTATAGAAGTTGTCCTTCCTACCAATGTGGCATTGATGGCCAGTATGCAAGTTCAGTCCATTATAGTTGAGAGGATCAAGTTAGCTCAGTCAACAGATTCTAAGCTTCAGTGGCTCAGAGCAGAGTGTGAGGCAGGACGAAGACCAGAGTTATGTGTCCATGAGGACGGTACACTTCGACATGGAAGGCCTCTTTGTGTACCTAGTGGAGATATCAGGCAGGAGATCATGGCAGAATCTTACAGTTCTCAGTATTCCATTCATCCCGATGGCACGAAGATATACCGTGATATCCGTCAGCACTTTTGGTGGAATGGCATGAAGAAAGAGATAGCCCGGTTTGTCTCTCGGTGTTTGGTTTGTCAACAAGTTAAAGCTGAGCATCAGAGACCGACTAGACTTCTTCAGCCTTTGTCGATTCCAGAATGGAAGTGGGAGCATATCACCATAGATTTCGTGGCTGGATTACCTAGATCTCCAGCTGGGAGAGATGCTATTTGGGTTATTATAGACAGGCTCACGAAGGTGGCACACTTTCTTCCGTTCAGAGTTGATCAGTCGACGGCTCAGCTAGCAGAGATGTATCTCAGGCAGATTATCAGATTTCACGGTGTTCCAGTCAGTATCACCTCAGACAGAGATTCAAGATTTATGTCGTACTTTTGGTGCAGTCTACAAGAGAGTTTGGAAACTCAACTCCAGTTCAGCTCAGCTTATCATCCGCAGACAGATGGTCAGTCAAAGCGTATACGAACCTTGGAAGATATGTTGAGATCTTATACACTCGACTTCGGTGGCTCATGGGAGGATCACCTGCACCTGGTGGAGTTCTTGTATAACAACAGTTTCCAAGCCAGTATCCAGATGACACCGTTCGAGACACTGTAGGGTAGGAAGTGCAGATCTCCTTTAGCATGGGACGATATTGGAGAAAGGCAGATGCTCGGTCTAGAAATGATTACTCAGACAATTGAGGTGGTCAGAAGAGTCAGAGATCATCTTCGAGTTACACAAGATCGCCAGCATTATTTGACCGATTCTCATCGGCGTCCCCTTGAATTTTCTGTCGGCGACCATGTATTCCTCAGGATCTCGTCTACCCGTGGCGTCATTCATTTTGGCGTACGGGAAAAGCTTAATCCTAGGTATATAGGGCCGTTTGATATCCTCGAGCGAGTAGGAGACGTATCCTATCGTCTTGCTCTCCCGCCGTCGTTGCGTGAGGTGAACGAATGGCCTGGATACCGTGGACGATTGTGTTTGTACAAATGAACTAATACTGTCTCGCATCATGTCTAGGGCAGGGACCCCTAAGTACCCCGGTCAGGGGTACCTACTAAAATTTACTAAGGCTAATAACTAGAATAACCCAGTAGTCATGAAGAGATTTCCCAGCTACAGGCAATCCCGTCATCTAGGCACGCAAGTGGACTTGTAGCCTGCCGACGAATAGGGCACATTTCCAGCACACTGTCATGTGTTGCACCCTTCATAAACGGATATTCGACCTGGATAACCTGGATGGTCTGCAGGGCTTGTGGCTGTTGGAATAATCTAATTGCATCTTGCTAGTAACTAGGCCTGTGATAACCCAAGTTAGTTAAAGTATCAAGCCGTATTCATTGCTTGGCAGTGATTGATTGGATGGAGTCTAACTCATTCTAGTCTTTTCTTGATCTTGTACAAGATTGTATCATGACCTGATTGCTTGTGCTTTATTTTATCAATAAATGGTGGAAAACTAAGTTCCGTTCAGATGAAGGGTTACAACCCCGATCCTTGTATGGTTTAAGGGTTATAACCTGGCTATCTGAATATTCCCATGGTTATGACATCGTATATCCTCATAATTTTTTTATATATCTCCAGTTTTAATATGTTATTATGTTTTGTGCTAATTGCTGGTTTTAGTTCTTAAGTGAAGCCTCCTTTGTGGCACTTGCTCGTTCTGGAATCTGACCCAGCTGGTTTTGCGTGGCCAGATACCGGAGCAGCTCCAGAGGATCTTCCTACCTTCCAACCAAATAGTGACCACCAGGCGTAACCAAGGCAACGAGTGGGTTTCCCTTTTGTTCTTCCACTTTATTGTAAAAATATTCTTTTGAGGTGTTTAGCCGACGAGCACGTGTTAGCTCGATTGCACTTTACTTATTGTCTGCCTACGGGCTGTAACATGATTGATGAATCCTAGGGTTGATCATGTATGACTGAAACTCTTGCTAGTCTTCATATTTTGTACGACTAGCTTCATGATCATCCAAATATGTAATGTATGGGACGCCTTACTATTGTATATTTGGTGCTCTGACATCTTGTAACTGTTATTACTTGCTTAAGATTAAGATAATGGGCTTATTCATGACCATAAGAGACTTATGGCTTGTTGTTAAACCCTCATGTATCTAGATAGTCGTGACCGTATAACGAGGTGGATTCTATTTCAATATACGTAGCTGGCTATGTATGCCCCCGCTCTCCAGTATTCTGGTTCTGGGGTGTTACATGGTTTAAGTGGTGGCCCATGCAGGTCTTGTAAATCAAGATATGTGAGGGTTTACCGAATAGATGTCTCAATCAGCCCTCGCCTTTGATCTCTGCTCGTATCCTCTAAATCCCTGAAAATCTTGACCTGGTCACATACTTTTATCTTTGATCTGTTCTGGTCCTTCCTTATTGTTTTCTGTGTCATCTTCTTCAGCGGCATTATTCCTGGTCCTACCGATCGGCAAGACGGAGCACCTCCCGTGGGCGAGCAGCAACCTGGAGATCAAGCCCAGCATTCAGGAGTAGCCTCCAGAGTCATGCCTATTGGGGGTCAAGAGCCACCAGTTCAGCCAGTCCAGCCTGCAGAGCCCGATGATGGCACCTTGGTGGGTCTCATCAGGATATTGCTAGCATCTCAAGATCGTCGGGGCGATGTCCTGCACCAGGCAGTACAAGATGCTTTGAATAGAGGCGGTCATCAAGGGAACCAGGCAGCTAACAGCTTCAAGCGTTTGAACTCTTCCTTCTTCGATGGTAGCGAAGATGCTATTGTCGCAGATCGATGCTTGGCTGCAGGATACAAAAGTAATTCTACAAGCGACGAAGACGCCCAAGAATGAGAAGGTGGCGGTAGTACGCCTACAGTTATTGGATCTTGCCCGCAGCTGGTGGACGGCGCAGGCCATTGGATTAGTGGCACCTATTGCATGGACAGTATTTCGTGAGAGATTCCAGACCAAGTACTTCGATGCTGTAGCTCGGTATGATCTACAGATGATGTTCACCAATCTGAAGCAGATGGACAAGATGGTCGACGGATATACGGTCGTGTTTTTGAGACTTAGTCGGTTTGCGCCCACCTTGGTAGCGACCGAGTTCGACAGAGCCTAGCGGTTCCAGCAAGGGATCCATCTAGAGATTTTATTGGCAGTGGAACAGTTTGAGCATCAGACTTTTGATGCGGTATTGAGAGCAACCAAGAGGCACGAGTATACCTCCCAGAGGATAGTGGACAGGACCGGAGGTCGGAAGCGATCTCATGGCCACATGAATTAGTCTTCAGCGCCAGCCCCGGCAGCTAGGGCTTTGATAATTGAAACTCCGAGGCGGGCGGCCACAGTGACGTCGGTTCAACATTCAATTCCGACGAACCCTCAGCAGCAGAAGTAGAAGCAGTTTTCTACAATGGGTTGCACTCATTATGGAAAGCCATGACATGTGGTGGCAGAATATCGCAGAGCACAGGAATTGTGCTTGGTTTGTGGAGCATCGGACCACAGGGTTGGGAACTGCCCGAACAGGGGGAGTTTCTCTTCTTCGACCTTTTTTTAGGGGGCCAGTCCCAGTACCAGTCCAGCAGCAGCAACAGTTTCCGAGGCCCTTGCCGCCTCAGTCCCAAGCATTCCAGCAGCAAAACCTCCAGCAGTATGCCCAAGCCCAAGCCCTGACTCAGAGCAGACAGAGAGGTTTTCAGCAGAGGGGACCCGCTCCCAGAGGATATGGTTAGGCGATGGCGATGACTGTGGAAGAAGGATTGGCACCAGGTGAGGTAGTGGCAGGTACTATTCTTGTCAACTCCTCTCCAGCATCAGCATTATTTGATTCTGGTGCATCGCATTCATTCATGTCTGCGCGATTCGCGACACGGATAGGGCTGGAGCCCGAATCATGATCAGTAAGGCTCAATATACTTACTGGTAACGGTCTTATGGGAGTAGATAGAGTGTTTTCCTCGTGTCGGATCGTGGTTAGCGGTAGAGAGTTTCCCGCTAGATTGATAGAGTTTTCGATGGCCGATTATGATGTCGTCTTAGGAATGGATTAGTTAAGGAACCAGTATGCTAGGATAGACTGCCATGTTGGTAGGGTTGTTTTTAGCATTCCAGGCAAACCAGAGTTTTCTTTTTCTCGAGGCGAAGTTGAACCTTCTCCTCCAGTATTGCGGATGGCAGTAGCAGCAGTACAGTTACCCAGGATAGTCGAGGAGTTTCCAGATGTTTTTCCAGAGGAGCTTCCAGGAATGCCGCCAGAGCGAGAGATCGAGTTTACTATCGACTTGAGCCCAGGGACAGCCCCAATGTCAGAGAGAGTCTACAGGATGGCTCCGTCAGAGTTAGAGATATTGTACAAGATGATTGAAGAACTCAGGACCAAGGGATTCATTCGTACAAGTGGATCGCCTTGGGGAGCCCCAATGCTTCTTGTGAAAAAGAAGGATGGTACGTCCAAATTATGTGTAAATTATCGTACCTTGAACTCAGTGACAATCAAGAACAGATACCCTCTCCCGAGGATAGATGACTTGTTTGATCAACTCAAGCGGGCAGCAGTATTCTCGAAGATTGACTTGCGGTCAAAATACCATCAGATCAGAGTCAGAGAGCAGGACATCCCGAAGATGGCTTTCAGATCTAGATATGGGCATTGGGAGTTCCTCGTTATGCCATTTGGAGCAACCAATACACCGGTTGTATTCATGGACCTCATGAATCGTATTTTTATGCCATACTTGGATCAATTCATGATTGTGTTTATAGATGACATCCTGGTCTACAGTAAGAGTGAAGCGGAGCATGAGCAGCATCTTAGAGTTGTCCTCCAGATTCTTCGAGATCACCAGTTATATGCCAAGTTTAGTAAATACGAGTTCTGGCTCGATCGCATTTCATACTTGGGTCATATCATCACCAGAGGAGGAGGAGAAGTGGATCCCCAGAAGATCGTAGCTATTGAGACATGGACAGTACCTAGCACAGTTGTGGAAGTTCATAGTTTTCTTGGCTTGGCCAGCTACTACCGGCAATTTGTTTCAGATTTCGCTCGAATTTCAGCGCCATTGACCCAGTTGATCTGCAAGGATGTGCAGTTTGCTTGGACAACAGAGTGTCAAGAATCTTTTGAGAAGTTGAAGCGAGATTTCATGACGGCACCCATTCTCACGCTTCCATATGGGACCGGAGGATTTTTAGTATATTGTGATACTTCAGGCAGAGGTTTAGGATTTGTTTTGATGCAGCATGGGAAGGTAATAGCTTATGCGTCACGTCAACTTTGTGATCATGAGAAGAATTACCCGACCTATGACTTGGAGTTGGCAGCAGTAGTGTTTGCACTTAAGATTTGGAGACACTACTTGTATGGAGATAGGGTGGAGATTTTCACCGACCACAAGAGCCTGAAGTATATTTTTACCCAGAAGGATCTCAATATGCGTCAGAGAAGGTGGCTAGAGCTACTTGTGGATTATGATGTCAACCTGCAGTATCATCCTGGGAAGGCCAATGTTGTAGCAGATGTGTTGAGCAGGAGAGCCGGAGTTTATTTCCTCACAGCACAGCCAGAGTTATTAGCAGATCTTCAGAAGATGGGTATAGAAGTTGTCCTTCCTACCAATGTGGCATTGATGGCCAGTATGCAAGTTCAGTCCATTATAGTTGAGAGGATCAAGTTAGCTCAGTCAACAGATTCTAAGCTTCAGTGGCTCAGAGCAGAGTGTGAGAGAGGACAAAGACCAGAGTTATGTGTCCATGAGGACGGTACACTTCGACATGGAAGGCCTTTTTGTGTACCTAGTGGAGATATCAGGCAGGAGATCATGGCAGAATCTTACAGTTCTCAGTATTCCATTCATTCCGATGGCACGAAGATATACCGTGATATCCGTCAGCACTTTTGGTGGAATGGCATGAAGAAAGAGATAGCCCGGTTTGTCTCTCGGTGTTTGGTTTGTCAACAAGTTAAAGCTGAGCATCAGAGACCGGCTAGACTTCTTCAGCCTTTGTCGATTCCAGAATGGAAGTGGGAGCATATCACCATAGATTTCGTGGCTGGATTACCTAGATCTCCAGCTGGAAGAGATGCTATTTGGGTTATTATAGACAGGCTCACGAAGGTGGCACACTTTCTTTCGTTCAGAGTTGATCAGTCGACGGCTCAGCTAGCAGAGATGTATCTCAGGCAGATTATCAAATTTTACGGTGTTCCAGTCAGTATCACCTCGGACAGAGATTCAAGATTTATGTCGCACTTTTGGTGCAGTCTACAAGAGAGTTTGGAAACTCAACTCCAGTTCAGCTCAGCTTATCATCCGCAGACAGATGGTCAGTCAAAGCGTATACGAACCTTGGAAGATATGTTGAGATCTTATACACTCGACTTCGGTGGCTCGTGGGAGGATCACCTGCACCTGGTGGAGTTCTTGTATAACAACAGTTTCCAAGCCAGTATCCAGATGACACCGTTCGAGATACTGTAGGGTAGGAAGTGCAGATCTCCTTTAGCATGGGACGATATTGGAGCAGATGCTCGGTCTAGAAATGATTACTCAGACAGTTGAGGTGGTCAGAAGAGTCAGAGATCATCTTCGAGTTACACAAGATCGTCAGCATCATTTGACCGATTCTCATCGGCGTCCCCTTGAATTTTCTGTCGGCGACCATGTATTCCTCAGGATCTCGTCTACCCGTGGCGTCATTCATTTTAGCGTACGGGGAAAGCTTAGTCCTAGGTATATAGGGCCGTTTGATATCCTCGAGCGAGTAGGAGACGTATCCTATCGTCTTGCTCTCCCGCCGTCGTTGCGTGAGGTGTATAGTGTCTTCCATGTATCCCAATTACGACGGTATATCCCGGATCTGAGTCATGTCCTTGATCATTCAGAATTGGATGTTGGTACCAACCTTTCGTATGAAGAGAGACCCGTATCCATATTGGAACAAAGAGAGAAGATACTCAAGAACAAGACTATCAAGCTATTCAGTGTTGCTTGGGGTCATCACTCTTTGGGTGAGTCAATGTGGGAGCGTGAGGATGATATCCGATCACGATATCTCGACCTGTTTGGCTCGTGAGGTATAATGTCTTCCTTATGCCTCATGCCTTCGATTCTTTGCTTGCATGATTGATTGTTTGATTGATTGCTTAATATAGCTTGTCCTTGTCTCTCTAGCCTCTTAATTAAATTCCGAGGACGGAATTCTTTTAATTTGGGTAGAGTTGTAACGCCCGTAGTTCGTATTACGTATTTTGGTATACGTATATGGAATCCCGACCCGTAATTAGACTTGTCTTGCTTAGCTTGATCTTGGTTTAATCTTGCCTTGGTTTATTTTGGGTTCATCCTAGTTCGACTTGTCTTGACTGGCTAGTCTTGGGTTTTGCATTGGCGTGGGTTAGTTAGCATTTCCTGGTTCATGTGGTTTATCCTGGCCTTGGCCTGCATTGGGTTCGGTTGGGTTGGGCTCAGTTTGGGTTGATATGCAAACCCCTACCTACCATCATCCCTCATTTATTAACCCAACAACCATTCTCTCTCCTCATTCGTTACTCATTACTACTTTTTTTCTTCTTCCTCATTTCTTCTCTACCGAGCACCGTCGTAGGCAAGTGCAACTTGTTTCATGGAGGAACTCAAGTTTTATTATTCCATTGTCTTTTTCATGAGATTCTAAGACACTTTAGTACTTAGCATTTTTAATTTCCATAGTTCATTTCAAGTAGATCTAAGTTTTAGCATTTCGATCTTTATGGTTTTGATCTACTGAGACTTGCTTGTTTCCGAGAATAGAGAGTTTCATGTAGTAGGGATTTCGATTTTACGCAAGTTTGGTTTTGGAATGGTTGGATTTCATCGAGTCTTGACCGAGATGGGGCTTTTCTTGAGCTCTTGAGCTTTTACGCCTGCTTGTCTTGGCCTTGGGAAGAAGATGAAGTTTTACGCCTACGTTTAACATGCCAGCGTAGCATTTCCTTCTATGCGCACACGTTCTTACGTGCTAGCATAGTATTTAGTTTTTACGCACACGTTTTAACGTGCCTGTGTAGTGTCCTCTTTACGCACACGCATTGCGTGCCAGCGTAATCCTTCTACGCCAAGTTCACTTGAACTCTACGCAGGGACCTACGCGCTCGCGTAGACTCGTGCTCGCATATTCTCCTGCCGTGTAGAGTCTCGCTAGCGTAGAATGCCCCGTGCGTAGAGCTACGCTCGCGTAGACTCTCCCTCGCTCATGCAAAGCCTTGCGTGCGTAGAGTTTCACTTGGGTGCTCGTGCACGTAAAGTTCCGCTTGCATAGGGTGCTTGCTATGCGTAGAGCCTTGCCCGCGTAGAGTTCCCTCTCGCATAGGGCTTCCGCTCGCGTAGTAGTGGTCTTTCCTTGGTCTTGCTCACACATAACCTTGCTCGCATAGAGCTATCTAACTCTGTGTCTTGCTCGCATAAAGCTATTTTTACGCTCAGGGCCTCATAGCCTAGCGTAGTTTCATTTGCATAGAGGCTTGAGCCCTATGCGCACCCGATTGTCTTTATGTCCTTGTACTTTTTCATGAACTTGATAATCACGAATTGATTGACATGACTGGACTGATAATTGTACATGGCACGGTATAACAAGTGAATTGACATGACATGACATGACAAGACATGACAAGCAAGCCTAATGGGAACTATTGAATGTTGTTGCGACGGCTAGCATGACATGACAAGAACGAATGGCCTGGACACCGTAGACGATTGTGTTTGTACAAATGAACTAATACTGTCTCGCATCATGTCTAGGGCACGGACCCCTGATTACCACGGTCAGGGGTACCTACTGAAATTTACTAAGGCTAATAACTAGAATAATCCAGTAGTCATGAAGAGATTTCTCAGCTACAGGCAATCCCGTTATCTGGGCGCACAAGTGGACTTGTAGTCTGCCGACGAGTATGGCACATTTCTAGCACACTGTCATGTGTTGCACCCTTCATGAACGGATATTCGACCTGGATAATCTGGATGGTCTGCAGGGCTTGTGGCTGTTGGAATAATCTCATTGCATTTTACTAGTAACTAGGCCTGTGATAACCCTAGTTAGTTAAAGTATCAAGCCGTATTCATTGCTTGGCCGTGATTGATTGGATGGAGTCTAACTCAGTCTAGTCTTGTTTTGATCATGTACAAGATTGTATCATGACCTGATTGTTTGTGCTTTATTTTATCGATAAATGGTAGAAAACTAAGTTTCGTTCAGATGAAGGGTTACAACCCCGATCCTTGTATGGTTTAAGGGTTGTAACCTGGCTATCTGAATAGTCCCATGGTTATCGCATCGTATATCATCATGATTTTTTTATATATCTCCAGTTTTAATATATTATTATGTTTTGTGCTAATTACTGGTTTTAGTTCTTAAGTGAAGCCTCCTTTGTGGCACTTGCTCTTTCTGGGATCTGACACAGCTGGTTTTGTGTGGCCAGATACCGGAGCAGCTCCAGAGGATCTCCCTACCTTCCAACCAAATGGTGACCACCAGGCGTAACCAAAGCAACGAGTGGGTTTTCCTTTTGTTCTTCCACTTTATTGTAAAAATATTTTTTTGAGGCGTTTAGCCGACGAGCACGTGTTAGCTCGATTATAATTTACTTACTGTCTGCCTACGGGCTGTAACATGATTGACGAATCCTATGGTTGATCATGTATGACTGAAACTCTTGCTAGTCTTCACATTTTGTACGACTAGCTTCATGATCATCCAAATATGTAATGTATGGGATGCCTTACTATTGTATATTTGGTGCCCTGACATCTTGTAACTGTTATTACTTGCTTAAGATTGAGACAATGGGCTTGTTCATGACCATAAGAGACTAATGACTTGTAGTTAAACCCTCATGTATCTAGACAGCCGTGACCGTATAGCGAGATAGATTCCATTTCAATATACGTAGCTGGCAATGTATGCCCCCGTTCTCCACTATTCTGGTTTTGGGTGTTACAATCATAACCCTAGTCGATTGAGTCAATTTTTGTGTGGTTTTTATGTCCAAAATGGACACGGGGACGCTGTACGACACAGCGTGCGGCTCCCCTGCTGTTCGAGTGTTCTAGCGGACACGACACGGTACCATGTGCCATGAAACTTCATGGACACGTGGGGGCACCTACTGACATCATGTCCATGAAGTTTCATGGGTCCTCGTTCAGTGTACGCGAAGAAATCGACCGCGCAATGATAATGCAACGTCTGTGCATGGTTGAATTTTTGTCTCTGATTCGGGGCTGTAACTTGGACACGACACGTCTTGGGGTTCGTATAGGCACCCTAGGACCTATTCCTAGACCTACCCTAGCCACGTGCATGAGCACGAGACTCCTCGTGCCACGTGTCGAGCTCTATTCTCCTCGACGTGGCTGCACAAGGCAGCCTCACTGCCAATTCTATCACTGTGGGCATTTCCAATTCTTGGACACTTTATGTCCTGTAAATTGGACACAATTTGGTCCCCTAGACACGTGGGACATGTCCCCATGTCTGTACACTCTTGACACACCTTGATTTGGGTTTTTCGATTTCGAATTTGGCTTTGCTTGGTGTCGGGTTTGGAGAATTACTGAACTGTGTTGTTCCAGATTTTAGGATATTTGAGAATTGGTTTTGATTTGGGTTTTTGAATTTGAATATATTCATTGATGTTGTGATAAGCTCCCAGGTTGATGTGTGATTTGATTTAGGATGGTTGATGTGTGATTTGATTTAGGAGTTGGGTTTGATTTCAAATTATTTCTGAGTTTCCTATATGTATATACATATGTGATTTACCTATTATATCTTTGGTTCAGTCCATTGGAATGGGATTTTTGGGTGTTAAATGGTTAGAGTATCAGTCGAGAACCCACCAATGTATGTACACTTCATTACCATTACACTCTTCACTCATTCACTGCATATTAGCTATCTCACTGCACTTGACTTGTTGTACATTGCCTGCACACTCATTTGACATACTGCACACACTTGCATGTACATTGCATTAGCTAAATTTACACCCACATCATTACCTTGCGATGCACACTCATCTGCATAACACAAACACCCTGCTCTAATACATCCTGCAATATTCACTCACTTGACACTCTTTACATTGTTGTGCACACTCATTGACACATGGACACTCATTAAACTACTGCATTCTTGCATTTACCTGTATTATTTATTAACTGTCTGCACATTACACTAATCCATACATTCTCATGTCACACTCTGCCTGCAAATACCACAACTGCACTCTCTTCCATACACCCACATTTAGATGCCTATATTTCATTCACTTTCGTGCACACTCATTCACACTTGCACTTCATTTGACACTGCATTAACATTAGCCACTGCTTAGATACCCAGAAATTAGAAGCACTGCCCTGCTCCTAGGTAGGCACAGTACTTTCAAATCCTATATTGCATATTAGCCTACAAGTCCTACACTGCATATTAGCATTAGGACCCCTGCATTCCATCTGGCATGCCTGTATTCATCTCTTATTAACATCTGAACATTCATTTCACTGCCTATACCTTGCTTTACATGTCCAGATGTACATTGCAATATTACCCCTTCACTTCATTAACATGCATTCATTGTTGCATATATATTACAGATCCTGCCCTCCTTGTTGACTCAGTTGCTGCAATGCAGGTGCACTCCTAGGTTAGGCTTTGGTGCCATGCATTATGTTTGATTGGGGTTGTATTGAGGGTTCATATATAGGGTGTATGTATGTATGTATGTATGTATGTATGTATGTATGTATATATGTATGTATGTATGTGTGTGTGAGGTATTATTGAGTGTGGGTTAAGGTGTATGGTGGAGGGATAATGCTTTATACCTTATGAATATGTGTCATGCCTAATGCATATAATATGATATAGATTATGTGTGGTATCTTAGAGTATGGTATATGGTTATGGATTAGAGTGAGTTAGAGTAGAGGCCATAGTGTGATACATTATATCTACGTTATGTGTAATGCCCTATATAGATATATATGTGTGTTTTACCTTGGATGTGTGATATGGTATAGGTAGAGTCCTATTAGATAGATAACCTTCGACCAAGATTTGACCTCAGAGTCCAAGTTTGACTTAGTTGACTGGGTAGTTGACCCAGAGTTGACCAAGTTTGACTTTGACCTAGATTGGCTTAGAAATCATGTAGATTGCATCGTAAACTTTATTTACTTTATATTGAATACATCATAACCCATATTGCTCTGATTAGGATATTGTGACTCTGGTTCAGACATCTGATATACATCAGTCATTCAGGGTATCAGGCGAGTACATTCTCTGATAGTTCTTTCATTTACTTGTCGATTACTGTACTTCAGTTCTAGTTAGTTCTATTTTATTCTCTGTTACAAACACGATTTGATACTACTGGATCTATTTCATGCGACACTCATTTATTCATGTCTAGCCTCCATTTCTGGAATCACTACTGGCATCACCTACTGGAATCACCAACTGTAATCACTTACTGGTATCATTCATGTGCTGGCTGGACTCATACTTGCTTTAGTGTCAGATTATGGATTCACATGTACTTGGGCGGGGAAATATTGGAATAGACATGTGAACATTCCCAAATACTGGAATCACTCCCTTGGAATTATACTGGAAAGATAGCCATCCCACACTTGGCCGAGTGTGCGATGTGCCGTATTACCTACAACCGTTTACATGTCGATCTCGGTATTTTAAAACACACTGTTAGTATATTGTCTGGACTCACCCTGGAATCATTAATCACTGACTGGACTCATCTTGTGCTGGATTCATCTGGTATTAGATTTACATTATCTGGACTCACATTGGGATTACACTTGACTTATATTATACTGTCTGGACTTATATCATGTTACTCGAGTTCAGCTAGATCTTATTTTACAGTCTTCATTGCCATGCTTCTCCTCTTGTTTAGTTATCTTATTTTCCTTGTACCTTAACTGTTTTTCTACATCATTACTCGTATAAACTGTCATGTTCATCAATATAACTGTCTATAACTGCTTTATAGTTTTTGTCATTTACTTGGGATTTCTAGATGAGTTGTGTTCGTTCCTGTCTTGACTGGACCAATTGAAAATATTACAGATGCTTGCCTCGAGGACACTTGCCCTACTTACTATGGACCAGGAGATGTTTTAGCCACCTTTGGCCCCGATACTCAGGAGTGATCAGGAGACTAGCTAGTAGACTTGTTTTAGATTCATGTTTTAGAACTTGAATTGTAATAACTTAAGATTTTGAGTTTGTATTTGAGTTTGTTTGAGATATTATTATTTAGTAGTTTATGTTGGTTTTGTTGTTGTTTAGTCTTTAGTTATAAACTTCTGTGTTATCTTATCGTTCTTCGACTGTGATTGACATTTTATTATATCTATACTTGTCCTCCGTTCGGAGTTGAGATTTGAAAAGTACATTATATAGTTGCGTGAGTTGTTGATTAGATAGTAACCTAGAACAGCATTCTACCTCCGATACTGCGGCGTAGGCTGGACGTACCTACTTCTCGTGCCCCTACACTGGGTGCGGGTCATGACATATAGTGGGACCTATCCATGGGAAGAAGTAGTACCATTGACAGAGGTAAAAAGTTCAAAGGTGATCAGCTTCATCAAGCATCATGTCATCTACCGTTTTGGGGTGCCCCAGAGGATCATCCACGACCCCGGAGGATCATCCACGACAACCGCATCAGCTTCAGAAGATTATGTGACAAGAATCGTATTCAGAATGTGGCATCAACCGCCTACAATCCGGCAGCAAACGGATTGACTGAAGCTTTTAATAAAACTATCGTCAAGCTACTCAAAAAGGTTGTCATCCAACAAGCGCCACTGCGATGAGAAGATCGATGAATGCCTTTGGGCCTATCATACGATGGTACAGACCCCGACGGGTAACACACCATTCTATTTCGTCTACCAGATACCCTTACTCCGAGTGGCGATCACGAACCAGCTAACGAAAGAAGACAATCAACGTTGCCATCTGCAAGAGTTGGAAGCGCTGGATGAAAAACTCCTCTTAGCTCAACAGCGCATCGAACTTTATTAAGCCCACATTTCACAGGCTTTCAACAGAAGAGTCAAACAGAGGACTTTCCAAGTAGGCGACCTGGTTCTGGCAGTCAGGAGACTGATGGTGATGACTCACAAGACATCGGGAAAGTTTGAACCCAAATGGGAAGGACCCTTCATCATAGTGATGGTATACTCAAACGGTGCTTACCGTCTCGCTCAACCTAATAGGGACTTGTTCATGATGCCCATCAACGATAAGTTTCTAAAGAAGTACTACTCCTGACATCCTTCAAAATGTACTTCCTTCTCCCCAGTAAGAGAATTTATGAACTTGATAAACCGAGTTCGCTTCCCTTCCTTGACAATCAAGTGCTTCTGGAACCAGTTGTTCCGTTACATCCCCAGTAGGAGAACAACCATGTCCACATCACCTCTGAGTTGCTTCTCTACACCCCACAAAGCAAAATTTTATATTGCGTAGGATCATGCTCATTACTATGTTTACCATGTCCACATTACCTCTGAGTAAACATCCCATACAACAATCCTCGCGTTGTTGCACATCAATCATAGAACATCCACATCCATATCACCTCTGAGTTGTTCTATACATCCCTACAGGGTTCATTTCTACCACGTCCGTATCACCTCTGAGTAGAAAAGCTCTATCGTTAACCCATATTTACTACGTCCATACTACCTCTGAGTAAATATGTCGGTTTTTTCTATTATCAACTTATTATCTGTACCTAGAAACCAAGGTACGCAAAAGATAATAGGTCCACCCAAAAAAAATCACAAGATTCATCACAAGAATGAACAAAACAAAAGGTTCTTCATTTCTTCATTTAAGTAAAGGATTAAGCAAAATCCTCGGATCTCAAAGAAAAGCTAAAGACAGACAGAAACACTAAGATAAAATAGGGACATTGACTTTATTCATATTCCCGAAAACGGCGATTGCAAGGCAACCTACGAATCCTCACAGCCAGGGATCATAGTTGCGTTGAGGCATGTACCACTCCCTCAGCCACTTTGCATATGAAGGCTCAATCTGGTTGAGATCTTCTATAGGGACAAGAGGGTCAGTCCCGATGCTACTACTTTCTGACGGTGGCTCCTCCTTAACTTCAACCTTGGAAGCAATCTCTTCCCTGATGGTTATCGGTTATTTCTTGACCTCAACCTTTGGTGACACCTCCTCCTTAACGGTCATCGGCTCTTGTTTGACGAGAGGAGGCAATATCTCTTCCTTCACGAGAGCCTCTGCCTTCGGCATGGATACTACAACAGAGTCAAAGAAAAGTTAGCAAAAAGACTTAGAAGCTTAAAACAAGCATCTGAGGTGCAGTAACAAATCTGGCGCATCAACTGGGTCGAAACCCATGTGCACAGATAGAACCTCATCAAAGGCGCACACACAAGACCGAGGCCCGGGCGCATTTGAAGTGAAAGCTTCGGCACATCACCAGGACCTAAGTCCATGCACGTCAGCAAAAGAAGATTTGGCGCATCATCAGGACCTAAGTCCATGTGCGTCAGTAGAAGGAGCTTCGACGCATCATCAGGACCTAAGTCCATTCACGTCAGCAGAAGGAGCTTCGGCGTATCATCAGGACAAAGTCCATAAGCGTTAGCAATGGGAAGCCTAGGCGTGTCCATAGGGATGCGACTCATTTTAGTCACACCCATCCAACAGTATTGCAACAAAGTAAAGGATCACCTACCGATCACCGTCGGCCGAACGTCGACGTGCATCGCTGCGACGACGGAAGTGTCCTCCACGTCGACCTCCACGGGCTTCTTGTCCTTGCCCCTTTGGCCAGCACCGCCACGGAGAGTCTTGGGAGCCATCTCTCTAAAGAAGCTAGGATTTTCGAAGACTCTAGAGGAAGAAGGAGAAGGAGAAAAAAAAAGTAGAAGACTCTCTCTCCCTCCCCCACAGATGCCTATTTATAGGCATGAGCCACGCGCGTGAACCGATAAAGGCTGACGTCAGCAAAACTCTTCGCGACTCGTGAAGCTGATGGCTGCATATCTTCCAAAAGATTATCATTAATGTTCCAAAATTTGAGGTATTATCTTCTTGTATAAAACCGAGAAGAACATGCGCCCCTACAGCAATGCGCGAAGCGGTCATGCGTCCACAAGAGCCATGCGCCCAGAACAACGACTACCCATGCTTTTTGTTCAAAGTATTCCAAAACTTGGCAAAACGTTTTGAAAACTTTGAAAGGGGACTTGTAGAAGCATGAAATTTCAGGCACATCTAAGGCCAGAACTCCTATGTCCCCTAACTCTCATGCGCCAGGAACAGAATACTTGGCACAGCAGAAAATAGTAAAGAAGTAGAGACATGTAAATAGGAATTTTATTTCATATAAAAATCTATTACATGTCTTTTACAAAGGAGAATTCTTTTACAAAAGAGAGAAAATCCTAAAAGCTACATTCAGGCGCAGTGCTACAGCCAGGCGCATCACTTCAACGAACAGCCAGGCGCGTCACTCAAGTGCAACAGCCAGGCACATCTTTCTAGCATCTCAGCGTCGGCGTACCCCGTGCATAGTCAGAGCGAATTACCTCCTCGTCAGCATGGGGACACTCTAACAGGAGGAGTGCCTCTTCTAGCCTAACCAAATTGGGGCACGATAGCCCCGACCTACGGCTCTTCCAGCATAACAAAAGTCGGGGCCGATCTTTGGATGCAACAGGCACTTTAGCCTGTGTCTGGACAAGACGATCCCGATATTTGGATGCAACAGGCACTTTCATAGGGTCGATGGTGAAAAAACCAACTCGACATATCTTCGTCTTCGAAAGGAGTTCATCGTCAACTCGCCAATGTAGGGGACCGATCGAGTTCGTCTCCATAAAGAAAATCTAAGTGAAATGAGAAACAAAACTCTTCACAAAAGTTATTTATAGGCCGGGGCAACCCTCGTCCATGCGCCAAGTGGCAGTCTTCTCATATCCTGTGCAATGAATTTGCATTAATGCCAATGAATCTGCCTCTTCACATTCAGTCAAGTCCAAACAGCTATTAACGCCTCGAAGAACTCAACAGATGTAAAACTCCTAAATTTCTACTACAATTTTTTTTAAAAAAATATTTTAAATTTGTATTTTCACTTCGTATTTGTACGTCGCATGCTAATTTGCATTTTTCGTACCCTCTCCGAGTGCAAATTTGTGCGAGGAACATATTTTTAGAAAACATTTTTATATAGCTCTCAAATATCAGATGATAAATATTTTCATTTATTTATTGATTTATTTATTTATTTAATTGTTTATTTTATTGCTAAAAGTCGCACAAAAAATTCTATTGAGTTTTTCCCAAAAATAATTTATTCAATTATGGTAATGATATTATAAATGTTTACTTGCAATTACATGAATCTAATTCATGTATAGATTTAAATATCTAATTTTCGAAATTAATATTATGCTAATTTTTACAAATTATAAGAAGATAATTCTAAATTTATTTTTATGAATTAAAGCGATATTTGATTTATTGGATAACTTTAAAATAATTTTTTATTAAATATACGATTATCTCGCTTTCGAAAGGATATTGTTGTTTTAAATTAAAAGTGATTTAATTTAGATTTAATTTTTTGAATTATTTAAATGGGATTTAAACAAACCCAAGCCTTATCCAACTGGGAATTCCTACCTCCTATAAAAGGAGAGGTACTCCTCCATATTTCTCAACCATAATTTCTACCCCATTGTGCATCGTGTCTGTGCCTCCCATCCACTAAAATTCCTACCAATACAAATATAATTAATCGAGGCCGACAATTTCGGACCTCCATCTCGTCGTGTCAAACACCCTCAACGCGACGAAACCTACCCTACTACCATCCTAGGCCATCGACCGCAGACCCAGCTAATTCACCACCACCGTCAGTAATTACAACCACCCCGCCACCACCGCGGTAGCCGACTCACTTCCGACAGCACTCCGACACCGACAACACACAAACCTCCATCCCAGTCACCCCCGTCCCCGTCTCCGACTACAGCCCATCATCCACCACCACCGCCGCTACCACCACTGTCATCACCACCACAAACCACCACAGTAAGGAAAGGGGGAGAACCCTCACCTTCGCAGCGACCACGCAGCCGCGCGGAGATCCCCAGATCCGCCACCGAGCTCCGCCCGCAGCGGTCGTCGGCGAGCCATCTCGCCCTCCGCCTGAACCGCTGCTACAGTCGCCTCCCACGCCGATCTTCTCCGACGCGTGTCTCCGTTCCAGCCCGGTGCCCCACCGTGCGCGCCACCGCACGCAGGAGCACCGCGCCGCACCGGACATCTCCGCCGTCCGCCGTGGGCGCCCGACGCGTCGCCCGGCATGAGCCGCCCCTCCGACTTCTCTTTCTCCGCCGCTTCCGCCGTTCGGCCGCCGCCATCTTCCCAGTGACGCCGTGCCACCGTACGAGACCGACCGCCGCCGCCTCGAATTTCCGCGACCACCGGCGATCGTCGGTGAGAACCTCCTCTTCTTTCCTCTCTCCATCTCTGTAGACATTTGGGGAAAAGCATGTGTCACCGTATAATATCAGTATTATAGTTGAGAGCTGTTGCTCTCTGTAAACCTTAGTTTCTAAAGGTATTTTATTATTATTATTATTATTATTATTATTATTATTATTATTATTTTGTTAATAACATTACTTTTGATTGATAGTGATACATTACTTTCTGATACCTTGATAATAATAATAATAACATTATTACTATATTTATTTTTATTTTATTTTTACTGTATATAAGTTACAAATTCTATCAATAGTATGTTCTATAAATTGTATTATCAATATACAAAATAAAAATATCAATATTTAATACTTATGAGAAATTACCATTAAATTAGTTTATGGTATTTTATATGTAGATTTTAACCTACAAATTATTTTGACAAAAATTTACTTTTTAGTTTTTAGATTCTTATGTATTTTGAATAAGAAAAATGTAGACTCCAATTTGTAGAGTAATTTTCAAAGTATTTTCAAATAATTATCTACCTTATCTTAACTAACAAAATATTGTTTCCTATTTATGAGCATATTTTGCTAAAAAACGATTTAAGTATATATTTATTTAAAAGATTGTTTTGATGATAAAAATCTAGTTTTCAATTATTATAAATTTTTTTTTTACAAATCGTCTGCTATTCCATAAAATCTCCTTCGAATATCATCATTGATCGCGACTAACCGTATATTTCTATTTTTCCTGTAAATTTGGACCCTTTCTCATCGACTACGACTAAAGAAACTTTCAGAATATCGTACCACACCAGGCGACACACCCGGCAAGACACCTTGCCTTTACTGTTTAAATTCTTGCTCAATATCATGCATACTTTTTCTTTATGTTGTTCTTTCAAAATTATATATATATGCATATTATTATATTTTATGCAATTGGCATAGAGTTAAGGGACCACTGTATGTTTAGTGCATCTCATAAACTGTCACGATGTGCCACGGATTGTGTGTGAGTTGTGAGTCGCATATAGATGCGGACTTACGTGCTGACTGATCATTGGCGCGTACATCCCGTGCGTTAGGATATAACTGCTAATAAATTTGTGTAGAAGACTTGACAGTTTTTAAGGATTAAACAGTGTCGTGGAGTCGACATATGTATAGTATCATTGGAGGGAGGGGACAGTTATTATCGTAGGGGCTACATTTTATTTTTACACACATTTTGGGCCGAGGGTGACTCTCGTGAGCACTACCTTCTGCCCAGGCCAATAGCGTCTCGGATGAGCGCTACTTGATGGCCACTCTCTATTACTTGCTTGCATAAATCCGTTACAGCCCCTGCGTAGAACGTTGTCCTCTAAAGTACATTCCACATAGAATGGTTAGGAACCTTTACTCATGCATAGTTTTCTGTTGAGCTTTTATTATTCAGTTTATTGGCATGATATTATGTGTCTTGTTACGTCCTTCTGAGGACCTGGTGATTTCTCTAGGTGTGTGTTTCGTGGTTTCTTGCAGGTGCTTTAGCTAGGGTCATTCCTTCCTCCGTGATGATTGCTCTTGGACTCGTCACTTGCTCTCGCTTGCTAAATTCTTTCCTTGTATATTTTTTTATATTTAATTTGGTTGGTAGTGGACTTTGTCTCTGCCCAACTATTGTGTACATGACAAACTCAAAGTTGCTTTATATCATTATTTATCTTTGTGGATAAGATTTAGTGTCTTGGCTTTCTACATTTACAGCTTATGTATATATACGAGTCGTATATTTACTCGTATGTATACAGCTGGCATGATACGTATCTAATCTCAAGTATTTGGGACTGGGGCGTTACAACAGACGGGCCAATAAGGATGTGCCATACGGCAGATGCGCCGTCAGCACCATGCGCTACAATGCGCCCAATGGGACATAGACCCATGCGCCTAGTAGGGCACAAACTGATGCGCCCACTTCAACTCGTCACCTATCAAGCATTTAATGCTATGTGACAGAGTCGGCAGCACGCTTTCTGAAGACTGAACAGTTGACAGCTTTTTACAGAAAATGAAGAATCGCCAATATCATCTTCATTATTACATTTTGTCGGCTACAGCTGTCCTTACCATATGGCCGACCGATCACTTGCATACGCCTCTACAGCCATGCGCCCAAAAATTTACATGCGCCTCAAAAGCCATGTGCCCCCGACTTAATTCGAGGTGCAGTGTGATGATCTGCTCCCGAAGATACCCGTTGAGCGGGTATACTTGATTCTCCATTGGCCCCTGGATCAGGACTGGTGAAGACAGGTGCCCTTGCTAATGGTTGAGATGCCAGAGTGGTCCGAATCTCAAATACCATTTGAGTCAAGGATTATATGGTGGCAGAGAGGGTCTTGAGGCTCCCCTCCAGGGTATCCATGTGCTGTACGTTGTCCGGAGCTGGAGTGTCTGACACTTCTTTATCACCACCCCTAGCCATGTATACTGGCATAACATGGGTGGAAGTGGATGGATCGGTTGAGGCTTCGCTTTCGACCTCACCTTCATGTGGATGGGCCTTCCCTTCTGAGGCTTCGTACTGGCTAACCCCAGCTACCTCGGGGTCGGTTCCTTGGAAAATATCCTCACCTTCAAGTGGAGGGTTTTTATGGATAGCAGGAGTTTGATCACTCCCAGTTGATGCTCCCGCAGGAACCTTCTTCCTTGACCGATTGCTCTCAAACACCCCTGAGGACGGGACCATCGCTTTGCTTTTTCTTGGCTGACTCTTGGACGATGTTGCTGAAGTCGAGGGATTGGTGGTTGTCTTTCTTCCTGATAATTGGGAGTTAGAGACAACATAGCAAGAAGCGACCTTGGGCTTCGACTCATCTTTGATTGGCACCTTCTTTTCGAGACGACTTCGGATGGGTGCAACAGATTACAGTCGCAAGAACACAGATTGTCTGGATGATGGAGCCGTTGTTTTGCAACAACAGCAGTTGATGGCGACCATGGCATAAGTGTGCCCGGTGAGGGGTGCATCGTACTTAATGGTCAGCTCTTCTGATCTGCGTTTATGAGTGATCACATTACGCAAATCATGAGGAGATAGTTTCACTTTCACACCCCTTCAGGCGTATGGCGAGGCCAAGTGCCGGGGTGGTCATATGAATGTTGTACCCCCTGATCCAGTTCTAGCACATGAGATATGTCTAGATCATTGGTGGGGGGAGCAACATGTATTATGACTTGAACCCACTTTATACGCATAACCCACGTGGGCGCACGGGTTCAAAGTCACAAGTTTTGCCTCGTATGACTTGGTTCCAAATGCAGAAGATGTGTCCAAGCGAGACGAAGACTTTAAGAGTCAGCTCGTATCTGGTACAAATGAACCTGAGTCGACTCTGTACAGTTTACCAATGACAGTGCGCATGATTTTGAGCGCGCATCTTCGATTCACTGTGGGCATAGTATATTTGGGTCGCATGGCCCGTACTGCCTTGAATTTCTTCGTACCAGCCCGCGAAGGCGCATAGTACTCAGAAACCAACTCATCCTCACCACGACAGTGAGTGATTCTATCAAAGATAGAGGCCCTCTCCTGTACGCCAGAGTTCATGCACGGAAAGCTGGATGCGCCTTTGTTTCGTCGGCTCATCTTCTTCAAATGGGAAGAGGACAGTTGGGGAATGCAGTCTACACTGCATTTCCCTGGCAGATGTGCTGTACTGGCGAGCACATCTTGCTTGCTGAGAACGTCAGCAAGAAGAGTGGGCTGCGGTGGCGTGTCCCCTTCAGCGGTGGTGCTCGGCGCATCTCCTTTGCGCACCTGGACTTGGCGAGTCTTCTTCGGCTTTGGCAGCCACTTCGAAGGACTTGCGCTGCCTTCAGAGATGAACTCCTCATACGCCTGTTGATTGAGGCACACCACGAGTGTCTTGTGGGAGCCTAGCTTGATGTCGTCGGATTATGACACAACCTTCTCGTCAGAAGAGAAAGAAGTCTCCAGCAGAGTCGACAGCTTGTTTGCCATCGAAAATGCGACAAGGTTTTGTTGAGATAAAACTTTGGTATTTTAATTACAAATAGAATAGTATACAATGTAGGACTTAGACGTAGTCGTAGGATTACATTTTTATTTTTATCTGGAAATTGTATCGGTGGAGCGAGTGGTAATATATTGACTCCGTTGACGATCTGACGATGATCTTGGATTCTCTGAAGGTCTGGGCTGTTCTAGATGCCGGAGTGTTTGGAGGAGAAGTAGACGTTACGTGTCTCTTTTTATCTCTGTATATAGATATGCTGATCTCTCTGTGCGTATAGATGAAGGAATGATCCTTCTATTTATAGACAGAAGACTGGTCTGCTCATGCGCACATATGTAGAATGCAACTGTACGTAGGAACACCATGTGGCTGATGCCATGGGGCGCATGGACGATGCGCCCTGGGTTGAAGCTGAATCTTGTTTGCACTGTACTGTTGAGCTGCGGTAGGGCTGACACGTAGCAGTTATGGAGATTCGGTTGTTGCTGAGATCTTGGGTGGTTAGCACCCATTCGTAGGCAGAATGAGTCAAATGACACGTGGCGCATATTTATGGCTTAAAGATCTCAGATTTGGTGGAGGGTGATATGTCAGGATGCGCCTAGGATCTGGCGCATGGGGAGACTTTGTCTATGACTTTTAGAGGTTACAGACAAGTCTGGGCGCATGACTTCTGAGGCGCATGCAAAGCTTCGAGTGCATGGCTATGGAGGCACATACAAAGACTTGGCTTCTGTCATTTGAGGATCAAGAGCAAGTCGGGGGCACATGGCTTTTGAAGCGCATGGTTGTGGAGGCGCATGCGAGTGAATGGTCCAGCCACATGGTAAGGACAGCTGTTGCCGACAAAAGTAAGTAATGATGATGCTGACGTCTGCGGTTCTTCATTTTCTGCAAAAAGCTGCCAACAGTTCAGTCTTCGGGGAACGTGCTGCCAACTCTATCACATAGTATTAAATGCTTGATGGGTGATGAGTTGAAGTGGGCGCATCAGTTTGTGCCCCACTAGACGCAAGGGTCTATATCCCATTGGGCACATCAGTACGGAGTGCATGGTGCTGACGACATATCTGCCGCATGGCGCATCCTCATTGGCCCGTCTGTTGAGTTCTTCGAGAAGTTAATTGTTGTTTTGACTTGGCTGAATATGAAGAGACAGATTCATCTTCATTAATGTAAATTCATTGCACAGAATATGAGGAGACTGCCACTTAGCGCATGGGTGAGGGTTGCCCCGGCCTATAAATAGCTTTGTGAAGAGTTTCGTTTCTCATTTCATTTAGTTTTCCTTCACGGAGACGAACTCGGTAGGTCCCCTGCCTTGGCGAGTTGACGATGAACTCCTTTCGAAGACGAAGATGTGCCAAGTTAGTTTTTTCACCATCGGCTCTGTTTTCGTACAAGCTTGTGAAAGTGCATGTTGCATCCAAATATCGGGATCGTCGTGTCCCAACACAGGCTGAAGGTGCCTATTGCATCCAAAGATCGGGGCAGTCGTGCCCCAATTTTTGTTATGCTAGAAGAGTCGCAGGTCGGGGCTATCGTACCCCGATTTGGTTAGGCTAGAAGAGCCGATCCTCCTGCTAGAGTGCTCGCATGCTGACGAGGAAGTGATTCGCTCTGACTATGCACGGGGATGCGCCTACGCTTAGATGGTGGAATGATGCGCCTGGCTGTAGCACTTGAGTGATGCGTCTGGCTGTAGCTTTTAGGATTTTTTTCTCTTTTTAAAAGAATTCTTCTTTGTAAAAGGCATGTAATAGACTTTCATATGAAATAAAAATCCTATTTTTATGTCTCTACTTCTTTGTTGTTTTCTGCTGTGCCAAGTGTTCTATTCCTGGCGCATGTTGATTTCTAGAGCATGAGAGTTAGGACGCATAGGAGTTTTGGCCTTAGATGCACCTAAAATTCCATGCTTCTATAGGAAGCACCAATAGGAGGTGATCGAACTGCATCAATTTGCCTCGAGCCGACTGGACGAACTGAACAGACAAAGAGATGACCTTATCCAAGCTTAAAATGCAGAGATAGAGCGTCATATCCTTTCGATGCAGCCATTAACAGAAGAGTTCAGGAGGAACTTGGCCAGGGAGCGGGTTATTGCTACCAGGGTGGAACAGGCTGAAGCTTTGAAGAGGATGATTTTTGACCTCAGCACTCTATCTCCCCAATGAGTCTCCCCGAGAATGAAATGAATGTAGTAATCTTTTGAACAATATTTATCACATCTTTGAATAATGTAATAGTTTATGTTCTTAGGATTGAAATAAAATAAAAAAGTTATTGTTTTGTGATTCTATTACTTTATGTATCTATTTGAGACACAAGCGATAGATAGAAGTGTAAAAATACATTCAGAGGTGCTGGACGTGAAGTATTTCTTAAAAATAGTATCACTAATTATATCTGTTCAGAGATCCTGGACGTGATAGAATATAACTTGATGTGATGTTACATTTGGGACAACGTTATCAAAAACAAGTCATTGATACAGATAATAGAATTCAGAGGTAATATGGACGTGAATTTGTATATCTGTTGGTTATTCTTAAACCAACTGGAGATCAAGAATAAGATATTCTTTTAAAACGACTGGGTTTCAAAAGATGATATTGTGACGATATGTTGTAGTAGATATTGTGGGTTAATCTTTTAAGGATGTACTATAAGATCTGGGTTAGACTCCACTGGGAATTTTTGAGGACTTATTATCTGTAGATTTATTCACGAAAGAGTGAATAAACGATAATAATTTGAGGATTTGCGTATGTATAATATTTTTCTAGAAAATATAATACATACTTTCAAACATGATATTTTTTCAGAAATTTGCCATTGATAGGCATCATAGCTATTTGACCATCCATCCCGGTCAACTGGTAAGCTCCGTTAGAGAAGACTTTGCTTATGACGTAGGAACCTTCCCACTTTGGTTCAAACTTGCCTTTGCTCATGTGGGTCATAGTCATAGGACGCTTGACAGTAAGGACTAGTTCACCTTTTTGAAAAGTTTGTACTTTAACTTTACGGTTGAAAGCGTTCGAGATGCGGGCTTGATAAAGTTCGATATGTTGTTGAGCTAGCAGTCGCTTCTCATTGAGTGCTTCAAGCTCTTGAAGTCGAAGACGATCTTTGTTTTCCATCATAAATTCGTTGGCGATAGCTATCCTTAATGATAAAATTTGAATCTCCAATGGTAAGACAGCTTCGCACCTATATACCAGAGAGAAGGGTGTACAGCCAGTCGGGGTACATACAGTAGTATGATACGCCCATAGGCATTCTCCAAGCTTTTCGTTTCAGTTGCATTTATTGGCAGAAACAAACTTCTTGAGAAGCTTGATGATTGTCTTGTTGAATGCTTCTGCTAAATCGTTGGTTGCGGGATTATAAGCTGTAGAAGCAATATTATTGAGTCTAGTGTCATTACAGAATCGAGTGAATGCTTGACTCACGAACCGAGGTCCGTTGTCATGAATGATTCTTCGAGGAACTCTGAGTCGATAAATCACATAATGCTTAATGAAGTTGATGACACTGCTTGTCTTGACTTCAGCTAAAGGAATAGCTTCTACCCATTTTGAGAAATAATTGGCTATTGCTAAGATGAACCAATGTCCTCGGGATGATGGTGGGTTGATAGGGCCAATGACATCCATGCCCTAAGCTTCGAAGGACCATAATACTGCAGTTGGATGTAAGAATTCTGACGGTTGGTAGATAAAATCTGCATAGATTTGAAATGCTCTGTATTTTCTTGCATATTCAATTGCATCCGCCACCATGGTGGGACAATAGTATCCCATGCATCTAATACGGTCTTATAGCTTAGGACCAGGCTGATGTGCACCGCAGACACCATCGTGAGCTTCACGTAATATCTGTTTTCCCTTATCACCCGCGAGGCAACGCAGGAGCATGCCGTCAAAAGATCGACGGTAAATTGTCTTGGACGAGTGATTGTAATAGAATCGAAGTGATCGATGACGAATTGTCGTTGCTTCTTTAGGATCTTCTGGCATGATGTCATGTACTGCAAAGTCGATAAAGGGAGTCCTCCAATCTTTACTGGTAGTACAAATCTCGATCGTATTACTGAATTTTAAATTATTCTCGACATAGAATAATTCTTGGTTGGCGATGATGATTAATTGTTACCTTTTCACAGGAACAGCTAGTACTGCTGCTAGATTAGCGAGTGCATCAGCTTCTGTATTGCACGCTCAACGTACATGCTCAATAAAGAAACCTTTGAATGACATAGCAAGTTTAACTGCTGCTTTTTGGTAGGGGATGAGATCTTGGTGCTGGACCTTATACGTACCTCTAACCTGATTGACGATCAGTTTAGAGTCTCCGTATAGTTCAAGATAGTCGATATCTAGTTGCGTAGCTAACTAGAGACCGTTGAACAAAGCATTGTATTCGAAAACATTGTTAGAACATGGCTCATTCAGAGAATAGGCTCTTTGAATCACTAGCCCTTTTGGGGATACAAGGACAATCCCTATTCCAGCAATGATGTTATCGTTGGGTTCGATTCTAGATACACCATCAAAGAATAGACGCCAAGAGAGTATTCCTTCTGAAGTCGTGTTAGATTCTAGAGTTTTGTCGAGAATTTCATCGTAGAGTTTTGAAGTTTCAGAAACTGGATGAGCAGAAGAAGTCAGTTAAGGCTTGGCCCTTGACAGACTTTTGTGGAATATAGACCATCATATTGTGCTAGCAACATCGCCCATGTAGCAAGTCTAGAATTGAGTGTATTAGGCTTTTTCATCAGAACTCGTAGAGGGTTGACTCTGGATATAACATGGATGGCTTGGCCCGTGATGTAATGACGTGTCTTCTGGGCGGCAAATGTTAAGGCTAAGCACTCTTTTTCTACCAGATTGTATCGGTGTTCAGTACCAATCATTGTGTGGCTGAGATAATAGATTGCTTGCTCACGGCCCTTGTTGTTCTTTTGGGCTAGGAGAGTGTCACGACCCGCTACCCAAATTGTTGGGCCAGGCCGAGTCATGTCCAGCCTACGCTTGAGATAAAGCGCAGTAAGATGTTCTAGAGATAACAAAATAAGACTAAATGTGCTAACAGTTCTATAAGTGAAGAAGAGTCATAAATGCTCCAAACACAAAAGTCATCTCATATAATAATAAGTCCAAGTACAAGTCTGAAAAGTAAAACTGGATACAGGTCCAGTTACAAAATATATAGTCTAATACATGACTACTCTCAAAAGTCTAAAGCAAATAGACAACTAGACGAGGTTTCCCACAGGTACATCCTTGTAAGACAAAGCCTGGTCCTCGGCAGTAACTCCATAATATGGGTCACAGAGTAACTCCTCCTTAG